>CM045730.1:29456553-29759053 GCA_024760905.1 Plotosus lineatus
TACATCAATCACCACATGGCACTTCTTTGGTTATGTTTTAAAATATCTGTTACATAATCTTCATACAGTCACACAATTTAATTTCAGTAAACACCTAAAAACACCCTGACATGTGTCAATTTTTCATTTATTTATTTTTAAATCTTGTGTAAATTTTGGCATTTTAGACAATTCTAATAACCTGCATATCCCTGGAGGGACTGACCTATGAGCAATTTAGTCACCAGTTGATTTTATATACCTAGTATATGCACACCATCATTTTTGTGATCAATAAATGATCTTGTGTGTATACAGAACACAAAGGGGGCACAACATCTCGGTTGTAATTGATCAGAATCGGACAACACTGTGGCTCAGAAAACAGATATCCAAAGACAACTCCACTGCTAGTCTCGAAGGGTTGGAGTATTCTCTAAAGACTTTATGGTTTACTTCCTGCCTGACTTTTCCTCTTCGTTGCTCTATCCAAAGACAACTAAGAGGAATTTCTTTACTATATGCAAGCAGTAGATACACTTAATAACAACTGAGGTCAGTTGTACACTCAGTGTGCAATAGGCCAAATAAGAGGCAATTGCTGCTTTTGTAAGAAACATCCACGTACCCATGCACTCGCAATTAAACAGTGCAATCAAGCACTTTTTTCTCTGTCTATTTAACCATGTCATGTACATTTGCAAAGATTTTATGCTGAATGGCACTAAACAGAATAAATCCACCATGCGGTAAAGCACTCTAAATCTGCGTCAGTCTCTCCAGCACTGAATGGCACAATTACCTTCCCTCTTAATTAAAAGGTGTTGTGTCATGGTTTTTATGGAAATTTAGTTTGTCTAAATACGCCAAGAATGTCCAAAATTCTTGAAGGCATAATATATTAATATACTAGTCCTTCTCAAAAAAGTAGCATATTGTGATAAAGTTAATTAATTTCTGTAATGTACTGATAAACATTAGACTTTCATCTATTTTAGATTCATTACACACAACTGAAGTAGTTCAAGCCTTTTATTGTTTTAATACTGATAATTTTGGCAAAAAAGTAAAGAAAAACCAAAAATCCCTATCTCAAAAAATTAGCATATTTCATCCGACCAATAAAAAAAAAAAAAAAGTGTTTTTAATACAAAAAGTCAACCTTCCAATAATTATGTTCAGTTATGCACTCAATACTTGGTCGGGAATCCTTTTGCAGAAATGACTGCTTCAATGCGGTGTGGCATGGAGACAATCAGCCTGTGGCACTGCTGAGGTGTTATGGAGGCCCAGGATGCTTCGATAGCGGCCTTAAGCTCATCCACAGTGTTGGGTCTGGTGTCTCTCAACTTTCTCTTCACAATATCCCACAGATTCTCTGTGGGGTTCAGGTCAGGAGAGTTGGCGGGCCATTTGAGCACAGTAATACCATAGTCAGTAAACCATTTACCAGTGGTTTTGGCACGATGAGCAGGTGCCAGGTCGTACTGAAAAATGAAATCTTCATCTCCATAAAGCTTTTCAGCAGATGGAAGCATGAAGGGCTCCAAAATCTCCTGATAGCTAGCTGCATTGACCCTGCCCTTGATAAAACACAGTGGACCAACACCAGCAGCTGACATGGAACCCCAGATCATCACTGACTGTGGGTACTTGACACTGGACTTCAGGTATTTTGGTATTTCCTTCTCCCCAGTCTTCCTCCAGACTCTGGCACCTTGATTTTCGAATGACATGCAAAATTTACTTTTATCTGAAAAAAGTACTTTGAACCCCTGAGCAACAGTCCAGTGCTGCTTCTCTGTAGCCCAGGTCAGGTGCTTCTGCTGCTGTTTCTGGTTCAAAAGTGGCTTGACCTGGGGAATGCGGCACCTGTAGCCCAGTCCACTGCTTCCACAGGTCCCACAAGGTCTGGAATCGGCCCTTCTCGGTCACCTCTTCTGGTTATGCAGCGTTTTCTGCCACACTTTTTCCTTCCCACAGACGTCCCACTGAGGTGGCTTGATACACTCTGGGAACAGCCTATTCGCTCAGAGATTTCTTTCTGTGTCTTACCCTCTTGCTTGAGGGTGTCAATGATGGCCTTCTGGACAGCAATCAGGTCGGCAGTCTTACCCATGATTGCGGTTTTGAGTAATGAACCAGGCTGGGAGTTTTTAAAAGCCCCAGGAATCTTTTGCAGGTGTTTAGAGTTTGATTCAGATGATTAGGTTAATAGCTTGTTTAGACTACCTTTTCATGATATACTAATTTTTTGAGTTAGGAATTTTGGGCTTTCATGAACTGTATGCCAAAATCAGCAGAATTAAAACAATAAAAGACCTGAAATATTTCAGTTGGTGTGCAATGAATCTAAAATATGAAAGTTTAATTTTTATCAGTCCATTACAGAAAATAATGAACTTTATTACAATATGCTAATTTTTTGAGAAGGACTAGTATAAGCCATTTAACACACACACACACACACACACACACACACACACAATTGTGTTCAAAATAAGAGCAGTCAGGCATCACTAACCTGTTCAATCACTGTATTTGTTAGAAATGATATTTCTACATGGCAAATAATTTTCTCGAAGGTTTAGTAGAGTAATAGAATCTAACAGACCCAACAGTCATGGCACGCTACTGATTCCGTAGAATTGAATCACTACTTCAAAGGTCTTCCTTTCGGCTTTTCCCTTTTACTCTGGAGTCGCCACAGCGAATCATCTGATTCGCATGTTTTGATTTGGCAGAGGTTTTTACGTCGGATGCCCTTCCTGTCACAACCCTTTTTAGCAAGGAACAGAAACACGCTGACGACTTTGCAGCCTACTCTTTATGAAAGTCAGCAATGGTTCTTTTACATGCCTCTCACCATAGACAGTGAGAGACATGGCCCGCCTTTGATAACCCAGTTAGCTGCACTGGGGTGGGACAGTGACAACCCTGTGGAGAGTGGGACTCGAACCCCCAACCTTTGGATCAGCGATCCAGCGCCCTATACCACCAGACCATCACTGCCCCTTGAATCACTACTTCAAAGGGGCGTGTGCAAAATAATAGCAGTTCAATTACTGACATCATTCATTCTTTGAAAAAAAAAACAGATGCCAATCATTTTCCTTATTTAATGAGGGAAGGCAGTAAATGTTGTACATGCTGGTAAAGAACATTTCTCTCTGAAATCTGAGGAAAATGGGTCATTTCAGAGATTGTACAGAAGAACAGCGATTAACGAATTGATTGGGGGGTGGTGATTTTTCCCCCACAACATTTCATCTGCAAACTGATAGAAGAAGGCAGAGACTGATTTATTTTGTATCTCACTATCCAGCACTGCATGGTGAGGGCAACAAATACACTGCAGTAAATAATTATAGGGAGCAAAAAAGAAAAATTGGCTCATCAACAAGGGCTTCTACACTAAGCAATGTTTTGTTTTGGGATCAAATAATTGTTTAACTTAAAAGTTTTTCTTTTCTCCTGTTTATCATGTACAAGAACATGCATCAGATCATTGTTTGATTACTCAATTGGAGATTACTTTGAAGGAATGATCGCATCACTTTCAATGTGAATGCACTTTCGCATTCCTTATTAACATATGTAAAAACACCTTAACTGCAGTCTTGTTTTTGAGTTCCGTACACTTTCATTTCCACATTTCATTTGATCAAACTCAATACTGGGACCAGAAATTTTAGTAAAGTATCAGCCTCCTTTATAAATACTCCTGTAAGATACATCAATGGCACTTCCATATATAATTATCCAATATCCATTTAAGAGCCTACCTTCTTGCTTATTTGTAGCAGAACATACACAATGCCTGTGCAGACACTGGCAGGACTGTGTCTTTGAAAAGGACCTTCCTCATCACTTAATTTAGTATAAAGGTGCCCATGTTCACTTTTACTTACTCGTTGCAGAACCCTGTCCTCCATTTACCCCAATGTTCCCTGATTGCTATTAGAATGTAAAGGCAATTTGACGAGAAAATTAATTACATCAACTTTATTACATTATTATTAAAAAGCTTATATGAAAATAATTCCTGGTAATCGAATAATCCTGGTATATACCATGCATATAAACATGTCCTATGCATCATAAAGGTATGCACAGAGGTCCAGTTTGCTAGCTGGGTGCTTGTGTATGTGTGTGTGTGTTACTAGCTCTGTGGCTCCTGTGCGATGCAGGAACAGTCGGTGACCAGCAGACCCTCCATGGTGTTGCTGTTCACAAAGACTGCAGGTGCTGGTGCCATGCTGCTGGTGCTGCTGCTTAGCACCACTGTGCCGTCAGGAGCACCCTCGCCACTGCTGCTGATTGGAGGATTGTGGGTACCCATGTGACCCTGCAGCTGTGTGAGGGTCTTACAGTGCACACCACACAAATGGCACACTAGAACAGAACCGCTGGAACCAAAACCGCTTTCTTTCCATTCCTGGCCGTGGTGCTTCTGAGCATGTATGCGCAGGTATGTGAGCGTCGTAAAACCTAGTAAACAGAGTGTGTGCAGTGATTACACTCCCAATAACATGCCCTTTATCCTCACTATGAACATGTACTTGAATCTCAACTACACGTTATATATAAATTATTATCAGAATAAATATTGATTAGCTTATAGAATTGACAGAGCCAGGGATTTATTTCACCTTGATCACAAAAACATTCATACAAGAATGACCCTCATTTCTTTTGTGCCGTTAAAAGACTGCATTCTTGATCGCAAGGTGGGTAAAAAAGGAAGGGGGGGGGCAATACTCACTTCTGTTGCACAGGTTACAGGCATGATGTTGTGACTGGTTGTGCACCCTCATGTGATCAGTTATGTACGCAGCTGAGAGAAGTTTGCCACATATGTGACATGGAACCTTCTCTTCATGACGGATCATATGAGCACGCAGTCGATCTTTTGTGGCAAAACTGGATTCACAAGTCTGAAAAAAATACAATTAATTTGCACTTAGCCTTTAATGCAGTAAAGATGAAAATATTCCTTGATTTTTTTAAGTAGCAGGCCCCTCACAATTAACTTGATGTTCAATATATAGAAAAAAATAAAGGAAAAAAAGGGTTGCATGGTAGTTAGAAATCCACCTCATGGCATAAAGATCCTGGGTTCCTGGGTGTTAAACCAGCATGTTCGTCGCATGCTTGTGTGGGATTTTCGCTGGGAAATCTGTTTTTCTCCCACAGCCCAAAGACATGCACATTAAGCTTATTGGTAGTTTCAAACAGGTATGGATGTAAATGGTTGTATAGGTGTTGGCCTTGCAATGAACTGGCGAACTGTTCAGGGATTACCCCACCTTCGCCTGGAGTGGGCTGAGAGATGCTCCAACCTTCCCACGACCCAAGAAGGATTAAGATGTTGGGCAAATGAATTTTGAATAAAACAGATCAGAATGTGCTGTTATTAATAATTAATAAATAAATACATAAATAAAAAAGCAGTCAGTGTGTGCCAGTGTGTTTTATTCCTCTCATACTCCATTAATATAAAAAACCTTTTATTCATGCTTGCACATTGATGCTTTCGTCCATTAATAATTATGTTTAAT
The DNA here is from genome assembly GCA_024760905.1 of Plotosus lineatus. NCBI lineage: Eukaryota > Metazoa > Chordata > Actinopteri > Siluriformes > Plotosidae > Plotosus > Plotosus lineatus. The sequence continues at coordinate 29,462,094 of CM045730.1, forward strand.
GTTGTGGAATATCTGTAAAACAAATGACTTCCTGTTACAGACAGTTCCCTTATGAGGCTATTTTCTCTGTCTCAAAGTAAAAATTACCCTGCTGAGAAAATTCAATGCACTCCTAAAGGCCTTCACAATTGAGAAAACATAAGAGGAGCAGCTTTAACAATTACGATTAAACAGTTTAAATAAAAGTAGATAAAAAAAACTATTTTATATTTATGTGGAGTGTCACCTGTACAAGTCTGAGAAAATGGTTGCTAGAGAAACCAGAAGCTAAGTAATATACAAGTGTATGAAAAGTTTTAAGCACTGTGTATAAGAAGTGTTGATGCATGGTCAAACCTATGGTCTTTTGAAAGTTCAACCTTTAGTATGTATTCCTGCCAAATTTTAACATTCTAACATGCTTCTTATAGTTTTGCAGATTTTTGAATAAGCAAGCGTCAAGGATTCAGTGAAAAATGGAGAAAACAGAAATTCGTTCAGAAATTCAGAAAACAGAAATCTGAAATTCGGTGGAAAAAAAAAAGTCCAGGAATACTCGCAAAAGGAATCCTCTTTCACCAAGACAATGCACCAGCCCACACCTCAGTGGCTGCCATGGCAACAATTCACAATTGTGGATTTGAACTTGTTCCCCATCCACCTTATTCTCCAGACCTGGCCCCCTCCGAGTTCCATCTTTTATCCCAAATGAAAAAAGCCTTGGCTGGTCACCATTTTGCCAGGAATGATGATGATGTCATAGCTGCAGTTGAGGGGTTTCTTGAGTCCCAAACAAAATAGTTCGACACTAAAAGTGCTTCAGCGCCGTTGGAGCAAGTGTTTAGCCCTTGAGGGGGACTATGTTGAAAAATAAATTATCAAAAATCCCTTATCCCTTTTAGTTTTTCTGATGCTTAAAATTTTTCATATACTCCTCGTAAACTTCAGAAATACCTTGCGGCCAGACCTACTGTACAGAGCTGCATATAGAAAACTAATCAGCACCTTCTGGATAATCAGAATGCCACATGTTGATAACCGATAAGTGAATTGATTTTCTGCTAAATGTGTTGCTAGTTCTGATTACTGAGGTAACCCTTTTGAATGTCTTCCCCTTCCAAACGTTTCCAAATGAAACAGACAAGTATCTTGCTAGCTCTCTACAAGAAGAAGGTAAAACAAACATCGAAATTTTGATAAACCAAAGTGCTTATTACCACAAGGCAAGTATACAACAGATTCTGAGGGAAAATACATTCGCCAAAACGTGTTTGTTCCATGAGAAAACCACCTCCTAACACTCATTTTTCTGACTTTCACTGTCTTCCCCTAGTCACTTGCCTCTCATCACTTCCTATGTGTATGCCCCTAAACAAATCCTGGGTGAGAATTATTTAATCTTCCTCTAATGAGGAATGTACCTTACCGGACATTTGAATGGTCGTTCTGTAGAATGAACTTGTCTGACGTGGCTGTTGAGGTGGTCAGGGCTACAGCAAAGAAAAAGATCATGTTCAGGCTTTACATAAGGCTGAAAACTAAGACTGTTACAAAACACCAGTCAATGTGATGATGGAAAGTGAGTGAGTTTGTGATTGCAAACCGAGAAAAGGCTTTGGCGCAGTTTGGGCACACATAGGGCTTCTCAACGCCACCCTGGTGAGATCGTACGTGATGGCTCATCCGATCTTTCCTCTTAAAGCGCTGCTGGCAAACGGGACAGGAGAAGGGCTTCTCATCCGAGTGTGAAAGACGGTGCCGATTCAGGTGGTATACATCCCTGAAGGCCTTCCCACAGGTCTCACATGTATGGTTCTTACGCATCACGTTAGCATTTGGGGTTGGATTTGCTGGCCTCTGTATGACATGACAAAAGGAAGTCATTTCAATGTACACACACCATCCACTCTACAAATATTAAAGAATGAACATGTTCCAAACCCTGCAAGTATTGTTACACCATCTTGTTTATAACATTTTATACCATATTGCTGTTCAGTTCTTGAGTCTGATCAGAAACAAAGTGTGAATCATTTTTTTAAATTACAACCCTGGCAAAAATAAATATAAATCATAGGTTTGTTAATTCATTAATTTCTATTACTTTAACAAAAAATGAACCTGGTCGAATAGACTGTGAATACTACAGTAACAGCTCATTAATAGACTCATATGTTGGATACACCACATAATGCAAGATGTTTGGTGTTAAAGCCAAATAGTTTGCTACAGTCTTCTATTTCTTCTTCTTCTTTTCCTTTCGGCTTTTCCCTTCAGGGGTCGCCACAGCGAATCATCTGCCTCCATCTCACCCTATCCTTTGCATCTTCTTCTCTTACACCAACGACCTTCATGTCCTCCTTCACCACATCCATAAATCGTCTCTTTGGTCTTCCTCTAAGCCTTCTGCCTGGTAGTTCCAGCCTCAGCATCCTATTTCCAATATACTCACTATCCCTCCTCTGTACATGTCCAAACCATCTCAATCTAGCCTCTCTGACTTTGTCTCCAAAACGTCTTACATGTGCTGTCCCTCTGATGTGCTCATTCCTAATCCTATCCATCCTTGTTACTCCCAAAGAGAACCTCAACACTTTCATCTCTGCTACCTCCAGCTCTGCCTCCTGTCTTTTCCCCAGGGCCACTGTTTCTAACCCATACAACATCGTTGGCCTCAACACCATCTTGTACACTTTTCCTTTCATTCTTTCCGATACCCTCCAATCACACATCACACCGGACACTTTTCTCCAACCATTCCAACCTGCCTGCACACGCTTCTTGACCTCTTTTCCACACTCTCCATTGCTCTGGATTGTTGAGTCGAAGTACTTAAAATCCTCCACCTTTCTTATCTCTGCTCCCTGTAATCTCACTGTTCCTCTTGGGTCCTAGTCATTCATGCACATGTATTCTGTCTTACTGAGGCTAATCTTCATTCCCCTCCTTTCCAGGGCATACCTCCACCTCTCTAGATTTTCCTGCACTTGTTCTCTGCTCTCACTACAGATCACAATGTCATATGCAAACATCATAGTTCATGGAGAATCTTGTCTAACCTCATCTGTTAGCCTGTCCATCACCATAGCAAACAAGAAGGGGCTGAGAGCTGACCCTTGATGCAGTCCCACCTCCACCTTGAACTCTTCTGTCACACCGACAGCACACCGTCTTACATCTCTCATACATGTCCTGCACCACTCTAACATACTTTTTCTGCCACTCCAGACTTCCTCATGCAATACCACAGTTCTTCTCTCGGCACCCTGTCATATGCTTTCTCCAGATCCACAAAGGCACAATGCAGCTCCCTCTGACCTTCTCTGTACTTCTCCATTAACATCCTCAAGGCAAACACTGCATCTGTGGTGCTCTTTCTTGGCATGAAACCAAACTGTTGTTCACAAATGCTGACCTCTGCCCTTAGTCTAGCTTTCAGTATTCTTTCCCATAACTTCATCGTATGGCTCATCAACTTTATCCCTCTGTAGTTGCCACAACTCTGCACGTCTCCCTTGTTCTTAAAAATGGGCACCAGCACACTTCTCCTCCATTCCTCTGGCATCCTCTCACTCTCTGAGACCTTGTTAAATGTTCTTGTCAGAAAATCTACTGCTACCTCTCCTAGATACTTCCATACCTCCACCGGTATGTCATCAGGGCCAACTGCCTTTCCATTCTACATCCTCTTCAATGCCCTCCTCACTTCACCCTTACTAATCTTTGCTACTTCCTGGTCCTCAACAGTCACCTCTTCTACTCTTTTTTCTCTCTCATTTTCCTCATTCATCAGCTCTTCAAAGTACTCTTTCCATCTTCCCAGCACACTTCTGTCATCAGTCAATACATTTCCCTCTCTGTCCTATATCAATCTAACTTGCTACACGTCCTTCCCATCTCTATTTCTCTGCTGTGCCAACCTGTATAAATCATTTTCTCCCTCTTTACTTTCCAACCGAGCATACAAGTCATCAAACGTGCTCTGTTTAGCCTTTGACACTGCTACCTTTGCCTTACTCTGTGTCTCCCTGTACTCCTGTTTACTCTCTTCGGTTTTCTCAATGTCCCACTTCTTCTTAGCTAACCTCTTCCTTTGTACACACTCCTGCACTTCCTCATTCCACCACCAAGTCTCCTTATCTACTTTCCTTCCAGATGACACACCAAGTATTCTCCTACCTGTCTCCCTGATCACATTAGCTGTAGTTGTCCAGTCATCTGGAAGCACTTCGTGACCACCCAAAGCCTGTTTCAACTCCTCCTTGAAGACAACCCGACACTCTTCCTTTTTCAACTTCCACCACTTTGACTTCTGCTCTACCTTTGCCTTCTTCACCTTCCTCACCATCAGCATCATCCTGCACACCACCATCCTATGCTGTTTGGCAACACTCTCACCCGCTACTACTTTGCAGTCACTGACTTCCTTCAAATTACATCGCCTACACAAGATGTAGTCTACCTGTGTGCTCCTACCTCCACTTTTATAAGTCACCCTATGTTCCTGTCTCTTCTGGAAGAAAGTGTTTCCCACAGCCATTTCCATCCTTTTTGCAAAATCTACCAACATCTGTCCTTCTGCGTTCCTGTCCTGGATACCAAACCTACCCATCACTTCCTCGTCCCCTCTGTTTCCTGCACCAACATGTCCATTGAAGTCTGCCCCAACGACCACTCTTTCACCTCTGGGGGTACTCTGCATCACTTCATCGAACTCCCTCCAGAATCTCTCCTTCTCTTCTCGCTCACATCCTGTCTGTGGGGCATAAGCACTAACAACATTGACCATCACACCTTCAATTTCTAACTTGAGACTCATCACTCTGTCTGACACTCTTTTCACTTCTAGAACATTCCTGACAAACTCCTCCTTCAAGATGACTCCGACTCCATTTCTCTTCCCATCCACACCATGAAAAAACAGCTTAAACTCTGATCCTATGCTTCTAGCCTTGCTACCTTTCCACCTGGTCTCCTGAACACACAGTATGTCCATCTTCCTCCTCTGCATCATGTCAGCCAGCTCTCTACCTTTTCCTGCCATAGTTCCAACATTCAAAGTCCCTACTTTCAGTCCTGGACTCATGCCTTTCCTCTTCTCTCTCTGGCAACGGACACGCCTCCCGCCTCTCTTTCTTCGACCAACAGTAGTCCAATTTCCATCAGCACCCTGTTGGTTGACGGCACTGATGGCGGTCATTGTTAACCCGGGCCTCGACCGATCCGGTATGTCATTCTTTCTTGTGATTCGCATAGTTTATTTGGCATTTGTTTTACGCCGGACGCCCTTCCTGACGCAACCCTCTGCATTTATCTGGGCTTGGGACCGGCGTGAGGGAGAGACAATGGTTTGTGCCCCCCCTCGCGGCTGCATTTACAGTCTTCTATTTAGCCTCACAATTTTCAAGCTGCATTTTGCCAAAGCTCAAAAAAGACTTGCTGTGGCCTTCCTTGACAAGTTCCTTTTCCTTGGAAACCTCTCATATCAGCTACATTTATACAGCACTTGAAATATTGTTGTCTCATGAATGCAATGACAACTTTTAGCCAAAAATTCCTGTAATTTCTTCAAAGCTGCTTCTTAATATCCTGTCTGGTCAGTTCCCTCCTCACTCCTCCATCCAGTTTGGAGGGACAGCTTGATCAGGGAAGGGGCATAATAATGCCAGACACTTTTTTCCTCCATGATTATGGACTTTACTCTGCTAATAGGGATTAGTGACACCTGTTTGTGTTTACAAGTATTCTTTAGAGGACAGTCATCCTTTAACCATCTCATTAATTGGTTTGACTTATTTTTTGTTTCTTAACTATACATACATATACATACATACATACACAGTCGGCCCCCTTCTTACAAAATTAATCCGTTCCAGCACCTTTTCGGAACCTGGAGATTTCGTAAGTAGAGGTGCATTTAACATGTAAAACGCGTGATTTGTTCCATGGCTCCCAAGACTACCCCATAAACCCTTCAAAAATTTTAAAAGTACACCAATTTTGTATGAAATATGTGTTAAAAGTAAAAGAAAATAATTTATTAAACCATTTAAACATTTTATCAACATATTAAACCATTTTTACATTCATTATTAAACATTTGTGGCGCGCTCCGCCGAATGCGGACGCCGCCCACACTTGGCGGAGCGTGCCACATTGCAGCTGACACCGGAGCTTTTGAGACGGGGCGCAGCTCATCCGGACCTCCGATCCCTCAAGCCAACAAGTAAATGTTGAGTCCGGACCTCTGACCTGTCAAGCAGGTAAGTGCACTTTGAATACTTGTTTAGTACTCAACATTCACCTGTTTGCTTGAGGGATCAGAGGTCCAGATGAGCCGCGTTTTTCCCACATGCGGCAGAGCGCGCAACATTTATTAAACATTTACTCAATTAAACAACTTAAAAAATGAAAAATAGGCTGCTGTGAGCACACTCAAAAAAAACAACTCACGAACCAACAGTACATCTCTCCTTTACGCGTGTGACAAACAAGCATTATAGGTACAGTACTATGGAGTTTCAGCTCCCTCCTGGCCAATAGGGGGCCAATGGGAGCCTAGCGGGGAGGGATGTTGGGAGACAGCCACTCACGCATTGTTTAAATGGCGCGTTTGAATGGTGCGTTTGGCGCTTTTTGTAAGAAGAAATTGTATCATATACAGAGGACAAAAATTTCGGAAAATGTTTTTCATATAACTGGATTTTTGTAAGAAGGGGGCCGACTGTGCTGGTGGAGTAGCGGTTAGGTTGCTGAGCTCATGATCGGGAGGTTGTGAGTTCGAATCACACTGAGACCCTCACTGTGCTAAGACCCCTGGGCAAGGTCTCAAACACAAGTGTGCCTCTATACCCAGCAGTACAAATAGTACAAATAGGGAAAATAACCTGTGATGGACTAGCGTCCCATCCAGGAGGAGTTGAACTCCTGGTCGCTTCACGCTATGGAAACCGGGGATAAGCACTGGCCTGATGAGCCACTATGGGTCGGGTGTAAAAAGCCCAACAGACTTTACCTACTTTACACACACACACACACATTATATATATATATATATATATATATATATATATATATATATATATATACATACACACACACACACAGACACAGTAGACGTTTGAGTATTCACTGACTATGACCAACCGGCACGTGATACAAATTCAGCCAATGGCTGCCCTCCTTTCTCCTGACTGGTTGAGCTGATGTCCCGCCCCTTTTCCCTCATGAGGTCCTGCCCCTTTTCCCTCATTCACGCACAAGTTGTCAATGAGCCTCTTTTTTGTGTGTTTTAATTACTAGTTAAGCTCTATGATACCACTCAAATGCTATGTGTCTTCTCTGGCTAAGCGATAGAAAACGCTGGATGTCTCTTCTGAAGAAATAAGACTTTCTCCTGAGAAACGACGGTTTTCTCTGAACTGTTGTATTAAAATCTTTTTCAATTATTGTTCCAGTACAGTACCTAAGTTCATGTTTATGCGTGAGATTTTATGTTCTATAGCATGTTTAACAAACGATACCAAAAGGATACATATATAAGGATATGGTGGAGCCGGTGGTGTAGTGGTTAGAGTGTTGGGCTCATGATCGGGAGGTTGTGAGTTCAAATCCCACTGAGACCCTCACTGTGCTAAGACCCCTGAGCAAGGTCTCAACCACAAGTATGCCTCTGTTTTCCCAGCAGTATAAATGGGTATCAGTAAAAATATACTGGGAAGGTAACCTGCGATGGACTAGTGTCCCATCCAGGAGGAGTTCAACTCCTGATTGCTTCACGCTACGGAAACCGGGCATAAGCACCGGCCTGATGAGCCGCTAGGCTCGGGTATAAAAAACCCAAACAGTTAATCAATCAATCAAAAAAACCAAAAGGATAAACTTTATTACAGTACTCTTCACGTCCTTTTACATTGAACTTGGAGTGACGTCTCCAAGATGGCGACGTCACGGAGTTCTCGGAGTCAAATTGTTTCTTTGTTCGTTTTAATTTGTTGTTTTGTTTGTTCATGTTTTGCACTATGTATATATATATTTACACACACACACACACACACACACACACACACACACACACACACACACACACACACACACACAGTGAAGTGATACAAGTTGTATTGAGTGAATAGAGATACAAATTAATACATTTTCATTTCAGACTGTAAAGCAAGTACAGACGCTCCTCGACTTACGTTTTTAATTAGTTTCCGATGGCCGAACGCAAGTTGAAAGTGAACCCAAGTGACGCTCATACTGCACTATACATCTATAAATACCATTACTATATATCATAAAACACCCCTAAATCAATTATTATAAACATAACATTGTGAAATAATATCAAATAATCTTCTTTTCCTTTCGGCTTTTCCCTTCAGGGGTCGCCACAGCGAATCATCTGCCTCCATCTCACCCTATCCTTTGCATCTTCTTCTCTTACACCAACGACCTTCATGTCCTCCTTCACCACATCCATGAATCGTCTCTTTGGTCTTCCTCTAGGCCTTCTGCCTGGTAGTTCCAACCTCAGCATCCTATTTCCAATATACTCACTATCCCTCCTCTGTACATGTCCAAACCATCTCAATCTAGCCTCTCTGACTTTGTCTCCAAAACATCTTACATGTGCTGTCCCTCTGATGTGCTCATTCCTAATCCTATCCATCCTCATTACTCCCAAAGAGAACCTCAACATTTTCATCTCTGCTACCTCCAGCTCTGCCTCCTGTCTTTTCCCCAGGGCCACTGCTTCTAAACCATACAACATCGTTGGCCTCAACACCGTCTTGTACACTTTTCCTTTCATTCTTGCCGATACCCTCCTATCACACATCACACCGGACACTTTTCTCCAACCATTCTAACCTGCCTGCACATGCTTCTTCACCTCTTTTCCACACTCTCTATTGCTCTGGATTGTTGAGCCTAAGTGTTTAAAATCCTGGACCTTCCTTATGTCTGCTCCCTGTAACCTCACCGTTCCTCTTGGGTCCTTGTCATTCATGCACATGTATTCTGTCTTACTGAGGCTAATCTTCATTCCCCTCCTTTCCAGAACATACATCAACCTCTCTAGATTTTCCTGCACTTGTTCTCTGCTCTCACTACAGATGACAATGTCATCTGCAAACATCATAGTCCATGGAGATTCTTGTCTAACCTCGTCTGTCAGCCTGTCCATCACCATAGCAAACAAGAAGGGGCTCAGAGCTGACCCTTGATGCAGTCCCACCTCCACCTTGAACTCTTCTGTCACACCGACAGCACACTTCACCACTGTCCAACATTAATTTCAAATAAATTAAATTCATGCAAAATAATTTCAAATAAATAAATTTTATTCAAATTCACTCATCAAATATCAAACACAACCTTTAAAATTCTCTATGATGTGATCTTTCTGCCTGTAAATACTTCCGATGGTCGACGGATGGTCACTTTCCATGAAACTGAGTCGAGTCACACTACATGAAACTGAGATGAGTCACATTACATGAAGATTAAAAAAGCCAATCAACGCTTACAATATGTGAGGCGCTCAACATTGAAAGTAGTTTACTTATTTTGTGCTTGAGACAAAGCGCGGGTTATCCGGACTTCCAGTCTTTCAAGTGAGCAAGGGCGCCAATGAATACTCATTTAGTACTCAGCCTGCACTGACGTGAATCACCAGCAGAGCGGACAGTTCTCTTTCTTTTCTGGATTCGGGTTTTTATTCATTTTACAAGTCTCTTTGCTTAACTGAGTGTGCATGGTAGATTGCGCGGACCCGAGCAGATAGTTAATTCATCTCTGTGTATGAGACTTGCACCCATGCTAGTAGGCTTACGTTTCTGACCAACGATATTTGCTTAGGGTTACAAAAGTCCGCAAAAACAGTGTACACCCAAAGATCACAGAGACAACGTCTTAACACAAGGGTAACACACTATATAACTGATATATCTAAAAAATGATGTATATATAACTTAACTGGGAAGAAGGAGGGGCACGTTCAGTCTGTCATTTGTAAACAATGGACACAGCGTCATTATGTCATTGTACTACGTAGGTACGTCTAAACTCAAAATTTGACAATTTTTTTTTGTTTTTGAAAAAAAAAAAAAAAAATCGAAAAAACGTAAAACGGATGAACGTAAGTCAGGGAGCGTCTGTACATGCGTATTTTTGTGGGTGGGAGTTGACTCTTTACTACTATACCCACTACAATTATTTTCTTCTAAAAGTACAACAACCATTTATATATTTGTTGTTTTATAAATTAATATCCTATCTCCTCACAAAATTCTTCTCAATATACATACATTTTTATTTGTCTACATGGACTCGACTATACAGGTCCCTGAGGAAATTACAGTAGAGATTATGTACTAGTACAAACCCAAGATTTACCTTGTACCTGCATCATATGTAGTAGATTTAGATAGCGCTTTATCCATACTGGAATATTATGCTCAAACCGCTCTCGGGAGTGTTCAGTTATTTATCGATAATAACTCTTTATTGTCAAAGTACTTTACATACATGAAATCTGGCCTTTTGTGCTCTGGGCACCTATCGCAACCGTGCAGTGCCAGTTCTTGTGTTGTTCTATCCTTTGATGCTGAGTGCCAAGCAGGAAGCAACAACTACCAAATTGGAACGTCTTATGGTATGGCACGGCCGGATTCGAACTCCAACCTCCTGGAGGACAAAGCGGATGCTCTACCAACTGAGCTAAATCCCTGGTTTCAAGAGGGGGTGTTACAGAAAATAATTGAGAAGCACTGCACAAGGTGCTCTCGGAGCACAGAGGAATACTCGCGGAAGAATACGAGGCTAATCTGCCCAGAAAAGCCATTTTGAGGAGAACGCGAAAGGTGAATTTTTGCTCATTGGATGGATCAGATTTTTGGCGAGTTCGAAGTTCGTATTATGGAAAACTCATTATAAGGGACACTCGTTAAGACAAGGTACCACTGTATTAGTCAGGAAGCTTCTTACCACTTACCTTTGTTTCTTTTTAGGGCATGCACTCAACTAAAACTGCTTCAATTTCAAGCAGAATGAAGAAATGGGTGCATTCTAAAACCTTTGACCATTATTGCATGTCAACACCTATAAATCAACAACTTTGAATGAATTCCAAAGAACAGCTAAACAAACCCATTACCAACCAATATTTTCTACATTTAAATTCCCATCATTCACCAAAATTAAATGCAGACAATTAATAAATTAAAATTTTCTATTCTTGATTAATATAGTGAGATAAATGATAGAGATTTTAACCAACAACTTAAATACAGTATATAACATTCACCTGGACTGGCTCCCCAGTGGGCATGACGATGGCAGCTGGGGGTGGAAGGGCTGTGACTGTGCTGGTCATGGCAGAATCACAGGTGTCATGAGTAAGCAGTGTCTGCTGCTGAGGTGGAGCAGGAAGCCCTGAAGTAGGTGGGACTATACTGAGATGGAGGAGGGACAGAGGCTCGGTGGCCTCTTTAGAGCCACTTTCCCGGTTCTGAGAGGACCCTCCCTTTAGACGCACACCTGTGTGAACAGACTGGTGCCGCCGCAGGTTGTAGCTATTTTTGAATTGCTTGTTGCAGATGGCACAGACATAAGCAGCACGGGCTGGACGAACTGGTGGCTTCTCTGGAGAAAGAGACGATGAATGTTTTTTTTAAGCATGAAGCTGTAATACATGAAGCATTTCTTTACTTGAAATTGTATTTTAGTACCAAATGTACTTGAGTTGTACAGATAAGTTCACAGCAATCACATGAGTGTCAACCTAAGAAACTGGTTTACAGGCATCTGAGTAAGAAGATCTTGATCTACTAACAAGTAAACTCTAATGTGGTTCAAATGCAGCAGGAAAGTGATCTAACCAAACATGCAGTGTTCTGGGCTGCAGGCAGCATTTTCTGTAGATGTGAACTCCTAAACTGCCAAGGAGCAGAGGATTCAAGTAATGATCTTATGGTAAAAGTCTGTTACATATAAAAAAATTTAAAAGATAAATGATTTCATACTTTTTGAAGTGTCGGTTCTGTACACAGAGTCCTTTTTATGAAAACTTCATAAAGCTTTGTTTGTACTTTGCTGGCAGCGTAATTCTGATCAACAAATTAAAGAATTATGAGGAGTATATTTTCAACCTGAATGTCTTAAGACAGAGAGCATGTGCATGTGTGAGTGAGTGTGTAGGGGTGTGTGTGTGTGTGTGTGAGAGAGAGAGAGAGAGAGAGAGTCAAAAGTCTGCACACAGCTATTTCAGTTCGAATGAGTTTGCAAGTCCAGACTTTTGACTGGTACTTCATGTTATAGCAGCTGTTATAATAAACAATTGTTCCCTCTCCAGATTCATTGTTCCCCTTTCCATGATGTTATTCTGGACTCCATTGTAGCCATAACCCTGAAAAGTCTTATTCAAGGTGTGTGATGAGAGCAATGGAACAGTCATTCAACTTGCAATTTAAGGAATCAAGAACTTGGGCAACATCCTAACTTGATTAATGTTAAACCCAGTTCATATTAAGTAAATATTTCATATACAGTAGGCCCTTGACTATTCACGGTCTTGCACTCGCGGTTTGAGTATTCACGGACTGCTGAGCAGCTCGCACGTGATTCAAATTCAGCCAATGGCTGTCCTCCTTCCTTCTGATTGGTTGAGGTGATGTAACAACCCTTTTTCCTCATTCGCACACAAGTTGTCAATGAGCCTTTTTTAGTGTTTTAATTACCAATTAATTTCTATGATGCCACTCAAGCGCCAGAAAAAGGTTATAACATTGGATGTCTCTTCTGACGAAATAAGACTTTCTCCTGAAGAAATGAGTTTCCTCTTAAGTGCCTGAAGAGGAATAATCATCTTAACTGTTGTAAAACACTCCACTATGAAAGTCTTTTTCAGTTATTATTCCAGTACAGTACCTAAGTTAATGTTTAGAATGTTTCTGTGTGTGATTTTATGTACTGTGGTGTAGCATGTTTATCATTTTCCAATTTATTACATTTCATGCTCTTTTATGTTCTTTTTGTTATGGTCTGTGTTTTGGGGGGACTTTGATTTTGGCGCTGTGCCTCTATTTTCTCTCCGCTTAGGCTGAGGGGCGTGACTGAGCTGCTCGGTGGCACACACCTGATTTCACTATTGTCATCTACTCTCAATAAACACAAGCAGGCTCACCTCTGCGCCAGAGGATTAACTTCACATCACGTCACAACTTCTTTTGTACTCTAACTCTAAAACTCTGTTTTCTGCCCGCTTCGGTTGAGGGGTGTGGCTGAGCTGCTCGGACTGAATGCAGTCCTCATCTACTCCCTATAAACACAAACCACACGCTCACTTCAGTTGAAGCGCACTGCTTAAGTGCTTTCCCTTTGAATAATAAATGCACTCTGCCATCTCACACTGCTTCGGACATGCGCCTCACAAATAGTAATGCAATATATCCATCTTGTGGGCATTTTAGAAAACTACAGTGCTGTATGTTTCGAGAAAACTACATTTAAAGGTGTTCATATATATTATATATATCGCATTTCTTTCTTTCATCCTTTCGGCTATTTCCCTTTTCTCGGGGGACGCCATAGTGAATCATCTGATTCGCACATTTGATTTGGCATACATTTTTACGTCGGCTGCCCTTCCTGTCACAACCCTTTTAGCAAGGGACAGAAACATGCTGACGGCTTTGCAGACTACTCTTTATGAAAGTCAGCAATGGTTCTTTTACATGCCTCTCACCATAGACAGTGAGAGACATAGCCCGCCTTTGATAACCCAGTTAGCCGCACTGGGGGGACAGTGACAACCCTGTGGGGACTTGAACCCCCAACCTTAGGATCAGCAATCCTGCGCCCAATCCACTAGACCACCACTGCCCCATATATAGCATATTTTAGCAAAATTAAAAAATTTTCTTAATCATTACTACATTTTACTACATTAATACTGTATTAATGAGTAAGACTGTCTACAGAATGTGCTCAAGAAGTCTATTTTAGGGCATGTAATAGATACATAGTATTAAACTTCAGGTTGCTCATTCTCGGATGTAATATGATACATGGGGTTTTACTTCTGGGTACAGAACTCGAAGATTATCTTCATTCGTGGGAGGGGCCAGAACTAAACCCCCGTGAATAACGAGGGCCTACTGTACCAGTCAAAACGCTGGACACACAAGAAACTGTCCCCAAAATTTTAACATCCCTGTATGTATGTATGTATACGTATATGGATGTCTCTTCTGATGAAATAAGACTTTCTCCAGAAGAAACGACAGTTTCCTCTGAAGTGCCTGAAGAGGAATAATCGTCTGAACTGTTGTAAAACACTCCACTATTAAAGTCTTTTTCAATTTTATTCCAGTACAAATGCAGCCATGAGGTGGGGGGGGGGGGGGCACTAACCAGTGTCTCTTCCCCTCATGCCGGTCCCAAGCCCGGAGAAATGCAGAGGGTTGTGTCAGGAAGGGCATCCGACGTAAAACCAATGCCAAACATTTATGATGCAAATCAGATGTACTAACCCCATACCGGATCGGTCGAGGCCCGGGTTAACAACGACCGCCATCAGTGCTGTCAATCAACAGAGTGCTGATGGAAATTGGACTACTGTTGGTCGAAGACGTCGAAGAAGGAGAGGTGGGAGGCGTGTCCGTAGGCAGAGAGAGAAGAGGAAAGGCATGAGCCTAGGACTGAGAGTGGGGACTTTGAATGTTGGAACTATGCAAAGAAAAGGTAGAGAGCTGGCTGACATGATGCAGAGGAGGAAGGTGGACATACTGTGTGTTCAGGAGACCAGGTGGAAAGGTAGCAAAGCTAAAAGCTTAGGAGCAGGGTTTAAGCTATTTTATCACGGTGTGGATGGGAAGAGAAATGGAGTCGGAGTCATCTTGAAGGAGGAGTTTGTCAGGAATGTTCTAAAAGTGAAAAGAGTGTCAGACAGAGTGATGAGTCTCAAGTTAGAAATTGAAGGTGTAATGCTCAATGTTGTTAGTGCTTATGCCCCACAGGCAGGATGTGAGCTAGAAGAGAAGGAGAGATTCTGGAGTGACTTAGATGAAGTGATGCAGAGTACCGCCAGAGGTGAAAGAGTGGTCATTGGTGCAGACTTCAATGGACATGTTGGTGCAGGCAACAGAGGGGACGAGGAAGTGATGGGCAGGTTTGGTATCCAGGACAGGAACGCATGAAGGACAGATGTTGATAGATTTTGCAAAAGGATGGAAATGTCTGTGGTGAATACTTTCTTCCAGAAGAGACAGGAGCATAGGGTGACTTATAAAAGCGGAGGTAGGAGCACACAGGTAGACTACATCTTGTGTAGGCGATGTAATTTGAAGGAAGTCAGTGACTGCAAAGTCATAATGGGTGAGAGTGTTGCCAAACAGCATAGGATGGTGGTGTGCAGGATGACTCTGATGGTGAGAAAGGTGAAAAGGCAAAGGCAGAGCAGAAGACAAAGTGGTGGAAGCTGAAAAAGGAAGAGTGTCGTGTTGTCTTCAAGGAGGAGTTGAAACAGGCTTTGGGTGGCCAGGAAGTGCTTCCAAATGACTGGACAACCACAGCAAATGTGATCAGGGACACAGGTAGGAGAGTACTTGGTGTGTCGTCTGGAAGGAAAGTAGATAAGGAGACTTGGTGGTGGAATGAGGAAGTTCAGGAGTGTGTACAAAGGAAGAGGTTAGCTAAGAAGAAGTGGGACATTGAGAGGACCGAAGACAGTAAACAGGAGTACAGGGAGACACAGCGTAAGGCGAAAGTAGCAGTGGCTAAGACCAAACAGAGGGCGTATGATGACTTGTATGATAGGTTGGACAGTAAAGAGGGAGAAAATGATCTATACAGGTTGGCACAGCAGAGAAATAGAGATGGGAAGGACGTGCAGCAAGTTAGATTGATAAAGGACAGAGAGGGAAATGTATTGACTGATGACAGAAGTGTGCTGGGAAGATGGAAAGTACTTTGAAGAGCTGATGAATGAGGAAAATGAGACAGAAAAAAAGAGTAGAAGAGGTGACCATTGAGGAGCAGGATGTAGCAAAGATCAGTAAGGGTGAAGTGAGAAGCGCATTGAAGAGGATGAAGAATGGAAAGGAAGTTGGTCCTGATGATATACCTGTGGAGGTATGGAAGTGTCTAGGAGAGGTAGCAGTAGATTTTCTGACAAGAACATTCAACAAGGTACTAGAGAGTGAGCAGATGCCGGAGGAGTGGAGGAGAAGTGTGTTGTTGCCCATTTTTAAGAACAAGGGAGATGTGCAGAGTTGCGGCAACTACAGAGGGATAAAGTTGATGAGCCATACGATGAAGTTATGGGAAAGAATAGTGGAAACTAGACTAAGGGCAGAGGTCAGCATTTGTGAACAACAGTTTGGTTTCATGCCAAGAAAGAGCACCACAGATGCAATGTTTGCTTTGAGGATATTAATAGAGAAGTACAGAGAAGGTCAGAGGGAGCTACATTGTGCCTTTGTGGATCTGGAAAAAGCATATGACAGGGTGCCAAGAGAAGAACTGTGGTATTGCATGAGGAAGTCTGGACTGGCAGAGAAGTATGTTAGAGTGGTGCAGGACATGTATGAGGGATGTAAGACAGTGGTGAGGTGTGCTGTCGGTGTGACCGACGAATTCAAGGTGGAGGTGGGGACTGCATCAAGGGTCAGCTCTGAGCCCCTTCTTGTTTGCTATGGTGATGGACAGGCTGACAGACGAGGTGAGACAAGAATCTCCATGGACTATGATGTTTGCAGATGACATTGTGATCTGTAGTGAGAGCAGAGAACAAGTGCAGGAAAATCTAGAGAGGTGGAGGTATGCCCTGGAAAGGAGAGGAATGAAGGTTAGCCTCAGAAAATCAGAATACATGTGTGTGAATGAGAAGGACCCAGGAGGAATGGTGATGTTACAGGGAGCAGAAATAACGAAGGTGGAGGATTTTAAGTACTTAGGCTCAACAATCCAGAGCAATGGAGAGTGTGTAAAAGAGGTGAAGAAGCGTGTGCAGGCAGGCTGGAATGGTTGGAGAAAAGTGTCCGGTGTGATGTGCGATAGGAGAGTGTCAGCAAGAATGAAGGGAAAAGTGTACAAGACGGTGGTGAGGCCAGCGATGTTGTATGGCTTAGAAACAATGGCGCTGAGGAAAAGGCAGGAGGCAGAGCTGGAGGTAACGGAGATGAAAATGTTGAGATTCTCTCTGGGAGTAACGAGGATGGATAGGATCAGAAATGAGTATATCAGAGGGACAGCCCACGTAAGATGTTTTGGAGACAAAGTCAGAGAAGCTAGATTGAGATGGTTTGGACATGTACAAAGGAGGGATAATGAGTATATTGGCAGTAGGATGCTGAGGTTGGAACTACCAGGCAGAAGGCCTCGAGGAAGACCAAAGAAGAGATTTATGGATGTGGTGAAGGAAGACATGAAGGTCGTTGGAGTCAGAAAAGAAGATGCGGAGGACAGGATGCGGTGGAGGCGGATGATTTGCTGTGGCGACCCCTGAAGGGAGCAGCCGAAAGTAAAAGAAGAAGAAGATCTAAGGTGATGTTTAAAATGTTTGTGTTATATTTTATTTACTGTGGTGTAGCATGTTTCACATTTTGTTTTGTTTATCCAATTTATTACATTTCTTGTTCTTTTATGCCCTTTTTGTTATGGTCTGTGTTTTGTTTCTGTGTTCATCAGCACACACCTGAATTCACTATTATCATTTACTCCCAATAAACAAAAGCATGCTCACCTCTGCACCAAAGGATTAACTCACATCAACTTCACCACTGCTTTGGTTTGTAACGCAAACTCTCTCACTCTAAAAACTCTGTTTTGTACTCGTTTCGGCTGGGGGGCGTGGCTGAGCTGCTCGGACTTAATGCAGTTAATACCTGAATTGAGTCGTCTCATGCCTAATGCAATACAGTACATTCCTCTAGTGGGCATTTTTGAAAACTACAGCGCTGTATGTTTATAAAGAGAATGCACTGAAAGGTATTTTATGCGTATGCTGTATAATGTTTAGATTACAAATAATCTTTAGTTAAGCTTGTCTTAAGAGAGTTGGTAAGTCTCATGGCCATATATGGCCTTCAATTCATTTTTATCCCTCCTAGATATACCCTGGATGGGGCAGTGGTGGTCTAGTGGTATAGGGCACTGGATTGCTGATCCAAAAGGTTGAGGGATCGAGTCCTACTCTCCACAAGGTTGTCACTGTCCCCCCCAGTGCAGCTAACTGGGTTATCAAAGGCGGGCCATGTCTCTCACGGTTTATGGTGTGAGGCATGTAAAAGAACCATTGCTGACTTTCGTAAAGAGTAGGCTGCAAAGTCATCAGCATGTTTCTGTCCCTTGCTAAAAAGGGTTGTGACAGGAAGGGCGTCCGACGTAAAAACCTCTGCCAAAATCAAACGACTCCTGAGTAAAAAGGGAAAAGCCGAAAGGAAGACAGACCTGAATTCAGTCATCTCATGCCTAATGCAATAGGTTCCTCTAATGGGCATTTTTGAAAACTACAGTGCTGTATGTTTTTCAGAGAATGCTTTGAAAGGTTTTTATATGTATGCTGTACAATGTTTATATTTTATCATCAATAAATATAACAGTAAAAATTGAAAAGATTTTCTGAATCATTACTACATTTTACTTCATTAATACTGAATTAATCAGTAAGACTGTCTATAGGATGCGTTTAAGAAGCATATTTTAGTGCATGTAATAGATACATAGTATTTTACTTTCGGCTGCTCATTCGCGCATGTGACGTGACACATGGGGTTTTACTTCCAGGTACAGAACTCGTGGATTATCTCGATTCGTGGGAGGGCCCGGAACCGAACCCCCGAATGTCAAGGGCCTACTGTATTTTTTTTCCCCCATTTCTGTGTATTCCAAGATCAGTACGTATCTTTTTGACCATTATATAAAAGGTTCAAATGCCTTCAAATGATACTGAGTGAAAAAAAAATCACAAACAATCACACTGAAAAGAAAACCTATATATAAAACAAAACTCTGATCTCTTTATACAAGTAAGCTTCATCAACTCTGCTCTCAGCATAATCATTTTCATTTAAATCCTGCTCAACAGATAAAATCACATTTTCACAAACACCAGTCATCACACTTTTATTAACAGATGCCTCTTCTTCATCAACATCAAAATCTTCATCAACACAGCTGGCACCATCATCATCATCATGTTTGTTTATATGTAAACGGTATGAAACATTTCAGTATTTTTCAGGTCTTGACCAATTTTCGTACAAAACTAAACAACCCACGAGCCAGCATGTCCAGTCCAGACAAGATTACACAAATCAAATGATCAAAAAAATTCCACAATTGAATTTTGCATGCAGAGAAAAATACCAATACTCATACAATACTCATTAGGTTTCTAAAGTACATAATACTGAGTACATATGGGATTTTCTTTGACTGAATTTTAATGGAATCATGTCTTTTTCTTAATATTCCAGAAGACCTGAGGTATCATACACACACACACACACACACACAGACTGTAAGCAGTGGGTGACTACTCATTTGTGCATCTATCGCACCATTTGCACTCATTTGCCCCATTCCCTTCATATGCTGTATTTTCTTCCATTCAAATTGCACTAGTTCATCTGGATGCTGCTAATTTAACCTTTTACACAGTGTGTGTGTGTGTGTGTGTGTGTGACAGAGACAGAGAGGGGGAGTGAAATAATCATCAAAGCTGAATTCTAGCGTCGAACTTAATATCTATACATGTTATGTGTATATACATATGTGATGTTGATGTGAGTTAATCCTCTGGTACAGAGGTGAGCGTGCTTTTGTTTGTTGGTAGTAAATGAGAATAGTGAATTCAGGTGTGTGCTCCTGAGCAGCTCAGCCACGCCCCTCAGGAAGTAAACAATTAGTGAGCGGTGCAGCGCCAAAATCAAAGTCCCTCAAAACACAGACCATAACAAAAAGGACATAAAAGAACAAGAAATGTAATAAATTGGATAAACAAAACAATGAGAAACATGCTACACCACAGTAAATAAAATAAACACACAAACATTTTAAACATTACCTTAGATCATGTACTGGAATAATTAAAGACTTTAATAGTGGAGTGTTTTACAACAGTTCAGACGATTACTGTATTCGTCTTCAGCAATGACGTGACTTCAGAGGAAACCGTCGTTTCATCCGGAGAAAGTCTTATTTCTTCAGAAGAGACATCCAACCTCATTACCTTTTTCTGGTGCTGAAGCAGGCTTTTGAGTGACATCATAGAACTTAACTGGTAATTAAAACACACTAAAAAAGGCTCATTGCCAACTTGTGCGCGAATGAGGAAAAAGGGGTGTTATATCACCTCAACCAATCAGCAGGAAGGAGGACAGCCATTGGCTGGATTTGAATCACGTGGGAGCTGCTCGGCAGTCCGTGAATACTCAAACCGCGAGTGCAAGATCGCGAATAGTCAAGGGCCTACTGTAGTCGTTTTTTGTTAATTTTTGTGGCTTACCATGGTGACTGATGGGTTTAAAAAGAGCGTGTCAGATTAAAATGAGGATGATTTCTCTTATCTCTTCCTAAAACTATTCCTAGACATATTTCCTCAAAGTTTATATGGCTTAAGTGCATAAAAATGTTTGGTTGCTAAGGACTAATGATCTTGGAAGTGCAATCTTTGTGCGCATTTTTCTCGAAAACATCTTTTGAAATTTTTAGTTGAATGCCGACACAAGAAATGGCATAGCTCGGTCAGTTTTCAAGTTCTTGACAAACTTTTTGCTGCATTTTGCAGCTTTGGGCCTCCTCTATCTGACTGTGTAAAAAAAAAAATTTCATTTTTGGGACCCAAGAGATTACTTTCGGTGGAGTGGCTCACATATGTCCAGGAACGTGCTTACATTTATGACGTTAGTGAGCAGGAGAATCGGTTGAAAAATACTCGTCACTTTCTGATAGGTCCATATCTCGCTCCTCGCTCCATTCATTCAGAGCATCCGATAGTTTTGCTGTAGCAGTTTCTAATGGTTCATCAGTTGTTAGACATTTACCAAAAGAAAAAAAGCAAAATATTTTTCTGATTTTTAAACCATGGCGGAACAACCAAATGTGCTGTTACTGATGAACATTATAGACATTCCCCAGTGGCAGGGGGTCTTTTACTCACTTTTACAGGTAGTGAATGCCTCATTTTACAGTTAGAGAGAGTGATCGAATAAAATTGGCAAGTTTGATTTCCGATTTTGCTCCCAGTACACATGGGTGGTAATTAGACAAAAGATAAAAAACACGGGGGGTGGAGGTGCTTATTACGTTGAATACGGCATATTTTATATACATATATACTAGTCCTTCTCAAAAAAATTAGCATATTGTGATAACGTTCATTATTTTCTGTAATGTACTGATAAAAATTAAACTTTCATATATTTTACATTCATTACACACCAACTGAAATATTTCAGGTCTTTTATTGTTTTAATACTGATGATTTTGGCATACAGTTCATGAAAACCCAAAATTCCTAACTCAAAAAAATAGCATATCATGAAAAGGTACTCTAAACGAGCTATGAATCTAATCATCTGAATCAACCAATTAACCCTAAACACCTGCAAAAGATTCCTGAGGCTTTTAAAAACTCCCAGCCTGGTTCATTACTCAAAACCGCAATCATGGGTAAGACTGCCGATCTGACTGCTGTCCAGAAGGCCATCATTGACACCCTCAAGCAAGAGGGGAAGACACAGAAAGAAATCTCTGAGCGAATAGGCTGTTCCCAGAGTATCAAGCCACCTCAGTGGGACGTCTGTGGGAAGGAAAGAGTGTGTCAGAAAACGCTGCACAACCAGAAGAGGTGACCGGACCCTGAGGAAGATTGTGGAGAAGGGCCGATTCCAGACCTTGGGGGACCTGTGGAAGCAGTGAACTGGGCTCCAGGTGCCCCATTCCCCAGGTCAAGCCACTTTTGAACCAGAAACAGTGGCCGAAGCACCTGACCTGGGCTACAGAAAAGCAGCACTGGACTGTTGCACAGTGGTCCAAAGTACTTTTTTCGGATGAAAGCAAATTTTACATGTCATTCGGAAATCAAGGTGCCAGAGTCTGGCGGAAGACTGGGGAGAAGGAAATGCCAAAATGCCTGAAGTCCAGTGTCAAGTACTCACAGTCAGTGATGGTCTGGGGTGCCATGTCAGCTGCTGGTGTTGGGCCACTGTGTTTCATCAAGGGCAGGGTCAATGCAGCTAGCTATGAGGAGATTTTGGAGCACTTCATGCGTCCATCTGCGGAAAAGCTTTGTGGAGATGAAGATTTTTATTTTTCAGCACGACCTGGCTCCTGCTCACAGTGCCAAAACCACTGGTAAGTGGTTTACTGACCATGGTATTACTGTGCTCAATTGGCCTGACAACTCTCCTGACCTGAACCCCATAGACAATCTGTGGGATATTGTGAAGAGAAAGTTGAGAGACACCAGACCCAACACTGTGGATGAGCTTAAGGCTGCTATTGAATCATTCTGAGCATCCATAACACCTCAGCAGTGCCACAGGCTGATTGCCTCCATGCCACGCCGCATTGAAGCAGTCATTTCTGCTCACTTCACTAATCCTATCCATCCTCGTTACTCCCAGAGAGAACCTCAACATTTTCGTCTCTGCTACCTCCAGCTCTGCCTCCTGCCTTTTCCTCTGTGCTACCGTTTCTAAGCCATACAACATCGCTGGCTTCACCACCGTCTTGTACACTTTTCCTTTCATTCTTGCTGACACTCTTCTATCACACATCACACCGGACACTTTTGTCCAACCATTCCAGCCTGCCTGCACTCGCTTCTTCACCTCTTTTCCACACTCTGCATTGCTCTGGATTGTTGAGCCTAAGTACTTAAAATGCTCCACCTTTGTTATCTCTGCTCTCTGTAACATCACCGTTCCTCCTGTGTCTTTCTCATTCACACACATGTATTCTGATTTTCTGAGGCTAACCTTCATTCCTCTCCTTTCGAGGGCATACCTCCACCTCTCTAGATTTTCCTGCACTTGTTCTCTGCTCTCACTACAGATCACAATGTCATCTGCAAAAATCATAGTCCATGGACATTCTTCCCTAACCTCGTCTGTCAGCCTGTCCATCACCATCGCAAACAAGAAGGGGTTCAGAGCTGATCCTTGATGCAGTCCAACCTCCACCTTGAGTTCGTCGGTCACGCCGACAGCACACCTCACCACTGTCTTACATCTCTCATACATGTCCTGCACCACTCTAACATACTTCTCTGCCACTCCAGACTTCCTCATGCAATACCACAGTTCTTCTCTTGGCACCCTGTCATATGCTTTCTCCAGATCCACAAAGGCACAATGCAGTTCCCTCTGACCTTCTCTGTACTTCTCTATTAACATCCTCAAAGCAAACATTGCATCTGTGGTGCTCTTTCTTGGCATGAAACCAAACTGTTGTTCACAAATGCTGACCTCTGCCCTTAGTCGAGCTTCCACTATTCTTTCCCATAACTTCATCGTATGGCTCATCAACTTTATCCTCTGTAGTTGCTGCAACTCTGCACATCTCCCTTGTTCTTAAAAATGGGCACCAGCACACTTCTCCTCCATTCCTCTGGCATCTGCTCACTCTCTAGGACCTTGTTGAATGTTCTTGTCAGAAAATCTACTGCTACCTCTCCTAGACACTTCCATACCTCCACAGGTATATCATCAGGACCAACCACCTTTCCATTCTTCATTCTCTTCAATGCCCTCCTCACTTCACCCTTACTAATCTTTGCTACTTCCTGCTCCTCAATGGTCACCTCTTCTACTCTTTTTTTTTTCCCTCTCATTTTCCTCATTCATCAGCTCTTCAAAGTACTCTTTCCATCTTCCCAGCACACTTCTGTCATCAGCCAATATATTACCCACTCTGTCCTTAATTATTCTAACTTGCCGCACGTCCTTCCCATCTCTATTTCTCTGCTGTGCCAACCTGTATAAATAATTTTCTCCCTCTTTTCTGTCCAACCTATCATACAAGTCATCATACGCCCTCTGTTTGGCCTTAGCCACTGCTACTTTCGCCTTACGCTGTCTCCCCCTGTACTCCTGTTTACTCTCTTCGGTCCTCTCAATGTCCGAATCTACTTTCCTTCCAGAGGACACACCAAGTACTCTCCTACCTGTCTCCCTGATCACATTTGCTGTGGTTGTCCAGTCATCTGGAAGCACTTCCTGACCACCCAAAGCCTGTTTCAACTCCTCCTTGAAGACAACCCGACAATCTACCTTATTCAACTTCCACCACTTTGTCTTCTGCTCTACCTTTGCCTTTTTCACCTTCCTCACCATCAGCGTCATCCTGCACACCACCATCCTATGCTGTTTGGCAACACTCTCAGCCGCTACTACTTCGCAGTCACTGACTTCCTTCAAATTACATCGCCTACACAAGATGTAGTCTACCTGTGTTCTCCTACCTCCGCTTCTATAAGTCACCCTATGCTCCTGTTTCTTCTTGAAGAAAGTATTCACCACAGCCATTTCCATCCTTTTTGCAAAATCGATCAACATCTGTCCTTCTGTGTTCCTGTCCTGGGTACCAAACCTTCCCATCACTTCCTCGTCCTCTCTGTTGCCTGCACCAACATGTCCATTGACGTCTGCACCAATGACCACTCTTTCACCTCTGGGGGTATTCTGCATCACTTCATCTAAGTCACTCCAGAATCTCTCCTTCTCTTTTAGCTCTCATCCTGCCTGTGGGGCATAAGCACTAACAACATTGAACATCACACCTTCACTTTCTAACTTGAGACTCACCACTCTGTCTGACACTCTAGAACATTCCTGAAATACTCCTCCTTCAAGATGACTCCTGCTCCATTTCTCTTCCCATCCACACCATGATAAAACAGCTTAAACCCTGCTCTGAAGCTTTTAGCTTTGCTACCTTTCCACCTAGTCTCCTGAACACAAAGTATGTCCACCTTCCTCCTCTGCATCATGTCAGCCAGCTCTCTATCTTTTCCTTGCATAGTTCCAACATTCAAAGTCCCTACTCTCAGTCCTAGACTCATGCTTTTCCTCTTCTCTCTCTGCCTACGGACACGCCTCCCGCCTCTCCTTCTTCGATGTCTTCGACCCACAGTAGTCCAATTTCCACCAGCACCCTGTTGGCTAACATCACTGATGGAGGTCGTTGTTAACCCGGGCCTCGACCGATCCGGTATGAGATGTGTCTTTTTGGTTTGCATTTTGTTGTTTGGCAAAAGTTTTACGCCAAATGCCCTTCTTGTCGCAACCCTCTGCATTTCTCCGGGCTTGGGCCCGGCATGGGGGGGGGGGTCACTGGTTGCTTAATTGCTGACAAGTATTTACAAAAACAGGCTCAGCTACAACTGCTTCATTGACTTCACAAAAGCGTTTGACAGCATTACACATGACCAATTTCATGTTGACGCCATAGGAGTTGAGAATAGGCCAAATTGATTCATGTTTGAATGTATTTACATGAATAAACCAGCCACGGTCCGCATCAATAACATCGGTGATTGGTTCAAGCAGGAGAAAGGTACAAGACAAGGGGATCCTATCTCCCCTCTCATCTTCATTACATACATTGAACGTATTCTTCAGGGTGTACAGGAGAACATGGACGGGGTTTCCATCCATGGTCGGGCCATCAACAACGTTCGGTTTGCTGACGACATTGACCCGATGGAAGAAAGCTTCCAGAAGTTTCAGAATAGCCTAACGTTGGCTAACAATGCGGCAGAGAAATCATCTTTTCCTTCCGGCTGTTCCCTTACGGGGTCGCTACAGTGTATCATCTGCCTCCATCTCACCCTGTCCTCTGCATCTTCTACTATTACTCCAACGACCTTCATATCCTCCTTCACCACATCCATAAATCTCCTCTTTGGTCTTCCTCTAGGCCTTCTGCCTGGTAATTCCCACCTCAGCATCCTACTACCAATATATTCACCATCCCTCCTGTGTACATGTTCAAACCATCTCAATCTAGCCTCTCTGACTTTGTCTCCAAAACTTCTTACATGTGCTGTCCCTCGGATGTACTCATTCCTGATCCTATCCATCCTCGCGACTCCGAAAGAGAACCTCAACATTTCCATCTCTGTTACCTCCAGCTCTGCCTCCTGTCTTTTCCTCAGTGCCAGTAAACCATACAACATCGCTGGCCTCAACACCATCTTGTACACTTTTCCTTTCATTCTTGCCAATACCTTCCTATCACACCGGAAACTTTTCCATTCCAACTTGCCTGCACACGCTTCTTCACCGCTTATCCATACTCTCCATTGCTGCACTTGTTCTCTGCTCTCACTACAGATCACAATGTCATCTGTAAACATCATAGTCCATGGAGATTCTTGTCTAACCTCGTCTGTCAGCCTGTCCATCACCATAGCAAACAAGAAGGGGCTCAGAGCTGACCCTTGATGCAGTCCCACCTCCACCTTGAATTCTTTGGTCATGCTGACAGCACACCTCACCACTGTCTTACATCTCTCATACATGTCCTGCAACACTCTAGCATACTTCTCTGCCACTCCAGACATCCTTACGCAATACCACAATTCCGCTCTCGGCACCCTGTCACATGCTTTCTCCATATCCACAAAGGCACAATGCAACTCCCCCTGAGCTTCTCTGTACTTCTCTATTAACATCCACAAAGCAAACACTGCAGCATTGCAAAACCAACAATCTTTTGCCTGATTACCAATCTGCCTACCATGAGAACTACAGTTGTGGAACCGCTCTTATGAGATTGGTTACTGATATACACTCATACCTCGGTTTTATGGACTTCGCTTTAACAGATTTCAGATGCAACAGACAAAATCTGTAGCTTCCGACTAGTCCGGATCGCTCGGATGTGGGCCGTTGTTTCCGAAAATGACCGCCAGATGACCAGACTGGCTTGAAGAAATCTTGCACATTTAAATCTATTCATCTATTTTCAATGCCACGTCACCGTGGCACGAAGCGGAGAGTCAGTCCTTTCTGTATGCGGGCGGGTCCGATACCTTGAAACTCTAATTTTATTGGACTCACACGCTGCAGTGTTTGTGACAGGAAGCACGTCCGAAGTTTTGGCAATCAGCTGCGGGTTGAAATTTTTCCATGTCTGTCCATTTGTGTTTGCTTGCCAGCTGTGCTTGGATTCGTGGACGCGAACACAAAACAAGGGAAATTTACCTCTTTACTCAAAAACAACATGCGCAGTCTGTGGCTGTTATAATCCTATAAAATTAGAGTTTGAAGGTATCGGACACACCCACACACTGGCGTACAGAAAGGATTGGCTTTCCACTGAGCGCCACAGTGATGTGGCATTGAAAATAGATGTATAGATTTAAATGCGTGAGATTTATTCATCTGTTTTTGTTCTATTTGATGGCTTTTTTGTATTTTTATTTAAATGACAGTGAAATTATGTATTCGTTATTCTGTTAAAGTTGAGTTTGTCAAGCAGGGAATGCGCTTTGAATTCATGTCTTGTGAGCGCGGCGAGAGAGAGAGGGAATAATGTTTTAGTTTTTAGTTTAGTTTAAGTTTTAATTCAGTAAATGGTCAAGCAGGGAATGTGGGTGCATTTGAGCTTATCTGGCATTCCGATCCCTCAAGGAATCAAATTCAAGTTGAGTTTGTCAAGCAGGGAATGCGCTTTGAATTCCACGTCTTGTGGGCGTGGCCCGCAGTGCGTGCAAGAAGACAGAGAGAGAGAGAGAAAGGTGTGTGTGTGTGTGTGTATATTAATAAAAAATGTTTAATAATGGTTTAATTAATAAATGTTAATAAAATGGTTTAATATGTTAAAATGGTTTAATAAATAATTTTCTTTTACTTTTGACACACATTTCATACAAAATTGGTGTAACTTTTATCATTTTTAAAGGGTTTATGGGGCTTATCCAGTCCAAGGACTGGAGACCTGGATCGAATTAGGCATTTAACATGTAAGATGCGACCCCTACTTATGAAATCCCCGCAATACGAAAAGGGCTCTGGAACGGATTAATTTCGTAAATTGGGGGCCGTCTGTATATGTGTATGTATGTATTTTTTATATATATATATATCTCAGTGGTTCCTAACCTGGGTTCGGTGAGTCAGTCTCAGGGGTTCGGCGGAGGTCAAGACACACACCTGACTCATTCATGACGACATGCCCCGCTTGGCCATCACTGGCTGCAGAATATCACGCTACATTGCTTGGCCAATCTGTGCTTGCAGGAAATTTGGTGTGCTCAGTAGTCGAATTGTGACTGTTGTGATTTTACATCGTGTGATTTCTTTCTTAATGTTTTAATCCATACTATGTTGAGTAAAAAAAGGTGGTTGGACGAATATGTACAACATGGATTCACATATATAACGGAACGTGATGTTAGTTGGCGTCCTATCTGCATGATTTGCAAAGTAGGAACAACCCTGTGCTGACTGAACTATACGTACATGTATATGTACATATAATGTCAATAAATACATTAAATACTATAAATGCTTATAATAACAATTAAACATTCAAAAATAATGCTTAAGATGTAAATAAAACAAATACACACACATACAGACACACGCGCACGCTCGCACTCAAATGCGCACCTCACATAAAAATGTAAGTAGTTGTGAGGGGGGAGTTCATGCATTGTATTGGTTTTGTTCTTTGAACACAGTGATGTTAATGCACGATTCATTTTGGTGCTCCAGTAAAAACATATACCTATATCTTGAATTTGAAAAAAAAAAAAATCACATTTTATTTTTCACTAAAGAAGGGTTCGGTGAATAAGCATATGAAACTGGTGGGGTTCAGTACCACCAACAAGGTTAAGAACCACTAATTTTATTTATATATATATATATATATATACACATATACACACACACACACACACACGCAAGTCCTCAAAAAATTAGCTTATTGTGATAAAGTTCATTATTTTCTGTAATGTACTGATAAAAATTAAACTTTCATATATTTTACATTCATTGCACACCAACTGAAATATTTCAGGTCTTTTATTGTTTTAATACTGATGATTTTGGCATACAACGCATGAAAACCCAAAATTCCTATCTCACAAAATTAGCATATCATGAAAAGGTACTCTAAACGAGCTATTAATCTAATCATCTGAATCAACCAATTAACCCTAAACACCTGCAAAAGATTCCTGAGGATTTTAAAAAACCCCAGCCTGGTTCATTACTCCAAAACTGCAATCATGGGGAAGACTGTCACCTGACTGCTGTCCAGAAGGCCATCATTGACACCCTCAAGCAAGAGGGTAAGACACAGAAAGAAATCTCTGAGCGAATAGGCTGTTCCCAGAGTGCTGTATCAAGGCACCTCAGTGGGACGTCTGTGGGAAGGAAAAAGTGTGGCAGAAAATGCTGCACAACTAGAAGAGGTGACCGGACCCTGAGGAAGATTGTGGAGAAGGGCTGATTTCAGACCTTGGGGGACCTGTGGAAGCAGTGGACTGCGCTTCTGGTGCCGCATTCCCCAGGTCAAGCCACTTTTGAACCAGAAACAGCGGCAGAAACGCCTGACCTGGGCTACGGAGAAGCAGCACTGGACTGTTACTTGGTGGTCCAAAGCACTTTTTTCAGATGAAAGCAAATTTTGCGTGTCATTCGGAAATCAAGGTGCCAGAGTCTGGAGGAAGACTGGGGAGAAGCAAATGTCAAAATGCCTGAAGTCCAGTGTCAAGTACCCACAGTCAGTGATGGTCTGGGGTGCCACGTCAGCTGCTGGTGTTGGTCCACTGTGTTTTATCAAGGGCAGGGTCAATGCAGCGAGCTATCAGGAGATTTTGGAGCACTTCATGCTTCCATCTGCTGAAAAGCTTTATGGAGATGAAGATTTTCATTTTTCAGCACGACCTGGCACCTGCTCACAGTGCCAAAACCACTGGTAAATGGTTTACTGACCACGGTATTACTGTGCTCAATTGGCCTGCCAACTCTCTTGACCTGAACTCCATACAAAATCTGTGGGATATTGTGAAGAAAAAGTTGAGAGACACCAGACCCAACACTGTGGATGAGCTTAAGGCCACAATCAAAGCATCCTGGGCCTCCATAACATCTCAGCAGTGCCACAGGTTGATTGCCTACATGCCACGCCGCATTGAAGCAGTCATTTCTGCAAAAGGATTCCCGACCAAGACTTGAGTGCATAACTGAACATAATTATTTGAAGGTTGACTTTTTTTGTATTAAAAACACTTTTTTATTGGTTGGATGAAATATGCTAATTTTTTGAGATAGGGATTTTTGGTTTTTCTTTACTTTTTTGCCAAAATTATCAATATTAAAACAATAAAAGTCTTGAACTACTTCAGTTGTGTGTAATGAATCTAAAATATATGAAAGTCTAATTTTTCAGTACATTACAGAAAATAATTAACTTCATCACAATATGATTTTTTTTTAGATGGACCTGTGTGTGTATATATATATATACACACACATACACACACCCAGAGAATATACATAAACACACACACACACACACACAGATGTGGATCTCCAAAGGGAGACTCCTCTTACCAGGCACAGGGTCCTCATTGAGAGCAGTAGTGTCGATAGTCGATGGGGGCGTGACTACTGTATCGGTGGGAGGGCTTTGAGGCGAAGTTGTGTGGACCTGCATGAGCTCTGATTGGAGAGAACCCTCCAGATGGGTTTGAGTGGGCGTCGCCTTAAAATCCAAAAACACTCAGGTTTTCTGCATGTAGCAATTCTTGCGATTTCAGCATCAATTTAATTTCATCTCTGTCATGAACTATAAGAGCTTCTAGGTATACAAATAATAATAAAGCCTTGATGTTGAGTTAAAAACAAAGTTATACACATAAAACAGCTAGCTCACCTGGAAGAGAAAACTGCTCCATGTCGTATCCATGTTGTTCCGCAGGTAAGAGATAAATAACTATCCACGAAAGTTTTCGATTGAACCGTGAGTTACAACGAGCATTCAACATAGAAATCTATTCTAATATTACTACCGCTAATAATAATAATAATTAATAATAATAAATAATAGTAAAACAAAAAGACTTTTATTATATAATACACTCAGCTGTCGTCGTGATTGACACTCGGTGTGTCTCACAACGTTTTCTATTATTAACCGTTTAAAACCGGATAATTATCACGACATTAAAACAAACTATATACAACCATGAGAAACTTAATGCGTAATTCAGCAACTCGACGAACCAAAGCAATAACTGTTAGTCATACAGCATGCATTAAAACACATTCTGACGTGTTTGTTTTAAACCATCACTTATTATGGGGTTCACGCGTTTGAAAAGAAGTGATAAAGAAAAACCCGAACACACTCATAAATCTGTGTTATTTCACCCCCCGCCCCTCTGGTTTTCCCCCGCCCGCCCCGAACAGGCCAGTCGGGTGTTTTGATCGAAGCCTCGGTGTTGCGTTCACGCCATGACCCAGGCAAGTGTTGCCAGAGCCTGGCCGCGGCCTACCGCTCCACCTCGGCGCTTCCCTTCGCACGATGACATTTTTTTTTAAACTGCGGTGCTCTCTCTCTCTCTCCCTCTCTCCTCCCTCCCTCCTCCTCCTCCTCCTCCTCCCCTGTCTCCTTTCTTCCTTTTCTTTTTTAAATTCCTCTTTCTTCTCCCCCTCCTCTCCTTTTCTCTCTCACCGCTATGTCCCCGGTTGCTCTTAAAGGGATGTCGGAGCTGAACCCCCCCACTATTTCCGTCCAAGTGGAAAGAGCGCTGTTCTGTATTACACCCGAGCCGCACAGCACCGTGCTCAATAGTATATCAAATACTGTACGTGCTATTTTCACACGCTATTTAGCACGCCAACGTGCGGTTTCGGACGCAGCCAGCTTGTATCGAAAGAGCAGGAGATCTCTGCCGACAAAAAAAAGAAACGGCACTGTGGGTTACGTCACAGGATGAGATTCGCGAAAGAGAAAGAATGAGCACATAAATAACGGGCAAGCTGTGTGGGTCTTAAAGGGCACGTCTCAATGACGCCCTGGAGTCTTTTCACCCTGGACATTTGGGAAGTTAAAATACTGTATAAACTAAACGGGAGGCAAGTGTCTAAAAACTGATTTATAAAAATAGAAATATTTTCCTTTTGGCCTTTTCCTTTTTTCAGGAGTTGCACAGCGAATCATTTGATTTGCATGTTTGATTCGGCATAGGTTTTTACATCGGATGCCCTTCCTGACACAACCCTTTAGCAAGTGGCAGACCTTAGGATACATGAGATGCCCTTCCTGACACAATCCTTTAGCAAGAGGCAGATACACACTGACGGCTATGCAGCCTACTTTTTACAAAAGTCAGCAATGGATCTTTTACATGCCTCTCACCATAGACAGTGAGAGACATGACCGGCCTTTGATAACCCAGTTAGCTGCACTGAGGGGACAGTGACAGACTTGTGGAGAGTGGGACTCGAACTTCCAATCTTCGGTTCAGCGATCCAGCCCTCTTTACCACCAGGCCACCACTGCCACCATTTATAAAAATAGAAATATACAACCCAATGTTGTAAAATCCAGTTCTTTACCAGGTATATGAACGGTGAGCAATAATAAACAAATACAGTACCATAATTTTTTGAATATACTGTATTATTCCTGAATGGAGATAGGCTCTGTGTTTATCCGTTAAAGTTTTCGCACATCCATTTCACAGCAAGAAATCCTGGGTTTAAGTTCCGTTTCCATGTAGGGTTTGCATGGTCTCCTTGTGCTTGTGTGGACTTCCCATGGGTACCCTGTTTTTCTCCCACAGACAAACAAATTAGATTAATTGGCTGGTCCAAATTGCTCTGAGTTGTGTGAATGGTCTTGTGTTGGTGAGCTGTTCAAGGTGTCCTTCACATTCACCCATAGTCAGCTAAGATAGTCTCCAAACCCAAGCGAGTTGGCGAATTTATTTATTAATTCATTTTTGGAGATGCTGAAGTCTTTATTAGGGTAGCAGAGAGGCTGGCGTTCATGTCATCCGACTCTGGGCAAGGGTGGGGTACACCCTGGACTGCTCAGCAGGCCCATTGTAGGGCAAAACACACACACTACCATTCACACTTTGGTGGGATTTGGAACTGTTTATGTTTTTGAAATGTGGAAGGAAACTGGAATACGTGGAGGAAACCCATGCAGGCACAGGGAGAACATGGAAACTCCATACAAAATTGCTTTAAGCCTGGGAATCGAACCCAGGATCTTCATGCTGTGAGGCGGACATGCTGCCCATGCACCACCATGCGGCCTGCTTTGGTGAATTAATGAATTAATTTAGATGGACATTATGAATGAGCAGTGCACAATCACATTGCAGTTGGTTGAGGGCACTTTGGGGGAAGGAACGCTCACTACCAATTCCACTATGCATTTTCTTGGAAGTACGGTAATCTAACCAGCAACTCCTTTGTTCCAAGACTTGCTCCTCTAATCATTACATTTACAGTACAGTAGGCCCTCGTTATTCGCGGGGGTTTGGTTCCGGCCCCTCCCGCGAATGAAGATAATCCGCGAGTTCTGTACCCGGAAGTAAAACCCCATGTATCATATTACATGTGCGAGTGATCAACCAGAAGTAAAATACTATGTATGTAATCTCATTTACTCCACATAAACACAAACCGTACGCTCACCTCAATTAAAGTGCGCTTCTTAAGTCCTTCCCCTTTGAATGTGAGGCATTTGTTGCAGGTGACAAACGGAGCTTGTGAGATGAAGCGCGGTTTATCCGGACCTTTCAAGCATGCAAGTGCACTTGCGCACTTGAAAGCTCTGTGTGTCACCTGCAAAAAACGCCTCACATTCAAAGGCGAAGGACTTAAGAAGCGCGCTTTAATTTAGGTGAGCGTGCGGTTTGTGTTTATAGGGAGTAAATGGGATTACTTAATTCAAGTATGAACTGCATTCAGTCTGAGCAGCTCTGCCACACCCCTCAGCCAGAGCGGGAGAAAGCAAACATTCTAAACATTAACTTGGGCACTGTACTGGAATAATAATTGAAAAAGACTTTAATACTCCAACTTTACAACAGATCAGATGATTATTCCTCTTCAGGCACTTCAGAGGAAACTCGTTTCTTCAAGAGAAAGTCTTATTTCTTCAGAAGAGACATCCGACGTCATTACCTTTTCTATCGCTTAGCCAGAGAAGATGCACAGCGTTTGAGTGGCATGATAGAGCTTAACTGGTGATTAAAACACACTAAAAAAGGCTCATTGACAACTTGTGCCTGAATGAGGAAAAAGGGGCGTTACATCATCATAACCAATCAGCAGGAAGGAAGACAGCCATTGGCTGAAATTGAATGACGTGTCAGTTGCTTGGCAGTCCGCAAATATGCAAATCATGAGTGCAAAACTGCGAATAGTCAAGGGCCTACTGTATTTAGCAGATGCTTTTATCCAGAGCCACTTACAGAAGTGCTTTGAAGTCTGTCAGTCAAACTCAGATGGTTGGGGTGCGTGGGGTTTTTTGTGTGTGGTGTGTGTGTTTTTGTATACAGCATAGAGCTTATTCTAAGTACTTCTGAAAAAGGTAAGTTTTCAGCTGTTGTTTGAAGATATCCAGAGAATCTGCTGTCCGGATGTTCAGAGGAAGTTCATTCCACCACCTTGGAGCCAGAACAGAGAATAGTGTAGCAGCATTTTTTCCTTGTCCCTTGGTAGGGGGAGTTATCAGTCTCACAGTGCTAGAGGATCTGAGAGACATGGTACAGTGCGAGTTGTGAGAAGTGCTTTGAGGGTGGAAGGCACAGGTCCACTTTTGGCTTTGTAGGCAAGCATTAATGTTTTAAATCGAATGCGAGCAGCCATTGCGGTTCTCCAGTCACAGGGCAGTGGTGGCCTGGTGGTAAAGGGCGCTGGATCGCTGAGCCTAAGGTTGGGGGTTCGAGTCCCAGTCTCCACAAGGTTGTCACTGTCCCCCCAGTGCAGGTAACTGGGTTATCAAAGGCCGGTCATGTCTCTCACTGCTTATGGTTATGGTGAGAGGCAGGTAAAAGAAGAATTGCTGACTTTCGTAAAAAGTAGGCTGCATAGCCTTCAGTGTGTTTCTGCCTCTTGCTAAAGGGTTGTGTCAGGAGGGGCATCCAACGTAAAAACCTATGCCAAATCAAACATGCAACTCAGATGATTAGCTGTGACGACCCCTGAAAAAAAAGGAAAAGAAGAAGAGTCCTCCAGTCACACTTGTTTGAGATGGTGACAGCAGTGAAGGTTAGGTCAGGTTGCTGAGACTATGTCCTCTGGCTTGTTGGTATGATCTGAGTCTGAAAATTGAGAACAGTAATGGGTTTAACCTTCAAGCAACCGAGTAGGGTCATATATGACTCCAGGCATATATGTTCGGGTGCTATTTTTAAATTTTAATTGGAAAAATGTTTCCTACCAAGAATTTTTTTCAATCTATTTGTCCAGCATTTGTTCATAGAACTTTGTAAGGACCGGTCAATCCGTGTGGCAAGTATAATCCAAACTTGTGTGGGGTCACTTATGACCCTAGGAAGATCTAAGATTTTTGACATTATAGCTTCAGATGGTATTGATGGTACAGTAGGCCCCCGTTATTCGCGGGGGTTTGGTTCCGGCCCCTCCCGCGAATGAAGATAATCTGTGACCCCATGTATCATATGACATGCCCGAATGATCAACCGGAAGTAAAGTACTATGAATCTATTACATGCGCTAAAATATGATTCTTAAACACATTCTATAGACAGTTTTACTCATTAATACAGTTATGAATGTAGTAAAATGAAGTAATGATGAAGAAAAACTTTTTCTATTTTTGTTATATTTCTTGATGATGAAATTATAATAACATTATACAGCATATACTGTTGTAAAGCACTAGTATTAAAGTCTTTTTCAATTATTATTCCAGTACACTACCTAAGTTAATGTTTAGAATGTTTGTGTGTGAGATTTTATGTTCTGTTGCATGTTTAACAAACGATACCAAAAGGATAAACTTTATTACGCCTCATGTCCTTTTACATTGAACATGACGTCTCCAAGATGGTGCTGCCTAGAGGGCGACGTCGTGGAGTTCTCAGAGTCAAATTGTTTCTTTGTTCGTTTTAATGTGTTTGTTCATGTTTTGCACGATGCTTGTCTATGACTGGTCGACACTACTACAGCTATGAGAGCGGACGTTTAGAACTGAGCACGCTCAACTCCTATCCTGAGCTAATATGCTATGGTAGCTCAATGCTAGCCGCACTCGGCTAACAATGAGCCCAGGCAGAGACGTGGCAGGCGGAGAGGGTCCGAAAGACGACTCCGGCGCTTGGGATCGCAGGGGATCAATGCCGTGTAGCCGGCTGGTGTAATCGCCTCGTCGGATGTACTCTCCTCAAGCCATGTTTCACACATCATGGAGCAGTCCTGTAGATCCCTCCGCGATGTAATCTGAGCATGAAGCTCGTCCATCTTGTTTCGCAGAGACTGAACATTTTCAAGTAGTATGACCGGAAGTGCTAACCTTCCACTGCAAACCAAGCGCAGGAGTCGTCGTTCGGCCCCTCCGCACCTGGGCTTATTGTTAGTCAGGGTGCAGCTAGCATTGAGCTACCATAGCATATTAGCTCAGGATAGGAGTTGAGCGTGCTCAGTTCTAAACGTCCGCTCTCATAGCCTGTAGTAGAGTCGACCGGTCATAGACGAGCATAGTGCAAAACATGAACCAACAAATAAAACAAATCAAAAGAAACAACATGACTGAGAACTCCACCTTGGCTTATTGTTAGCCGGGGTGTGACTAGCATTGAGCTACCATAGCATATTAGCTCAGGATAGGAGTTGAGCGTGCTCAGTTCTAAACATCTGCTCTCATAGCTGTAGTAGGGTCGACCGGTCATAGACGAGCATAGTGCAAAACACGAACAAACAAAAGAACAAATTAAAATGAACAAAAAACCAATTTGACTCTGAGAACTCCGCAACGGCGCCCTCTAGGCAGCGCCATCTTGGAGACATCACGTTCCATGTAAAAGGACATGAAGCTTAATGAAGTTTATCCTTTTGGTATCGTTTGTTAAACATGCTACAGAATATAAAATCTCACACACAAACATTCTAAACATTAACTTAAAAAGTGTACTGGAATAATAATTGAAAAAGACTTTAATTCAACAGTTCAGATGATTATTCCTCTTCAGGCACTTCAGAGGAAACTGTCGTTTCTTCAGGAGAAAGTCTTATTTCTTCAGAAGAGACATCCAACATTTTCTATTGCTTAGCCAGAGAAGACGCACAGCATTTGAGTGGCATCATAGAGCTTAACTGGTAATTACAACACACTAAAAAAAGAGGCTCATTGACAACTTGTGTGCGAATGAGGAAAAAGGGGCGTTACATCATCTCAACCAATCAGCAGGAAGGAGGACAGCCATTGGCTGAATTTGAATGACGTGACAGTTGCTTGGCAGTCCGTGAATATGCAAACCATGAGTGCAAAACCGCAAGTAGTCAAGGGCCTACTGTACTTCATTTAACAGTTATATGTTTCAGATACTTCAGCCATATGATAATAGAAATAATAATTATATCTAAATTATCCTACCACATTGTAATACATATTTTATGCAAAGTAATTTTACTTTTTATGATTTGTTTTCATTTTTGCTGAAAAGAGAAAAAATCTAAATAAATATAATATTGTTCTATCACTGTGTGTTTTTGGCTGCTTTTTTGTAAAAAAAAAATACATCAAATTCCATACCTTATTGCATAAGATGATTGACAAATATATTCGAGAGTGAAATAATTATGAAGAACCCTAAAACAATCATTTATATAGAAATATTCCTCTATAAAGTCAATGGGGTCACAAATGACCCCACTCGGTAATATTAGTCGCCGAAATAGCTTGGTTGCTTGAGGTTTAAGGCACATGACTACAATCTTGTTTATATTCAAGACCTTAGGCTTGATAGTTCTACTTCAACAAAGCCAAGATTATTATTGAATTGCCACAATTCAAAAGACTTGTTTTAATAAATGGCCTGTGTTTTCGTATCCGCTACAAATGTGACCTTTGTGGTGGTGGTGGTGGGGGGGGGGGGGGGGGGCTTTCTGGGCCCTGCCCCCAATTCACACCTTAAGGAAGCCCAAAATTACAGCTGATTATACCCCCGTTTCACTGGACTGCGGCATGCAAGTCTACGGAAGAGCTTCGGCATTTTTACACAGAAAATGTATCCGGAATTTTTTCTGTGAACGTGCTTTTGAACATGTTCAAAAGCACTTTCATGGAATATTTTGGTCTGCCAGAAGCATACGGAAGTGGAGGAAGATTTGAGGAATGACTATGGAATCACACAGGATGACATGGAAGATAAAGGAATAATTGTGTAACGTTTGCGGATAACAACATTTTTCCTTCCTTAAGTCTGACGTGCTCCAGTGAAATGGGCGTATTATGCACTACTGAACCGGCTAAGAATCCTATACTTAAAAATATTAGTGACAGCAACCAAGTCCAACTGAAGCAAGTAGATAGTTATAGAAAAGTCAAGAGCCTACCTTACCAGAAAAGAAGAAATCCAAGATAGAACTTGAAGCACACTAAAAACCGATGCAAGGATACCTTCACTATATACTTTCTGGATCCCGCCCCAATTCACACCTGAAGGAAGCCCAAAACTACAGTTGATTAAGTACTACAGAACCATTGGGCCACAGCTGCCCCCCCCCCCCCCCTAAAATCCATCATGTTGAAAATGTAAAATAATGACAGGGGAAAGGTTCCATGTTTAATATTAATTTATTACATTTTAAATTACTTTTGTTTAACACTTTTCCAGACGACTCCTTTCTTTCATTCAGCTTCTTGTAAATATTAAATAAGTTAAAAGTCTTTACTAAAATTGTCCTCTCAGCAAAACCTGCTCTATCCAGTAGTTACTTTTATAGTCAGCCTACACATACTTGAGATGAAAACACATACTGTATCCTACACACGAGAGCCTCCTTTACCGTCATATATGAACTTGGACATGTGCCAGCCCCATCTGGGGTCAGCTCAGTCAGCATTATCCCCTTGTTTGTACTATTCAGAACAGATAAATGGATAACTGCTCAGAAACCAGTCACTTGAGTCATCACATCTATTTCAATGGCACATCATTGGCCCTCCCATCAACTAGATATTCAATAAACACGAGTTGTTCTGCATGCAGTGTTTTATACCAAGCACAAAGGATGTAGATTATACAGAGTCATCAGAGCTGGTGGTTCTCATTTTTGTGTCTCTGAGAAGCAAACACTCTCTTGGTGATCACCCATTGTTTAGGGAACACACTATTCCTCTGAGTTAGTACACTCCAATCATTTTACATCTGTTGATATTCTTCAGTGACGTAGTTCATGCTTTCTATTAGAGAGCTTTTCATTTTGCCAAAAAGAAAAAAAATATATGTATCCTCAGTATTTCCCATGAGTCCTACAGTCTTTTACATTAAAAAAAAACATCCAACATTGAATTATGAATCAAGAATTTCATCTCAAACTTTTCATTGGTGATCTCCCACTGATTTCGAGTCAGTGCAACATTCTTACTGTTTAAAAAAAAAAAAAGGTTCTTACCCAACACTGTGTTCACAATTTTTTTTTTAATTAGCATTATTACTGAATTGTGTACAATTCGACCAACAAACATTCACACAAATTATTAATAATCGAATGTTTGCAACCATTAATACCTATAACACACCAAATCTGACACAATAACTGTTTTTAAGTTAAAATAATTTCTTTTACAAGGTAGCTGATCAAAACAAACTTTTCTTTTTTGGGAAGAAAAATGTGCACATGATCATGATAAAACTCCTGGCTGTAGTTTAATGTTCAGAATATTCCATTCACATATTATATCAAAGTTAGGATGATAATTATTACTCTAGAAAACTGTGGACACAATGTTTTAACACCTCAGTACATATTAAGTACAATAAAAGATCCAATTGGTGGGAGACTGACTAAATGTCAATGATGGACAAATACAGTATCTTTACGTAATGAAATGTCGGTTACATATACAAATGTATTTTTGTACATTAATCTCATGCACTGGAACAATGTCCACAGACACAAATGTTATCATTAAAGTTTGATTGATAGCCATTTTTATACACGTGCCCGGGATTATGTGAGCGTGAAAGACGTAATTGTAACTTTATAAACATTCTGCATTTGTATCTGGAGTACATTCGCAAATATTCTCCATCAATCAAAAAAAAAATGTATGTATCACCTAGTTCCTTTAATTTTTTTTTTCTTAAAGGCAGTGATGGTAATGATCCATCCAGTCATTTCTCCAAGATAAAAAAAAATATATATCAAACACCTACAGTAACCAACAACTAAATAAAAATAGCAATAATCAAGATGTGCCCTTTCTACCCCCCATTCAAAATCCATCAGATGGGAAAACAAAGCGAAAATACTGAAACAAATCTGACGATTTCCATCCTGCTCTAAGAGTAGGAGAGATGGGAGCCATTAGAGATGTGGGAGGTGACAGAGGTGCTTCGACTCAACACTCCATCGGCATTGGGTCCTCCACCCCCAGATGCCGTTCTGCGTAGTGGCTGAGGGCTGTTCCTCAGAGCCATCAGGCTTGGGCCTCGCACCACTAGCCCTCCTCCACCTCCTCCGTACACCCCTTGGGAAGAGGAGGAGGAAGATGAGGAGGAGGATGAAAGTGAGATGGAAGCCGGCGCTGGAGGAGGAGGAGGAGGGAGAAGAGCCAGTGACTGAGAGGAAGAACGAGAGGGAAGATGATGTGGGAAGGCATGGGGGTGGACAAGCTCAGCTCTCCCCCCACCTCCTGCCCACTCTCTCTCTTTTTCCCGATCCCTATCCCTCTCACGCTCGCGGTATAACTGTGGCGTGCTTTGATGGTGGTAGTGTTGAGCCAGGTGATGGCGATGATGATGGTGAGAGGAAGAGGAGGATGAAGACGACGAGCGGGAGGAGTGGTGTAGAGGGCCCAGGACATGGGGGGAGGAGGAAGAGGAGGACGATTCAGAGCGGCTGGGGCCTCTGCGTGGGTGAGCATGTGGATGGGGCGATGCACCTCCATGGCTCCAGTGCCCAGACTGATAACCCTGTTTTGGATATGCCTCAGAGGGAATGCCTGTCAATGCCAGGCTGCTGAAGCCGAGACGCAGGCTCTCAGAATCGAAGGCTTCGATTTCACCCGCTTGACGTTCGAGCAGTGAACGGATCCTCTCAGAGCGCTCATTCTGCAAGGACAGCATTTCCTCCTCTATCTGCACAGAGACACAGGTGAAAAGAGCTCAAGGCCAAAAAAAAAATCATCAGTCCATAAATGTTGTTACTTCAACTTTTCTTGCCATCTATCAATGTACACACCATGTCTGTTAACAAGAAGACCTCAGTATTCACTAATAAACTCCCACTGCTCTATTTATGATAAAAAAGCCTGTCCATTCCTGCAGTTATCTGATAGGCCAATCACATGGCAGCAGTAGAGAGAAAATCATCCAGATATAGGCTGAACACTTCAGGTAATGGGGACATCAAACTTTAGGATAAAGAATTCTTGTGATGGTGGCGCAATGGTTAGCACATCCACCTCACAGCAAGAAGGTATTGATTTTCATTCCTTGGCTCAGGATGTTTTTATGTGAAGTTTAAAATGTTTTCCCTGTACTTTTGTGGGTTTCCTCGAAATACTGCGGTGTCTTTCCACGGTCCTAAAATATGCACAGTATGCCAATTGGCTCTTCCAATATCATCCCTAGGTATGAAGGTAAGTACAAATGGTTGTGTGGGCTAAGTAAGTGTAAATGGTTCTGTGGGTTGACCTATTTTGGGTGTACCATGCCTTCGCCCAGAGTGAGCGGAGATGGAAGCCACCAGCTTCCCGATTACAGTACCCTAATTAGGGTTAGAAAATGGCTTAAAAATGAATGAAACCTCGTGATCAATATGACTTTAATCATAACAAGGCTGATTTTAGGATTTTAAAAATCAGAGCATCCAAGAGAGTTCACAATAAATATAAAGGATCTGCAGGCTGAAACACTTTGCGATTGAAAGTAAGAAAATTGGAATAGTAAGACTGGTTTGAGCTGACAGAAAGTCTGCACTACCTCAAAACAGAATGATATACAATGCTGGGGAGGGGAGCAGAAAGGTATATACATATGCATATATAGGCATATCTCTACTTTTCCTTTCAGCTGTTCCCTTTTTTCTCATGGGTCACCACAGCGAATCATCGCATGTTTGATTTGGTATATATATATATATATATATATATATATATATATATATATATATATATATATATATATATATATATAATATACACACACACACACACACACACACACACACACACACACACACACAGGGATCCCTTACTTTCCACGGTTGATTGGGACTGAGATCCACACGCAACCATCGATATTCGCGAAGTAGGATCACCCCTCC
This sequence comes from Plotosus lineatus, assembly GCA_024760905.1. Taxonomy (NCBI): domain Eukaryota; kingdom Metazoa; phylum Chordata; class Actinopteri; order Siluriformes; family Plotosidae; genus Plotosus; species Plotosus lineatus. The sequence goes on from CM045730.1 coordinate 29,504,582, forward strand.
CCAACCCCCCAACTGACGTATACTTACATGTGTATATAATATCAATAAATATATATTCAATGCTATAAATGCTTATAATAACAATTAAACATAAAAAAACAGGATTTAAATAAAATATAAATACAGTACGCACACATACAGATGGAACTGCATGAGAAGAAGACGACGACACATACATACGCCCAACCGCAGTGCACACAGATTCAACAATGTAACTAGTTTTGAAGGGAGATTTTGGGTTGCTTTTTGTTGGTTTAGGGTTTTTTTTTTTTTTGCATAATTAGCCTTGTTGTGTGGCATTTTCCTTAACTTTTTGACCTATTCTTCCTGAATTTCCTTATTTTTTAATTCATTTAATATTTCTTTCTTTTTTAAAAAACTGCGATGCACTGAAGCCGTATGAATTGAAGCGCGAAGTAGCGAGGAATCCCTGTGTGTACGTGTATGCCCTACAAGCAGGATGTGAGCTAGAAGAGAAGGAGAGATTCTGGAGTGAGTTAGATGAAGTGATGCAGAGTACCCCCAGAGGTGAAGAAGTGGTCATTGGTGCAGACTTCAATGGACATGTTGGTGCAGGCAACAGAGGGGACGAGGAAGTGATGGGAAGGTATGGAAGTGTCTAAGAGAATGAGCAGATGCCGGAGGAATGGAGAAGTGTGCTGGTGCCCATTTTTAAGAACAATGGAAACATGCAGAGTTGATTGCAACTCATCATCATCATCTTCTTCCGCTTAGTCCAGGGTCGGGTCGCGGGGGCAGCAACCTTAGCAAAAAGGTCCAGACATCCCTCTCCCGAGCTACTTCCTCCAACTCTCCCGGGGGGACACCGAGGCGGTCCCAGACAAGCCGAGAGACATAGTCCCTCCAGCGTGTTCTAGGTCGACCCCGGGGTCTCTTCCCAGTTGGACATGCCCGAAACACCACACCAGGGAGGCGTCCGGGGGGCATTCTGACCAGATGCCCGAGCCACCTCAACTGGCCCCTCTCAATGCGGAGGAGCAGCGGATCTACTCCGAGCTCTCCCCGGATGGCGGAGCTTCTCACCCTATCTCTAAGGGAGAACCCCGCCACCCGGCGAAGAAAGCTCATTTCAGCCGCTTGTATCCGTGATCTTGTTCTTTCGGTCATTACCCAAAGCTCGTGACCATAGGTGAGGGTTGGAACGTAGATCGACTGGTAAATTGAGAGCTTCGCCTTGCGGCTCAGCTCCTTTTTCACCACAACGGACCGGTACAGGCACCGCTTAACAGCAGAGGCTGCAGCGATCCGTCTGTCGATCTCTCGCTCCATCCTTCCCTCACTCGTAAACAAGACCCCAAGATACTTAAACTCCTCCACTTGGGGCAGGACCTCATTCCCGACCCGGAGGGTGCATTCCACCATTGTCCGACTGAGAACCATGGCCTCGGACTTGGAGGTACTGATCTTCATCCCGGCTGCTTCGCACTCAGCTGCGAATCGCTCCAATGAGAGCTGGAGGGCCCGACTTGATGAAGCCAAAAGGACAACATCATCCGCAAAAAAGCAGAGACGATATCCGATGGCCACCAAACCAGAACCCCTCATCGCCTCGACTGCGCCTAGAAATTCTGTCCATAAAAATTATGAACAGAATCGGTGACAAAGGACAGCCTTGGCGGACTCCAACTCCCACTGGAAACGAATCCGACCTGCTGTTACCAATACGGACCAAACTCTGGCTCCGGTGATACAGCGACCGAATCGCTCGTAGCAACGGATCCGGAACGCCGTATTCTCGGAGCACGCCCCACAAGATCTTTCGAGGGACACGGTCGAAAGCCTTCTCCAAATCTACAAAGCACATGTGGACAGATTGGGCAAACTCCCATGCCCCCTCCAGAATCCTGTGGAGCATATAGAGTTGGTCAAGAGTGCTGCGGCCAGGACGAAAACCACATTGTTCCTCCTGAATCCGAGGTTCGACTATCGGTCGGATCCTCCTCTCTAGTACCCCTGCATAGACTTTCCCAGGTAGGCTGAGGAGTGTAATTCCCCGATAATTGGAACACACCCTCCGGTCCCCCTTCTTAAAAATTGGGACCACCACCCCAGTTTGCCAATCCAGAGGTACAGCCCCCGATGACCACGCGATGTTGCAGAGATGTGTCAACCAAGACAGTCCTACAACATCCAGAGCCCTGAGATATTCCGGGCGGATCTCGTCCAACCCCGGAGCTCGACCACCGAGGAGCTTTTTGACAACCTCAGTGACCTCCACTCCAGTGATGGGCGGACCCCCAGGGTCTTCCTCTTCCACGGAGGGCGTGTTGGTGGGATTGAGAAGGTCCTCAAAGTATTCCCTCCACCTCTCAACAACATCCCCAGTCAAGGTAAGCAGCTCCCCACCTCCACCGTAAACAGTGTTTGTGAAGAACTGCTTCCCCCTCCTGAGGCGTCGGATGGTGGCCCAGAACCTTTTTGAGGCCAACTGATAATCACTCTCCAGGCCCTCACCGAACTCCTCCCACACCCGAGATTTTGCATCTGCGACAGCCTCGGCTGCAGCACGTTTGGCCTGCCGGTACCCGTTTGCTGCCTCAGGAGTCCCACAGGCTAATAAAACCCGATAGGCCTCCTTCGTCAGCTGGACGGCCCCCTTCACCGCAGGTGTCCACCACCGGGTTCGGGGATTACCGCCACGACAAGCACCGACGACCTTACGGACACAGCTATGGGCTGCCGCCTCAGCAATGGAGGCACGAAACATGGCCCATTTGGATTCCATGTCCCCCGCCTCCTCCGGAACGTGGTTGTAGCTCTGCCGGAGGTGGGAGTTAAAGGCCTCTCGGACAGGGGGCTCCGCCAAACGTTCCCAGCAGACCCTGATTACACGCTTGGGCCTGCCAGGTCTGGAAGGCAACCTCCCACACCACCGAAGCCAACTCACCACCAGGTAGTGATCGGTAGACAGCTCAGCTCCTCTCTTCACCCGAGTGTCCAGAACATATGGTCGCAAGTCCGATGACACGACTACAAAGTCAATCATCGAACTGGTGTCCTGGTGCCAAGTGCACTTATGGACACCCTTATGTTCGAACATGGTGTTCGTGATAGACAAACTATGACGAGCACAGAAGTCCAACAACGACACACCATTCGGATTCAGACTGGAGAGGCCGTACCTACCGATCACACCCTTCCAGGTCACACTATCGTTGCCCACATGGGCGTTGAAGTCTCCCAAGACAACGAGCGAGTCTCCCGAGGGAGCGTTCTCCAACACCTCCCCCAAAGACTCCAAAAAGGGTGGGTACTCTGAACTGTCATTTGGTGCATAAGCACAAATAACAGTCAGGACACCCCCCCCACCCGAAGACGGAGGGAAGCTACCCTTTCGTCAACCGGGGAGAACCCCAACATTTGGGCACCGAGACGGGGGGCAACAAGAATACCCACACCGGCTCGCCGCCTCTCCCCATGAGCAACTCCAGAATAGAAGAAGGTCCAGCCTCTTTCGAGATGGATGGTTCCAGAGCCCAAGCTATGCGTTGAGGTGAGCCCGACTATATCTAGTCGGTATCTCTCCACCTCACGCACCAAATCAGGCTCCTTTCCCGCCAGAGAGGTGACATTCCATGTCCCGAAGGTCAGAGTACGCAGCCGAGGATCAGTCCGACAGAACCCATGCCTTTGGCTGCCACCCAACTCACACTGCACCCGACCCCTAAAACTCCTCCCACAGGTGGTGGGTCCATGGGAGGGCGGACCCATGTCTCCTTTTCGGGCTGGGCCCGGCCAGGCTCCATGGGCATAAGCCCGACCACCAGGCGCTCGCCTTCGAGCCCCTCCCCTGGGCCTGGCTCCAGGAGGGAACCCCGGTGACCCGCGTCCGGGCAAGGGAGACTGCTTCCTTTGTTGTCTCATGTCTTTAGGGGTTTGTTTTGAATCGCACTTTGTCTGGACCTTCACCCCGGACCTGTTTGCCTTGGGTGACCCTACCAGGGGCATTTGCCCCCGACAACATAGCTCCTAGGATCATTAGGTCACGCAAACCCCTCCACCACGATAAGGTGGCGATTCAAGGAGGGGATTGCAACTGCAACTACAGATTACTGATTGCAACTACAGAGGGATAAACTACTGATTGCAACTACAGAGGGATAAAGTTGATGAGCCATACGATTAAGTTATGGGAAAGAATAGTGGAAATGAGACTCAGGGCAGAGGTCAGCATTTGTGAACAACAGTTTGGTTTCATGCCAAGAAAGAGCACCACAGATGAAGTGTTTGTGTTTGCTTTGAGGATGTTAATAGAGAAGTACAGAGATGGTCAGAAGGAGCTGTATTGAGCCTTTGTGGATCTGGAGAAAGCATATGACAGGGTGCCGAGAGAGGAACTGTGGTATTGCATGAGGAAGTCTGGAGTGGTAGAGAAGTATGTTAGAGTGGTGCAGGACATGTATGAGAGATGTAAGACTGTGGTGAGGTGTGACAGAAGAGTTCATGGTTGAGGTGGGACTGCATCAAGGGTCAGCTCTCAGCCCCTTCTTGTTTGCTATGGTGATGGACAGGCTGACAGACGAGGTTGGACAAGAATCTCCATGGACTATGATGTTTGCAGATGACATTGTGATCTGTAGTGAGAGCAGAGAACAAGTGCAGGAAAATCTAGAGAGGTGGAGGTATGCCCTGAAAAGGAGAGGAATGAAGGTTAGCTCAAGTAAGACAGAATACATGTGTGTGAACGACAAGGACCCAAGAGGAATGGTGAGGTTACAGGGAGCAGAGATAAGGAAGGTGGAGGATTTCAAGTGCTTAGGCTCAACAATCCAGAGCAATGGACAGTGTGGAAAAGAGGTGAAGAAGCGTGTGCAGGCAGGTTGGAATGGTTGGAGAAAAGTGTCCGGTGTGATGTGTCATAGGAAGGTATTGGCAAGAATGAAAGGAAAAGTGTACAAGACGGTGTTGAGGCCAGCAATGTTGTATGGTTTACAAACAGTGGCTCTGGGGAAAAGACAGGAGGCAGAGCTGGAGGAAGCAGAGTTGAAAATGTTGAGGTTCTTCTTGGGAGTAACGAGGATGGATAGGATCAAGAATGAGCACATCAGAGGGACAGCACATGTAAGATGTTTTGAAGACAAAGTCAGAGAGTCTAGATTGAGATAGTTTGGACATGTACAGAGGAGGGATAGTGAATATATTGTTAGTAGAATGTTGAGGTTGGAACTACCAGGTAGAAGGCTTAAAGGAAGACCAAAGAGAAGATTTATGGATGTGGTGAAGGTAGTTGGAGTAAGAGTAGACGATGCTGAGGATAGGGTGAGATGGAGGCAGATCATTTGCTGTGGCGACCCCTGAAGGGAACAGCCGAAAGGAAAAGAAGAAGTAGTTTTGCAAACATCCGGAGATACCAACATGTAATGAAATTGAAATGAAATTGAAGAACAAGTTGAAATAGAAATGGAATAAAATCTACAGAAAGATAGATCATAAATATAAGTATGAAATATGATTAAACATTATCCTGAACTACACTTAATACATGCAACAATGTAACTAGTTTTGATGGGAGATTTTGGGTTGTTTTTTGTTTTGTGTTGGTTTAGAGGTTTTTTTTTTTGTATAATTGGCCTTGTTTTTGTGACATTTTCCTTAACTTTTACACCTATTCTTCCTTAATTTCCTAATTTTTTTTAATTCAATGAATATTTATTTATTTTAAAAACCGCGACACACTGAAGCTGCATTAATTGAAGAGCGAAGTAGCGAATGATCCCTGTACTATATTTTACTTGACTAGGGTGACAATTTTTTCCGGTATCCCATAATGTCTCATCAGCTTCCAGAGGGTATTCCTGTTACGCTGTCAAAAGCCTTTTCGTAGTCAATGAAGTTGACATATAATGAGGATCCCCACTCCAGCAACCGTTACACAATGATGCGTAGGCTAGCAATTTGGTCTGCATATGATCTGTTCTTGCGGAAACCTGCTTGTTGGTCGCGGAGTTTGTTGTTGACTGCCTCCCTCATTCTTGACAAGAGCACTCTGTTTAGTACTTTCCCAGGGACTGACAGGAGCATCATTCCTCTGTAGTTATTACAGTCTTGAAGGTCTCCTTTCTTGAGTAGCTTGATGGGGTGTCCTGCTCACCACTCCTCCGGTACTTATTCCTTCTCCCAGATCTTGTTGAAGAGGCTATACAGCATGGTTGTAGCAGTCTTCATGTCATCTTTTATGGCTTCTGCTGGTACATTGTCTGGTCCTGCTGCTTTTCCATTCTTCAGGTCTTTGATAGCCCTCTTGATTTCTGCTTTTGATGACTTGTCACAGTTAATTGGCAGATCTTTCTCGGCTGGAAGGATTTCTGATGGATATTCTGGAGATGGTCTGTTGAGAAGTTCTCAGAAATGTTCTGCCCATCTCTTTAGCTGTTCCCCTGTTGTTGTGAATGAGTTGCCATTTTTGTCCTTGACTGGCTTGTCTGTTTGTTGGAACTTGTTTGCTCGCTTCTTTGTCACCATATGCAGCCCTCTCAGATTTCCCTGTCCTGCTGCTTCCTGTGCTTGACTGGCAAGGTTATCAATGTGAGCTCTCTTGTCTCTCGAAGTTCTTTTTTGACGTCTTTGTCTGCGATGGTATACTCTTCCTTTGCTCTTGCCTTGGCTGCCCTGGTTTTACTTGTGTTCACCACATCTTTCTTCCTCTTCCTGATTTCCACTTTTTGTAATGTATCGACAGAGATCCATTCTTTGTGTTGAGTCTTCTTATATCCCAGTATCTCTTGGCAGGTGTCGTGCCAGAGTTTCTTGGTGTGTTCTCACTGGGTCTCTACACTTATACTGTCGTCCTCTCGAAGATCTTGGAGAGGTTGGAATCTGTTTGAGAGGTTGAGCTGGAACTTGGTTTGTGTGTTGCGGTTCCTTAGCATGTTGGTGTTTTATCTTGGGCTTGTCTTGTTGTTAGTGATGAGCTTCTTGAGCTTGAGTCGTACTGCCATCATAAGAAAATGGTGATCTGATGATACATCTGCTCATTCTTATGTCCTGGCAAGACCATCTGAACTTCTGGTTAATGCAGATATGGTCTATTTGATTCTCTGTGATGTGATCTGGAGTTTACCACATGGCTTTGTGGATCTGCTTGTGAGGGAAAATGCTTCCTCCTTTCGCCAGTCTGTTCAGGGAGCACAGGTTAGCAAAGCGTTCTCCGTTTTCATTTATTTGTCCAAGTCCGTGTGTTCCCATTACTTCCTCATATCCGGTGATGTCACTCCCTAACTTTGCGTTCATGTCGCCCATGAGCACTGTGATGTCTTTCGCCTTGTGTTTGTCCAGCATGCTCTGCAGTTGTTGGTAAAAGATCTCTTTGCTGTCATCATCTGCATCGTTGGTAGGGGCATAACATTGGATTATACTCATATTGATGTTTTTCTTCTTTGTGGCAAATTTGGCTGTGATAATTCTTGGGCTTACTGGTTCCCATCCTACAAGAGTTTGTCGTGTCTGTGGTGTTAACATCAAGGCAACTCCCTGGGTGTGTGGTGCACCTTCCTCAGTGTGTCCTGAGTACAGAACTGTTTCTCCTGATGTTAGCTTTACTTGGCCTGTTTGGAGCCATCTTGTCTCACTCAGTCCTAGGATGCAGATGCTGTATTTTCTCATTTCCTTTGCAATCTGGAAGGACCTGCCTGTCTCATAGATTTTTCTGATGTTCCACGTAGCTAATCTTGTTGGTTTGTTGGGGCTAAGAAGGGGAGTCAGCAACACAGTTCCCATGTGGTTTTCACTGCACTGCGTCATAATCTTCATGTGTTGAGGCCCTTCTGTTCCCAAGTCATGATGATTTTGATTTGTCGTTGATGTTTCTGTAACAGTTGATTTTCCGGGTAGAGTTGTTAGCCCTACGCCAACCTGTTATACTCTAGGAGAGTTGTCGTCCAGATTAGTCTGACTTCTACTCTTTGACCTGTCCAGCTTGGGTGGCCCTACCAGGAATTAGTGTTCTGGCTGGCATAGCTCTCCAGGTTATAAAGGTACACAAGCTACTACCCCACGATAAGGGTTGGACATGCAGTACAGCGCATGTAATACATACATAGTATTTTACTTCCGGTTGATCATTCGTGCATGTAATATGATACATGGGGTTTTACTTCTGGGTACCGAACTTGCAGATTATCTTCACTCGCGGGAGGGGCCGACACCAAACCCCCGCGAATAACGAGGGCCTACTGTATACAGTATTGTCTTTATTTTAGATGTGAAAAAGGTTTTGTGGTTCCCTGTGTTTTTTTCTGTGGGAAACTGGTCCAAATGGCTCTTAGATTGTTTAAGGTTGCCGACCCCTGCCCTAGATGAGCTGCGTCCCCCTGATGAATGTGGTGTGCCTCTTGCTCTCATTCTGGATACTGTATGGGACATTCCTGCATTCACCTTTTGGCACCTTCTTGCCACAGGAATTTCATCCTGATCTTGTTTGTGAGAAACCTGCTATACAACTGAATCCCTTACCAACATCCATGCGACGATCAAAGACGCAGAGATGAAACCTTTGTTTTGTGACGTTTTATGTGAATCTATCACTGTACCTGTTTTAGATTTTGCATTGTGTTCCAGGCATATGATCTGCTGCTTAAAAAAAGGAGCAGGTTTATGGATGTTGTCAATCAAGTGGACAGTGAGAGTATATGCTTTGTTTTTCTAGATTAATATATGTACTCAGTGATACAAAAATAAATTAAAATTTGTAACTGTAACTGATTAATAAAATACCAGTTGCCTGTAGTTGGTCTGCACTGTTAGTCTTCACAGTTCAAAAGCAGACAACATGATTAATTTGGGATTATTTATTTACTGTTATCCTTTAACCATAAGGAAGACTTACCCTCTGCTCTAGCAGAGCTCTGCGGATGGACACTCTCTGCTCCAGGTCTTTAACCTCCCTCTCATGCTGTGAATCCGTGTGGATCTTGATCTTACTCTGATATGCATTCAGCAACTCAAGTTCCTGCTGCAGCTGCATCTTCAGTGCCTGATACTCTGCCTCCTGGGTTTCGTCCAATCTCAGCTGAAGAAACAGAATTTATAAAGCCAATGAGGTGTGTCTTCATGGAGGATGCAGAAACATTAGCCACTATTTGCATCATATGCTGCCTGTCCAAAAAAACACACTGTAATATTTTTGTGAGAGTGCCTTTAACCTTGATTACAGCACGCCATGGCCATGGCATTGTTTCAGCAAATGTAAACAACATCACAATATTTTTCACGAACATACTGATCTGAAATTGAACCAATTCATGAAGTCTTCACCTACACATCTCAAAGATGACCAATAGGATGAAGGTCAGGACTCTGTGGCATCAGTCATGTGTAAAAATGATTGCTCATGCTCCCCGAGCCACTCTTTCAGTATTTGATCCTCAATTTTATATCTGTGACATCAGGAAGGGGAAATTTATAGATTGGATAATCTTTTAGTTCGCGTACTTTATTTTATTGCAGCATTAATGATGCTGAACCGCAATCTGACCAACTTAAGCAACAATTCTATCATTATTATGCACTGTAATCAGGGTTAAAGATGGTCCAACATAATTTTATAGTACAGGACATTTCTTGGCCAGGCAGTGCATGTTGACATTGCATGAATGCTAGTTTAGCACACTGTAACAAAGAGAAAATAAAAATGTAGTACATGTTACTGAAAACTAAAAAGCATTAAATTATTCCTCATTTAGTAGTAAAAAAGCTTGTAAATCCCAACCCCAAAAAGTTCAGACACTTAAACACCTTCCATAAAAAATAAATAAAATGCCTTAGCAGAGGGCAGTGGTGGCCTGGTGGTAGGGTACTGGATGAATGATCCTTGGGATATGTAAATGTAATTACAGTGACATCTATGGTGAGAGGCTGTAAAAGAACTACATTCTGACTTTCCTCAAGAGTAGGCTGCATATCCGTCACCATGTTTCTCCCCTGCAATGGCCTGGTGAGCTGTCTGGGGTGTGTACTCTGCCCTTACTCGGAGACGGCTGAGATGGCCACCAGCACTGTGTGACTTTTTATAGCACTCTTAGGGCACTGTGACCCTAATTAGGATTAAGCGGTTCAGAAAATGAATGAATGAATGTCTTAGCAGAGCTTGCATCATTGATTAGTGAAGCGAACACACTGTGTTCACTGGCTTAGACTATGTTACCTGAATGAAGTGTTGACACTAATACTACTAAGAACATTACTACTGTCATGACGTAAGTTATGTAGAGAAATTAGGATTGAATAATGTACCTCTTCCAAGTCTTCAGACACTCTCATGCTCAGTCTAACTAGAGGACATTGATGAATTTCTAATTATTTCATTAGATCCCGGTGTTAGACCTATTGGAAAGTTTCTGTCTATGTAAATGTAATTACTATCATAATGTTGTTTTACTTTAGAACAGTAAGTTCTCAAATGTCGACTAATAATAACGTGAACAATAATGATCATCATTTTTTGTTTTTTTAAATAACATCATGTTATGAAACCTGTTACTCCCAGGCTGTACAGAGCACTCAATGAGTCCATGTGGTTATGACAGAAATCATAACAGAACGTAAATATGCAGCCTTACAACCTGGCCATACTATCATCGTTTCTGTTGCACAAAATTAAATCTGAACAAACCATTTCCAGCAATCGAAATTGACAAGTGAACAATATTGTAGTTATATTGTAATGGAGCTGTAAATTAACTACAAGGTAGGATCATTGATTGCAAGCCGTGTTCTTACAATCACAGTTACTCTACATAGCAGCTCAGTTTCATCATTTGCAAAATCACATAGATCTAATTCACTCTGTCAAACCATTAGGGGCAGTGCTTAACACCTGGATATTCTGTCATAAGAACTGAAAGACCTAGCTCACAATATAACACCCAGGTAAAGATTATAGCAGATCATTTTTTCAGTCATTTTTTTCCTTCTTATCAAAGACCACTGAACCACAATAACTTTGTTTGTTCTCTAAACCGTTAATATGGTTTTTATGTTTCTATTTCCCTTTTCCCCGCAGCAGAGAGTATAAATATTTCCTGTGTTGTCTGTGTGCCTATTCCTCCATTGCCTAATCCCAACTGTGATTTACCAGTCCAAAAACTTCAGAGCTGCAACCGGTGCTCAGACTCACAGTAAATTAAAACAGCACCTGGAAAATGCAAGCCTCCGCCAAGCCTAAATAAATAAATAAGGAAGTTCACAGCACCTCCTTCTGGTCTGGCTGTAGTGCCCCACTTCATGTCCTAATTCACAACATACAATTCTTTGAATAAAAAAATAATAAAATTAAAAATTTTAAATTCCTCGATCCAGGGTTATGTAATGGAGTATGAAAAGCCAACAGTGAAAACAATAATCTCTTTGGCTAGCAACACTATACCCAAGACACTATCAATCTATGCCTGTTGTTCCCTGGTATCGTCCATCTGCAAGATATAATCTTCTGTTCATTGACTCCCTGCACTGAATACAAAGATGTGCTAACTCAATGACTCTGACGAGCAGACACAGATTCCAATTCGGAGACTGTCCAGGTCCAAATTGGCTAGGCTGTGAACCAGAGGGGCACAGTATTGAGCTCGGGAAAGAAGCAAGGGGAATCAATGTCTTTGGCTATACATATTGCAGAAAAATTAAATCTGCACAAAATGTATTACACTCAGCTGTAAAACCTGACAACCAGATGTTAAAGCCTCTCGCATAATGATCAACTGAGATATATGTGAACTGTACTTCTGTTGACTTTTTCAGCTAGACAATGAAACAGTAACCGTTTGAGTTCAGTTTGGGAGTGTGCAATGGTGCTTAAACTCTGACAGCTCACAGATGCAGCCACAAACTCTAAATCAGCCCTGACGGCTACATTTATGTAGTTTGCATGGTTTGTATTGGATTTTAGGCAGTTACCATTCACATGTGGAGGCTCTATGATGAACTATATTCCAAACAGAGTTACCACTTAGTGTAACCTACTGATCTGTGCTGTGAGAAAATCAAGTGATAGATTGCTTGACAAAACTGATGAAAATACCACATATGTGTCATGCATTTGTAAATTAGTGGTGATTTTGCATCCAGTGCGAGAACAACTGGTCATTATGCCTTGCTCCAAGTAGTGCAAGCATTGTTCCAGAAATTGGGAAAGTCTCATTCAGGTTGGTCAATGTATCAACTGAGAAGTGTAATGCGGTATCAGGTGAAAAGGCAGTGGTGGCTCAGTGGATAAGATTCTCAATTAATAATCAGAAAATGTGGGGTTTATGTCCCAGTCCCACCAAGCTGCCATAACTGAACCCTTGCACAAGGCCATTAACCTTCAAATGCTCAGTTGTAGAAGTCTTAATGAGGCTATCTGCCAAATGACATGAGTGTAAACATGTCGAATAATGCCCTAGGGCTCGGTTCAAAGCTAGAGTGGCTCCATGGTTTGAGTCCCTCTTCTTGAGGCCCTGACAGATTCAATCCACTAAAAAAGTCACTGATCTGACTTAAGAATTTAATTTCCCTCTTAGACACACAATCAAAACAATAAATTGTGCCAAAAATAACAAGTGGTTCTACTGAACATATTTCCTTGTTTGAGATATCAGAGCTGGAATTGCACACCCTAGAGATAAGCTTTCCCTATGTGTATTGATGTATAATGGTTTGTTTCCCCAAGTTTGAGAACCAAGCACTTGACCTTACATCATTGTGTGAAGATCAGTCTCAGGAATATATACGGCAGATGTTCATTCATTGTCTAGCCTGTACTCTTCTGCTCTTGAAGTGTTCTTCAAACAATGGATTGTGGTAATGCTACCTCTGCCAGTCGTTATTCTGTGTTGGTGCAAAGACTTGAATAGCTCCAGTTCCAGTGTTGAAGTTGAGATTTGTCTACCCACTCCACTACATGCGATTCAACATGGGGTGTTTGATCCCTATGAAGGTTACTGAGAGGTGTACTGGTCTTGAACAGTCTCTGTAAAGTTATTGCCTTATTACAGCCATTTTAAATGGGAAGATATATGGGAGTGGCCTAATTTTTCCCTCCAATGAAATACACTTTGTTTTTTATATCTTATGTTAATTTCTATTGTTTAGTTACAATTAAATCAATTTCTTTTCCAAAACTAAATAAAAACAAGATTGGCCATTGTTAGGTGAACATTTATTAGCAAAGAATTGACTATTTAATTGGGAGTCCTAATTTTTTCACATGACTATAGTTATTGATGTGACTTTGATACACTGTCAAATTAACTTTATTCATTCGTTTATTCATTTTATAAATGTACACGCCAAATGTACATGCAGATATAATTTTCCAACATTGTGACAACAATTTAACTAAAAGCAAACTTAATCAAATAAATATCTGCGGTACATCATATTATTTATTCATTTTTTCTCCCTTGTTTGTATCAACTTTCAACCTAGCCGGTATTGCCTTCCCCATCACATAATCACCACTGACCAGGGAGGGGCGACAGCATACACACACACACACCCTCTGTGATATGCAATGCTAGACATTGGCCTCTTTTTGAACTGCGGCGCATGCGTATTTGGGGGCGGTCGAACATACTTGCCCCCCTCATATGAATTACAGATTCCCATGATTAGCTAGCGATTGCTGTGACAGAGAAGTGAGTGTATGCTGTCCCTCTCTCCTGTGAGAGCTCAGCCAATTAGCTTCCATGGACTCCCGGTCATGAATGGCTGTGGCATTAACCCGGATTCCTTATTGATGTGCCACTCAGAGCTTATTATTTAATTTTACTTTATTATAAAATGAACACTATATTAGTCCAAGTCCTTTCCAAGAAAAATTTGAATTTTTTAATGCTATGAGAGAAAAATAAATTCACACCTGTCCTTTTCATAACAAAGTTCAATCTCATCTTTCTTGATCAGTCTCTGAAATAAGACACTGTTAAAGTTAACCTGTCCTTGCCTTACTCACAGCCTGTGTGGACAGCATGTCGTTGATGGAGTGGTCATACTGCTCAGCAAGAATGGCTAACTTGCGCGTCTGCTCATCTTTCAGCCTCTTCAGCATGGCCTTATGATCTGATTTGGGGGTGTTTTCCAACAGATGGTTCCGCAATGCCTTGTACTGCCGTGTTTGGATCTTACACGTGTCCTGGAATTGTCGCTTGATCTGCAGCTCTTTGGACTACAAGAACAAAATATGTTGATAAGTGGGTAATTATAGCATAAACATCGTAAAGAATTCGCCATATTTTACCTTGCAGTATTTTACTTACCCATCAGACACTAGTCATAACATGAAAACAAGACAAGGCCTTGATGCTCTATAGATAGAAGAGTTATCGGAGTATACATTTCCATGTTCACTAACTTCATTAAAATATATACTTGTGTTAAACCTTGTTTTGAACGTTTTTAAACTACACACTGGTCTACGGTTTAAATAAAATAAAAATAATAGTGCTACCCATAATTACAGTATTTTTGTCTGAGCCTAATGGGTCATTCATCCATCTATTTATAATAGGCAGAAATCATGTGATCAGTCACCAGAGTTGTGGTCAATTACATAATTGATGATCAATTCCAATTGCACTGGAATTATAAATCTTCTTCTTTTCCTTTTGCCGTTTTTCCTTTTTTCAGGGGTCACCGCAGTGTAATTGTAAATAAATTTGGTAATTTAATTCTGGAAACTGCCAATGTAAATTGTAACTGGAGGCGGAAAATAGATGATTTTCCAATTACGTTTCAATGACATATTTTGTATTAAATAATTGAATTTGCTTTGATGAATTTTAATAATTACATCATTGTTATAGGAGTGTATATTTTCATTTTATACATATATATATATATACATATACATATATATATATATATATATATATATATATACATATATATATATATATATATGTATATATATATATATATATATAAAATATGTATGTATGTATACAGGGATCCCCTCACGTTCCGCGGTTAATGAGAGCCGAGACCCTTCCGCGACCGCTGATTTCCACAAAGTCGGATCCACCCCCTGACTGACGTATATGTACAAGTATATGTGTGTGTATTCATCATCATCATCATCTTCTTCCGCTTAGTCCAGGGTCGGGTCGCGGGGGCAGCAACCTCAGCAAAGAGGTCCAGACGTCCCTCTCCCGAGCCACTTCCTCCAACTCTCCCGGGGGGGGACACCGAGGCGGTCCCAGACAAGCCGAGAGACATAGTCCCTCCAGTGTGTTCTAGGTCGACCCCGGGGTCTCTTCCCGGTTGGACATGCCCGAAACACCACACCAGGGAGGCGTCCGGGGGGCATTCTGACCAGATGCCCGAGCCACCTCAACTGGCCCCCCTCAATGCGGAGGAGCAGCGAATCTACTCCGAGCTCTCCCCGGATGGCGGAGCTTCTCACCTTATCTCTAAGGGAGAACCCCGCCACCCGGCGAAGGAAGCTCATTTCAGCCGCTTGTATCCGTGATCTTGTTCTTTCGGTCACTACCCAAAGCTCGTGACCCTCACCTCGTGAAGGTGAGGGTTGGAACGGAGATCGACTGGTAAATTGAGAGCTTTGCCTTGCGGCTCAGCTCCTTCTTCACCACGACGGACCGGTACAGGCACCGCTTAACAGCAGAGGCTGCAGCGATCCGTCTGTCGATCTCTCGCTCCATCCTTCCCTCACTCGTAAACAAGACCCCAAGATACTTAAACTCTTCCACTTGGGGCAGGACCTCATTCCCGACCCGGAGGGTGCATTCCACCATTGTCCGACTGAGAACCATGGCCTCGGACTTGGAGGTACTGATCTTCATCCCGGCTGCTTCGCACTCAGCTGCGAATCGCTCCAATGAGAGCTGGAGGGCCCGACTTGATGAAGCCAAGAGGACATCATCATCCGCAAAAAGCAGAGATGATATCCGATGGCCACCAAACCAGAACCCCTCATCGCCTCGACTGCGCCTAGAAATTCTGTCCATAAAAATTATGAACAGAATCGGTGACAAAGGACAGCCTTGGCGGACTCCAACTCCCACTGGAAACGAATCCGACCTGCTGTTACCAATACGGACCAAACTCTGGCTCCGGTGATACAGCGACCGAATAGCTCGTAGCAACGGATCTGGAACGCCGTACTCTCGGAGCACGCCCCACAAGATCGTTCGAGGGACATGGTCGAAAGCCTTCTCCAAATCCACAAAGCACATGTGGACAGATTGGGCAAACTCCCATGCCCCCTCCAGAATCCTGTGGAGCGTATAGAGTTGGTCAAGAGTGCTGCGGCCAGGACGAAAACCACATTGTTCCTCCTGAATCCGAGGTTCGACTATTGGTCGGATCCTCCTCTCTAGTACCCCTGCATAGACTTTCCCAGGTAGGCTGAGGAGTGTAATTCCCCGATAATTGGAACACACCCTCCGATCCCCCTTCTTAAAAATTGGGACCACCACCCCAGTTTGCCAATCCAGAGGTACAGCCCCTGATGACCACATGATGTTGCAGAGACGTGTCAACCAAGACAGTCCTACAACATCCAGAGCCCTGAGATATTCCGGGCGGATCTCGTCCAACCCCGGAACTCGACCACCGAGGAGCTTTTTGACAACCTCAGTGACCTCCACTCCAGTGATGGGCGGATCCTCACCCGAACCCCCAGGGTCTTCCTCTTCCACGGAGGGCGTGTTGGTGGGATTGAGGAGGTCCTCAAAGTATTCCCTCCACCTCTCAACAACATCCCCAGTCAAGGTAAGCAGCTCCCCACCGCCACTGTAAACAGTGTTTGTGAAGAACTGCTTCCCCCTCCTGAGGCGTCGGATGGTGGCCCAGAACCTTTTTGAGGCCAACCGATAATCACTCTCCAGGCCCTCACTGAACTCCTCCCACGCCCGAGATTTTGCATCTGCGACAGCCTCGGCTGCAGCACATTTGGCCTGCCGGTACCCGTTCGCTCCCTCAGGAGTCCCACAGGCTAATAAAACCCGATAGGCCTCCTTCTTCAGCTGGACGGCCCCCTTCACCGCAGGTGTCCACCACCGGGTTCGGGGATTACCGCCACGACAAGCACCGACGACCTTACGGCCACAGCTATGGGCTGCCGCCTCAGCAATGGAGGCACGAAACATGGCCCATTCGGATTCCATGTCCCCCGCCTCCTCCGGAACGTGGTTCTAGCTCAGCCAAACGTTCCCAGCAGACCCTGATTACACGCTTGGGCCTGCCAGGTCTGGAAGGCAACCTCCCCCACCACTGAAGCCAACTCACCACCAGGTAGTGATCGGTAGACAGCTCAGCTCCTCTCTTCACCCGTGTCCAGAACATATGGTCGCAAGTCCGATGACACGACTACAAAGTCAATCATCGAACTGCGACCTCGGGTGTCCTGGTGCCAAGTGCACTTATGGACACCCTTATGTTCAAACATGGTGTTCGTGATAGACAAACTATGACGATCACAGAAGTCCAACAATGAAACACCATTCGGATTCAGACTGGAGAGGCCATACCTACCGATCACACCCTTCCAGGTCACACTATTGTTGCCCACATGGGCGTTGAAGTCTCCCAAGACAACGAGCGAGTCTCCCGAGGGAGCGTTCTCCAACCCCCCCCCCCCCCCCCCAAAGACTCCAAAAAGGGTGGGTACTCTGAACTATCATTAGGTGCATAAGCACAAATAACAGTCAGGACCCGTTCCCCCACCCAAAGACGGAGGGAAGCTACCCTTTCGTCAACCGGGGAGAACCCCAACATTTGGGCACCGAGATGGGGGGCAACAAGAATACCCACACCGGCTCGCCGCCTCTCCCCATGAGCAACTCCAGAATAGAAGAAGGTCCAGCCTCTTTCAAGATGGATGGTTCCAGAGCCCAAGCTATGCGTTGAGGTGAGCCCGACTATATCTAGTCGGTATCTCTCCACCTCACGCACCAAATCAGGCTCCTTTCCCGCCAGAGGTGACATTCCATGTCCCGAGGGTCAGGGTAAGTAGCCGAGGATCGGTCCGACAGAACCCATGCCTTTGGCTGCCACCCAACTCACACTGCACCCGACCCCTAAAACTCCTCCCATGGGTGGTGGGTCCATGGGAGGGCGGACCCATGTCTCCTTTTCGGGCTGGGCCCGGCCAGGCTCCATGGGCATAAGCCCGACCACCAGGCGCTCACCTTCGAGCCCCTCCCCTGGGCCTGGCTCCAGGAGGGAACCCCGGTGACCCGCGTCCGGGCAAGGGAGACTGCTTCAAATGTTTACTCCGAGATGGCATAGGGGTTTTCTGAATAGGGGTCTTCTGAATCGCACTTTGTCTGGACCTTCACCCTGGACCTGTTTGCCTTGGGTGACCCTACCTTTATGCCCCCATTATGCCCCCGACAACATAGCTCCTAGGATCATTAGGTCACGCAAACCCCTCCACCACGATAAGGTAGCGATTCAGGGAGGGGTGTGTGTGTGTGTATTATATCAATAAATATATATTCAACGCTATAAATGTGTGTGTGTATTATATCAATAAATATATATTCAACGCTATAAATGCTTACAATAATAAACATGCAAAAATAAGCATAAGATGTAAATAAAACAAATAAACACACATATGAACACGTGTGCACATTCAAGATGCGCACTTCACATAAAAATGTAAGTAGTTTTGTTGGGGGTGAGTTTGTTTTTTTTTTTTGCACAATTGGCCTTGTTTTGCGGCATTTTCCATAACTTTTTCCCTATTTTTCCTTAATTTCCAACTTTTTTATTTTTCGATGAATACTTTTGAAAAACCCGCAATGCAATGAAGCCGCTGAAACTAAAGCACGAAGTAGCAAGGGATCACTTTTATATATATATATATATATATATATATATATATATATATATATATATATATATATATATATATATTTTAAGTACTGTATATCGTTTGAGGATCTCTTTGGGAGTAACGAGGCTGGATAGGATCAGGAATGAGTACATCAGAGGGCCAGCACATGTAAGAGGTCTTGGAGATAAAATCAGAGAGGCTAGATTGAGATGGTTTGGACATGCACAGAGGAGGGATAGTGAATATATTGGTAGTAGGATGCTGAGGTTGGAACTACAAGGCAGACAGCCTAGAGGAAGACCAAAGGAGAGATTTATGGATGTGGGGAAGGAGGACATAAAGGTAGTTGGCGTAAGAGAAGAAGATGCAGATGACAGGGTGAGATGGAAGTAGATGATTCGCTGTGGCGACCCCTGAAGGGAACAGCCGAGAGGAAAAAAGACCGTATATTGTTTGCAATTACAGAGTTCCAACGTTAATTGAAGAGTGACAATTTTTCCATCAGTGGAAAAGTATTCAGGCCAGACAGCTGTCAGCTAGGTTTGAGGACTTGCTGTTCTTCAGGTGCATTGCACACCGATAGGAGTAAATTCCTGGGACTTTATATGATATGCACTCTATTTATTAATATCAGACTGAATTTACATAATCATGTAAAAAATAAAATCTATAACCATATATAAATATAATTATGTAACTGAACTTTTCATATATACATTGCGTAATGCATTGTGATCATATCTACATAAATATGTAAATAGTTACAAAAATCAATTTGTAATTTGTTGTGAGCCAAATCTTGCGCTTTAATTGAAAATTACATCAAAAATGTAATAACTGTAATCGAAAATAAATATTTTGTAATCCAATTGATCTCAAAATTGAAAATTGTAAGTGAGCCCATCCCAAGCAGTCACAGAAAACAAATTAAGTTAAAAAAAAAAAAAAGATGAAATTATGACAATGCAAATCAAAACAGATGATTTCAACAGAAAAAAATTTATTTGACACAAAGACACAAGAAAATAACTGTTTAAATTAAATACAGTGAATCTCCATTCATTCAGACAGTGAGGATGAAACATACAAAAATGAGCTTGAAATTAACTTTTGACTTTAAAAAAAAAGTTAAATAAATGCTATTTTAAAGGAGAGACACATAAAATAAAACATATGTAAACAAACCGAATAGACAAAACATTCACTCACACACACACACACACACACACACACAAATTACATTCAGAAATAACTGTTATGGCAGAACTGCAACTTTGGTTTGCAAAAATAACAATTCACATTGACAAATTTGCTTCTTTGAAGCTCATATCACATAAAAATTTGCTTAAATAATAATTATAAGAAAAGATAAATCAGCCTTCATGAATTGTATCTGCTCTTATGCTGGGTCATCTTTTTTAAATAAATAAAAATCTTTTTTTCAAGTTTTAATCGAAAGTTTGACAATTTCAGATTAGAACAGTGCAATATATAAATCCAGTAATAAACCATTCCTTTCATGGATTTTATGGCTTTAGTGAACTTTTGCATGTTTCTGCATCAATGGCACCCTCCACAGAACTGCCATAATAGCTTAGCTTTGGAAAGTAGCCTGAACTGCAAAAACTACATTCTGAACTTTTTCAATATACGTCGAACAAATAACGTAAATGTTTTGTCTTTATATAAAAGGATGACTACAATGTTTATATGGTAAATCATTCATTCAGTCATATTTATCATATTAACTTATATCCTGGTCAGGCTTGTAGTGATTGCAGAGCCTAATCCAGGGGTGAGATAAAAATATGCCCTGGATGGAAAACCAGTTCATTACAATAGACATTAAATCTTTAACCATGTTTACATAAGGAATAATAACATCGTAATAAATGACTACTGTCTTCACGCTTTAGTCCAGTAGTAAAATCGTCAAGGAGATATTTGAAAATTATGCACCAAAGGCATGGTGGCTGTTGCTGAATAGTCCTCTCAATTCAACAACATCCACAGAGCCTGAGGTGAATAATTGTTTTAGAATGTACTACAGGGGAAGAATATGCCAAATAACCTTAGTCAGTTGGCTCTTCCAATAAATGTAGAGTTACTCCACAAGAAAGCAACAAAACTTGTAATCAAACTATTATTTGATGGTAGTCTGTTTTTAAAATACAGGGTGATTCAAAAAGAATGCCCCTATTTCATGATTAAATACTTGAATATTTTATATAAAATAGTCATTCTTTTTGAATCACCCTGTATATTTGAAGGAAATATCCATTTTCTTCCCCCAACAAATAGGAATACCGACCTGCTCCAAGGAACTGGCTTACAATCATCATGGGCCCTTGTTGCTGATGGTGGAGGAGGAAGCCATGCTTAAGCCATGCCTCCCTTCTGTCATAACTGTACAAGGTTATCATGATAAACATATCTAGCCGGCTAATCTTAAATTATTGCACTAAAAGCAATAGCATCAGGAATCAAACTATTTATTTGATGAATTTGATGAACAAGAGGTCACATGCGGCTAGAGGCGGTTACTCCCTTCTAACCTTAAGTAGAAACGGAAGAAAAACAAAATAAGACAAGCTTTTTTATGGTTTACTTTTTCATTTTAAAGCTTAACGATAATTCAACTTCCTGTTCCAAGTGACAGTCATTGTGATTCAAGCACTATCCACTTGGAATAATGAATTTCTATCCAGAGATAGCAGACCAATCAGATTTTGCTGTTCCTGTGTAGGACATACTAACGGGCATGCCAGTAAATAAGTAGCTTTAGAGCTAAACAACATTTCTATTTAAGATAAGCTAACGGTTCAGTCTTTTTAAACAGTATCATTATGTTTGGCAGCAAATAAGAAACACCACTTCCTTTTAACCTGGATTCAAAACTCTCCTATGATAACGGGTGGGTCACATAAAAAACCGAAACGGGGATTTATTTTGATGTAGGGCAAAAACCAGTCAGTGTGACAAGTTCATTTTCATTATTCCTCCAATCAAAAATTGAAATACAATGATCTCCTAGAACATGCAAATAGCTATTATAATTCAATAGTGTTGTTGTTAGAGGTGGGGGTTGGGAGGTGCTCCATAGTGTAGAATATTCGATAACAGTACAGTTTTCAGAGTGAGTGCTACAATGACATCTGCATGTCAGCAATTGTAGCCACTGGTTGCCTTTTTCAGATAGACATTTATAAGAACCTTCAAGCACACGGACAGAAAAGGGAAAGGTAAAAAAAAAATTGCACAAACAAATATGGTCACAAAATAATCAGAAGACATCATTCTTAGAAATTAAGAACAAAAATAATTAAATGATTAAAATTAAGACAATAAAACTTTTACAAAAAGCACAATCTTGACTAATACTTTATATATTCACTGACTGATGGATAGTGAATATGGGAGACAGACAGGACGTAATGGGGTGATTCAAACATATAAGGCTCAATCTGAGCGTGCAAAAAAAGTATGGGGGGTGAGATAATGCTGAACAGACATGATCAGGAACTCAGGCCCACAGCAAATACTTTGGCAATTCCTTTGTCCACTTAAATGGAAAGGCATCTATCATGATTTCTGTCTACCTCCATGGTACAATCTTTCCCCTACTATTCCTTCCCGAGGATGTCCTCCTCAGCCCTCTCTCCCACCTCTCTTCCTCTCTGTGCATTATCTCCTGTTCCCTTCTTCGTCGTTCGTCCTCTCTCCGCTCCCTCATGATGCGTTTCTGTTCCCTTACTTCACGTGGTAGAAGTCGAGGCAGTCTGCTCTGCTTTTCTTTCCTTAAAAGCCCCAAAGACCTTAGTCTTCTCAGGTAATGTGGAGGAAGCTCTTTAAGTATTTGCTTTGCTAATCGCAGCACTAGGGAATTAGCCAGATCTGCTAAAGTGCCCAAAGGGCGTCGAGCAAAGCGCCTGACCCAAACATAAACCCAAGACTCGTGCTTGGCCTGGAACTTGGCAGGGAGGCTCCGTGCAAGCACAGGTATATGGGAGTGCCGACCACTACAATTCCGTCCTGCTTTGGGGAACATATCAAAAAGGCTGCGCTCAGCCATTCCACCAGTGAGTGACTGGCACAGAGTAAACAGAGGCTTTGGTAGACGGAAGAGCAGGCGTACCCAGAATCGGGCAAGCTTTCGGGGTACATTCTGGAGGAAAACGCGTGCTGGACGCACCACCAGCACCAACAGCAAGTAGAGTGAAAGGAAGAGTGAGGGCGAGCTGAGGAAGAAAGCAGAGATTAGGGCCAGTGGAACATAATAGAGACCCAGATTCAGTGCCAAGCCCATGCTGAACAAGCCTGATGCCCAGAGCACGATGGAAAAGAATGCAGAAAGAGAGAGTGACCAGAGTGAGCGAAGGAATAGGTAGGAGAAAAAGAGAGCCAGGAAGGCCAACTCAGCTGAAAGAACCAGTGATGCAAGGGAAGGAAGAGGAGGAGAGCGACGAAGGGAGAGAAGGAAGACCGAGAGGAACAGCAGGGATGGGATGGATGGTTTGGCTGCTGCTGAAAGTGAGAGGACAAGACATATGGTGTGAGAGAAGAGTGAATGGATGGATGGTTGAGAAATAGAGGTGCTGGGAGGAGGGCAGATAGGAGGAGGTTCCAGGTCCTCTAAAGTGTCAGGGAAGTAGAATTCAGAAAGCTCATCTCGTTGAGGGATTTCAAGAGATGAGGAAGGGATAAGCTCTGATGGACAGCCGTCGGCCACGCCTCTACCCTCTTCTCCTTCTTCCTCAGTCTCTATTTCCGTCTCACTGCTTGCATCATCTTCCTTATCCCACTGCAGCCCTTCTACTAATCTTTGGTCCCCTAAACCTTCTTCCTCCAACTGGCATTCTTTATTTTCCCCTCCCAAATCATGACACTTCACCTTCTGCTCATCTATGGTTTCTTCTTTGGCAAGTTCAAACATCACATTATCTTCTACTGTTTCCCCTTCTGCCTCTTTTTCACCACCGTGCACATCGGAAGGCTGTAAATGACTTCCTTCATCACCTTCATTTACTTTGACACTTTCATTATCCTGTGCATTCTTTCCCTCCGACGGAGCTCTCTCTCCACATAACACACTCTCACCCTCTTCCCTCTCTGCTCCCTCAATAACCTCTTCAGTCCTTTCATGTACCAGCCCACTACACAAATTCTTATTCCCCTCCCCATGTCTATTAGGACCTTCCCCTCTGCTCTCCGTGCTGTCACGATCACTCACTCTGAGGCTCTTTGGCTGCTGGCGGACTTCGACTGCATGTTTCTGGCGCAACTCTTGTTCACGCCGCTTGTTGTATTCAAGCTGGTTGGTGAGTTCACTCTGGTGCTGTGTGCGAATCAGCTCTGCCCGCGTCCTCTGCACCAGACCCAGCTGACGCAGCTCTAGTTCCTGTGTGGACTCGTGGTGCCGTAGCAGCATTGCACACTCCAGGTCCTTCAGTGTCTGCTTCTTATTCAGTTCCTGTCAGGATAGAGAAGACAGTGATAAACAGAAGTGGAATTGTGGGAATTTTGATATTTATTTAGGTGCAGCGATCAATTTTATAAGAATTTAAATATATTCCGAAACCTAGTCAGGTGTGACTGGTAATGTAAAGTACTGTAGTGCTGTATCATATCTGCCTGAATACCGAGCTAAAACCTTGATAGTAACTAATACTCAACGATTTGGTGAATTTTTATTATGTGGCCTCTGTGTTTCGGTAATGAACTCGCATCATACAGAGACATGCTTGAAAGCAACTGAAGTTACTCCCTACATTCCTCAGTTGGGCAGGAGGAAGCTGATATACTGGTTTGATGCAGTTCTCATAGGGTCTGATCACAAAACTGGCGCATGTTACATATGGACTTATACCAATTTCAGTAGCCTGTTCTTGGAGAGATGCAAATCTGACACCCAACATATATAATTCAAAATATAATTCTATTATTAATTGCAATATATTTCATCTATAGCAAAATATTTCTTCATAATTTGATAGTGCATTGGACATTTGCTTTCCATGTTACATACTGTGCCTTGTGCATCCACCAATTAGTGATGTCTTGAAGAAAGGTTGAACTTGTCAAGTACTGTACTTTCAACTGCCATAGTGTAACTAATTACACAGTAACTAAAGCTACTTTGGTGAATAGAAGGCCATTTACTCTGTCCATGTTACATACTGACTAATTTAATTCAGTTTTATTTGTAAGGCACTTTTTACAATTGACATTGTCTCAAAGCATCTTTACACAGTAAAAGTAGGGACTTACAAAGTATAAAAGAATTTAAACATTTCCTATTACCCCTACATATCCCTAATGAGCAAGACTGTTGAGACGATGGCAAGGAAAAACTCCCTCAGTAGATGCGAGAAAGAAACCTTGAGAGGAACCAGGCCCAAAAGGGAAACCCGTCCTCATTTAGGTAAAACCATAAAAATATGAACTATATATTCACACCATATTCGACGTGATAAGCGCCCAGGGCGCTTAAAACATTGGAGTGGATGGGCACTTACGAAAATGGTTACCAGTGGAGTGGAACGGTAAGTGCTTATGACCATAAAGATGGAAAACATGAATAATAACAGAACAATAAAAGAGTTTTGATGGTATTTGCGTTATTCATTTTGTGGTATCAAACAAACTATTTACATGAAAGCTGAAAATAAACAGAAAACAGCATCATTTAAAAAAAAGAAAAAGACAGACCCCTTACTTTTCCCTCCCTTTAAATATTTTCCCGGAAACACTGTCAATTTTAGCACATGGCACGTTGAACCAATCAACACGAACATAAACAAAAGCACATGGCCAGGAACGTCTTTAAATTAATGAAGTTAGTAAGCAGGAGAATTGGTTGAAAATACTCGTCATCACTTTCTGATAAGTCCATATCTGGCTCATCGCACCATTCATTCAAGAGCATCCAATAGTTTTGCTGAAGCAGTTTCTAATGGTTCATCAATTGTTGGACATTTACGAAGAGAAAACAGAAAAATATTTTCCTGTTTTTTAAAGTATGGCAGAACAATCAAATGTGTTGTTACTGATGAACATTATAGACATTCCCCAATGGCAGGGGATCTTGGATTACCGTGTAAATTCACTTTTACAGGCACTGAACGCCTCATTTTACAGTTACAGAGACTGATCGAATAAAATTGGGAAGTTTGATCTACGATTTTGCTCCCAGTACACATCGACCTAAGGGGGCTTATTGGAGCGGGGCGCTTATTATGTCAAATACAGTATATATCTACACTCACTATCCGAGTTACAACACCGAGATGCCTATTTTGAGTTCACTGTATGTATGGCAGCGCAGCGCGTAATATAGATGTGGCAGCACAGCATCCCAGCATATCACACTCACAGCGTTCTTCCACGACACTCAGTGACTAGATACCGTCGCAGTAACAACTCTTTTACTGTACAACTTTACATTAATTTACTGTACACCGTTACCATGGCTCCCAAGAGGAAGTCCCTTTCATCAGATGGCAATTCTACCAAGAAAGCAAGGAAGGCAATGTCGTTGGAGATGAAGATGAAAGTGAAATCTCCATCTCTCCCACTTCATTGTGTCGACAATTTTGCAGGACAAGGACCGCAATAAGGAAGCATTGAAAGCAGCAGCCCCAATTAAGTCAACTATCATCACAAAACTGCGTGAAGGACCGATTGTAGAGATGGAAAAGTTGCTGTACACATGGTTGGAAGATAATAGGCAAAGAAATGCAATGTGTTAAATATCCGACTTACGACCAAACCGACTAAGGACTAGTTGTACGTTTTTTCTTCTGCCTTCCCCCCTGTCCGGTGGAAAATTTTCTTAATTTCTTGCCTAGATACATATATATATATATATATATATATATATATATATATATATATATATATATATATATTCTGCATCTTCTACTCTTACTCCAACTACCTTCATGTCTGCCTTCACCACATCCATAAATCTTCTCTTTGGTCTTCCTCTGGGCCTTCTGCCTGGTAGTTCCAACCTCAGCATCCTACTACCAATATACTCACTATCCCTCCTCTGTACATGTCCAAACCACCTCAATCTAGCCTCTCTGACTTTGTCTCCAAAACATCTTACATGGGCTGTACCTCTGATGTACTCATTTCTGATCCTATCCATCCTCGTTACTCCCAAAGAGAACCTCAACATTTTCAACTTTGCTACCACCAGCTCTGCCTCCTGTCTTTTCCTCAGTGCCACTGTTTCTAAACCATACAACACCGCTGGCCTCAACATCGTCTTGTACACTTTTCCCTTCACTCTTGCTGACACTCTCCTATCGCACATCACACCGGACACTTTTCTCCATCCATTCCAACCTGCCTGCACGCGCTTCTTTACCTCTTTTCCACACTCTCCATTGCTCTGGATTGTTGAGCCTAAGCACTTGAAATCCTCCACCTTCCTTATCTCTGCTTCCTGTAACCTCACCATTCCTCTTGGGTCCTTCTCGTTCACACACATGTATTCTGTCTTACTTAAGCTAACCTTCATTCCTCTCCTTTTCAGGGCATACCTCCACCTCTCTAGATTTTCCTGCACTTGTTCTCTGCTCTCACTAAAGATCACAATGTCATCTGCAAACATCATAGTCCATGGAAATTCTTGTCTAACCTCGTCTGTCAGCCTGTCCATCACCATAGCAAACAAGAAGGGGCTGAAAGCTGACCCTTGATGCAGTCCCACCTCTACCATGAACTCTTCTGTCACACCGACAGCACACCTCAACACAGTCTTACATCTCTCATACATGTCCTGCACCACTCTAGCATACTTCTCTACCACTCCAGACTTCCTCATGCAATACCACAGTTCCTCTCTCGGCACCCTGTCATATGCTTTCTCCAGATCCACAAAGGCACAATACAGCTCCTTCTGACCATCTCTGTACTTCTCTATTAACATCCTCAAAGCAAACACAAACACTTCATCTGTGGTGCTCTTTCTTGGCATGAAACCAAACTGTTGTTCACAAATGCTGACCTCTGCCCTTAGTCTAGCTTCCACTATTTTTTCCCTATAACTTCATTGTATGGCTCATCAACTTTATGTAGTTGCCTCTGTAGTTGCCACAACTCTGTACATCTCCCTTGTTCTTAAAAATGGGCACAAGCACACTTCTGGTTTGTGTGCCCCCCCCTTACGGCTGCATATATATATATATATATATATATATATATATATATATATATATATATATATATATATGCGCATACATACATACATACATACATACATACGCGCACACACACAGGGATCCCTCGCTTTCTGTGATTGGGACCGAGATCCCCACGCAACCACCGAATTCCACGAAGTAGGATCACCCCCCCCCCGACTGACGTATACGTGCATGTACTAGTCCTTCTCAAAAAATTTGCATATTGTGATAAAGTTCATTATTTTCTGTAATGTACTGATAAAAATTAAACTTTCATATATTTGAGATTCATTGCACACCAACTGAAATATTTCAGGTCTTTTATTGTTTTAATACTGATGATTTTGGCATACAGCTCATGAAAACCCAAAATTCCTATCTCAAAAAATTAGCATATCATGAAAAGGTACTCTAAACGAGCTATTAACCTAATCATCTGAATCAACCAATTAACTCTAAACACTTGCAAAAAGATTCCTGAACCAACCTGGATCATTACTCAAAACCGCAATCATGGATAAGACTGCTGACCTGACTGCTGTCCAGAAGGCCATCATTGACACCCTCAAGCAAGAGGGTAAGACACAGAAAGAACCCTCTGAGCGAATAGACTGTTCCCAGAGTGCTGTATCAAGGCACCTCAGTGGGACGTCTGTGGGAAGGAAAAAGTGTGGCAGAAAACGCTACACAACCAGAAGAGGTGACCGAACCCTGAGGAAGATTGTGGAGAAGGGTCGATTCCAGACCTTGGGGGACCTGTGGAAGCAGTGGACTGGGCTACAGGTGCCGCATTCCCCAGGTCAAGCCACTTTTGAACCAGAAACAGCGGCACTTGGGCTACGGAGAGGCAGCACTGGACTGTTGCTCAGTGGTCCAAAGTACTTTTTTCGGATGAAAGCAAATTTTGCATGTCATTCGGAAATCAAGGTGCCAGAGTCTGAAGGAAGACTGGGGAGAAGGAAATGCCAAAATGCTTGAAGTCCAGTGTCAAGTACCCACAGTCAATGATGGTCTGGGGTGTCATGTCAGCTGCTGCTGTTGGTCCACTGTGTTTTATCAAGGGCAGGGTAAATGCAGCTAGCTATCAGGAGATTTTGGAGCACTTCATGCTTCCATCTGCTGAAAAGCTTTATGGAGATGAAGATTTAATTTTTCAGCACGACCTGGCACCTGCTCACAGTGCCAAAACCACTGGTAAATGGTTTACTGACCATGGTATTACTGTGCTCAATTGGCCTGCCAACTCTCCTGACCTGAAACCCATAGAGAATCTGTGGGATATTGCGAAGAGAAAGTTGAGAGACACCAGACCCAACACTGTGGATGAGCTTAAGGCCGCTACAAAAGCATCCTGGGCCTCCGTAACACCTCAGCAGTGCCACAGGCTGATTGCCTCCATGCCACGCCGCATTGAAGCAGTCATTTCTGCAAAAGGATTCCCGACCAAGTATTGAGTGCATAACTGAACATAATTATTTTAAGGTTGCCTTTTTCTGTATTAAAAATACTTTTTTGATGAAATATGCTAAATTTCTGAGATAGGGATTTTGGGTTTTCATGAGCTGTATGCCAAAATCATCAGTATTAAAACAAAAGACCTGAAATATTTCAGTTGGTGTGCAATGAATCTAAAATATATGAAAGTTTAATTTTGATCAGTACATTACAGAAAATAATGAACTTTAACACAATATGCTAATTTTTTGAGAAGGACTAGTATATGTGTATATAATATCAATAAATACATATTCAATGCTTCTCATAACAATTAAAGATTAAAAGATAATAAATAAGGTATATAAATATAAATAAAATATAAATACATACATACAGACGCACACGCACAGATGTGCTATGCTGCAAGAAATGAGAACAGCACCTTCCTGAGTGAGATGGATACTGTCCCACCCTATCAGACCACGTTTACCCTCAAAAGTACACCGATTATAATTTGTGTGGGGCCGTTGGCGTAGTGGTTAGGGTGCTGTGCTCATAATCGGGAGGTTGTGTGTTCAAATCCCAGTTAGACCCACACTGTGCGGAGACCCCTGGGCAAGGTCTTTACCACAAGTTTGCCTCTGTTCACCCAGCAGTATAAATGGGTAGCAGTAAAATATACTGGGAAGATAACCTGCGATGGACTAGAAGTTGAACTCCTAGTCGCTTCACGCTGCAGAAACCGGGGATAAGCACCGGCCTGATGAGCCACTATGGCTCGGGTGTAAAAAGCCCAACAGACTTTACTTTACTTTCTTGAGTGGGATGGATACTTTCCCACCCTATCAGACCACGTTTACCCTCAAAAGTACTCCGATTATTTATAAAGCCCACTTCATTTTCGGAACACGACTTGGACATCCGACAGTTCAGCAACCATAGCCTACTGTAAACTACATCACCGTATTGGGGCAGGACCAAAGCATATTACAGCATCGGACATTGCATTCACTAATTTCTACACCTCTATAAAGCATACTTGGCAACAGCAAAATATACTTTCAGCGGAACATTAGTGTGGTGAGGGGGAAGGTCCTGGGGGCGGGGTTCAGGGCGGAGCCTGTTTGCTATCTTCAGTTTGTCAACATATCATCTAGCAATTGGAATATTATTTTTTGTAAACATATATGTATTTACAATATAATATATACACAGAATTGAGAAATAGGTCAACCATGGCTCAATGTTTTGTGTTGTATAAATGAAAGATAAAAAATACACAAATATTTCCTGTAAACCACTTTATAAATTTCTGAAACATTTTGAACTAACTGTCCCAGCCTGCTAGTTACTAATTAATGTTGAGATACTACTCAGGTCAATAACAACGACAGTGGATTAATTTATGACAACCATCACCAATGTCCAGTATTGAGCATTTTCAAATTGAACACGAATTACTTACGTTTGGCTGCAAAAAAAAAAAAAAAAAAAAAAGAATAAAATGAAAATAAAATTCTAATACATATTAAATTGTTATCAACAATGCGAGTAAGTTTATCACACAATGATTTTACCAATACAGATTACTTTTATGAAGTTTCATTTCAATGGGATTTCACGTAATCTAAACGAAATAAATATTTAGTAATTCTCTCTGAGTGCGTTGGTCTGTTGGCCATAAGTGCAATACATCTGCGAGATAATTGATCAGGTTGTTGCAATGAACACAAGGCCTTGCCGGCAACGTCAGATTTCTTTATGAAACTCGCCAAAGGTTCCGATACGTTCTGAGTCTGTTTGCTGATTTTCACCTCAAATTTCACAATCTTTTCTCGTCATTCCCACTTAAACTTATTCTTAACATCCTTATCTATTTCTGACACACGGGATTCCTCTTCTTTCATTAAAGTTCGCACCATTTTAAACACAACACGCTGCAAATTTGCACTGACCCGAGTCACTTTACATTAAGCTTAAAACAGCCAATCAACGAGCGGCTTACAATATGTGGTGCGCTCCAACTTACTATCTTGAAGGGGGGGTTACTATGCTTTGAAGTGGAGAAAAGTTGGCGTTTTGAAGAAAACAAAGTAGAAATTAAATAACTAAAACTACTTCAAGTAAAAAGCAAAGAAAACAAAAGTAAAGCGGTGAAATTAAAATTAATTTCCTGATTTCTCCTACTGATAATGCTAGTCCTCCAATGCATATTATCTCACTTCTAATATGGTTTAATGTATATTGGTCTAATACGTAAAAAATTGGATTACAGTAACCCCCCTTATTTCGCGGTTAATGGGGACCATCCCTCTCCGCGATATGCGAAAAACCGCGAAATGACTTCTGCCACTTCTTAAAGGAACACACCCGCCTATATATTCTATAAAATTTATATCGAAGTTACTTTTAAAGTGTTCTATGCATGTTAATGTGTATTAATATATAATTGATATTTTAGAGACTGTCAGCTGTTAGTGGATCTTGAACACCAGTTGAAGTGCCCAAGCTATATTGCGGTCACCACCCTCTGTCCAGACATTGTTCTTGTGTCAGAGGCCACCAAGCAAGTGACGCTGCTAGAGTTGACTGTCCCGTGGGAAGACCGCCTGGAAGAAGCCTTTGAGAGGAAGCTTTCCAAGTACATGGGACTGGTGAAAGACTGTCAGCAATCAGAATGGAGGGTGAATTGTCTTCCAGTGGAGGTTGGCTGCAGAGGCTTTGCGGCCCGGTCCTTCGCCAAAGCTCTGGGCTGTCTAGGCATCGTTAAGCAACAGAAGAGAAGCGCCATCCACAATACCACCGAAGCAGCAGAGAGGGCCTCAACATGGCTGTGGCTCAAGAGAGAAGAACCATGGAGTCGTAGTAGCTAGTGTGCCAACTGGACACAAGCCGGGGTCTGATCAGCCCCAGCTGGGTCACCTGGATGAGGGTGTATGATGTTGAAAAACCTGAAACACCCAATGATTCCAGGAACATCACTGATGATGTGTCCAGTCGCATTTACATAGTGAACCAATATGGCGATAACACTGTCAGATGGTTTGTTATGATTTGTTTTCTCAAAGCATCACTGAGACAAGATGAAATTATCATTTATTTACGTTTATATTACACTATCAATAATTGTTTCTTTACTTGTCAGCGGGCAACTCAAAATAGTAATACCACCATCCTATGCTGTTTGGCAACACTCTCTCCCACTACTACTTTGCAGTCACTGACTTCCTTCAAATTACATCGCCTACACAAGATGTAGTCTACCTGTGTGCCCCTCTCTCCGCTTTTATAAGTCACCCTATGCTCCTGTCTCTTCTGGAAGAACGTATTCACCACAGCCATTTCCATCCTTTTTGCAAAATCTACCAACATCTGTCCTTCTGCGTTCCCGTCCTGGATACAAACCTGCCCATCACTTCCTCGTCCCCTCTATTGCCTGCACCAACATGTCCATTGAAATCTGCCCCAATGACCACTGTTTCACCTCTGGGGGTATTCTGCATCACTTCACCTAACTCACTCCAGAATCTCTCCTTCTCTTCTAGCTCACACCCTGCTTGTGGGCATAAGCACTAACAACACTGAACATCACGCCTTCAATTTCTAGCTTGAGACTCATCACTCTGTCTGACACTCTTTTCACTTCTAGAACATTCCTGACCAACTCCTCCTTCAAGATGACTCCTACTCCATTTCTCTTCCCATCCACACCATGAAAAAACAGCTTAAACCCTGCTCCTAAGCTTCTAGCTTTGCTACCTTTCCACCTGGTCTCCTGAACACACAATATGTCCACCTTCCTCCTCTGCATCATGTGAGCCAGCTCTCTGCCTTTTCCTGTCATAGTTCCAACATTCAAGTCCCTACTTTCAGTCCTAGACTCATGCCTTTCCTCTTCTCTCTCTGCCTACTGACACACCTCCCGCCTCTCCTTCTTCGACGTCTTTGACCAACAGTAGTCCAATTTCCACCAGCACCCTGTTGGTTAACAGCACTGATGATGGTTGTTGTTAACCCGGGCCTCGACCGATCCGGTATGAAATTGTTTGTTGTGACTTGCATATTTTATTTGCCATTTGTTTTACGCCGGATGCACTTCCTGATGCAACCCTCTGCATTTATCCAGGCTTGGGACCGGCGTAAGGGAGAGACACTGGCTTGTGTCCCCCCACGGCTGCTTTTAACCTTCCATAAACATTTGTACACACACACACACACACACACACAAACACACACAAACACACACACTGAGAAGAAGAAGCAGGCTTGAGTGATATTACAAAGGAATATGGCCAAACCTGTCTACCATCGGTATGACATTGAAGCAGAAGGAGGTCTTAAAGGTATGTTTTATAACTTTTAAAGGGTTTAGCGGGTAGTATTGGAAGCCTTGGAACGAATCACACATTTTGCATGTCAAATACGGTTCAACTTACGAAAAATGCAGGTTATGAAAAAAGCTCTGGAACGGATTAATTTTGTAAGGTGAGGTACCACTGTATATGTATATGCATATTTAACAATTCATCCAGTGACTGTGTGTGCGTGCACATTACCTCTCTGAGCAGGTCCTGCTCCAGATTGTGACGTGACAAGAGCATTTTTCTTTTATACTGGCGGCACTGCAGCTCATAATACTGTCTCTGGCGTCGAAGCAAACCTGCCTCTTCCTCAGCCTGATGCTGCTGTAGACACTCCTTCTGCTGCACTAGCCACTCCTGCTTCTCCCGCTTTGGTGTGGATTGGTTTTCGTTCAATTCCTGGGCCAATGAAGAAAGAAATTTTTTTACAGATATTAACAAATTTTACTGCAACATAAACCTGCAATACAGGAAAAAATTTACACACTAAATATGCAGCAGCTATTGAAAACACATCAACACTGAAATACCATCTCTATCAAAGTTGATAAAACTACAGTACAAAGGTTCTAAAATTGTTCATTCATTATAGACAATAATTCCAAGCATTCTTTTTTTCTGAAGCATTATTTTCAATTTCATTATTGAATGTGGCATACTATTCCTTCCAACTGAAATAATAACTAAACTGTGGGTATTATGGAAGACAAGTTACAGGGAACATTAGCAGGGTACCTACGGCAGAGTGAATTTGTAGCATGGTAAAATGTTTATAGCATTTTCTCAGTTGCTGCAACATGCATGGCTACGCCAGAGTGACACTCCATGTATTTATGTGACCCTCCAGCACAGAACCAGTTGGAAAACACGGGAGTATATTTTGAGACAGTGGATTAATGTATTAGTGGGTTAAAATGATCTACAGTACTCACAGGTTTTTATCATAAAATGTTTGCATTTTCTAATTAGACAATTCTGTGTTTTTATTTATTTTTAATACATTTTGACCACACTGCATAAATTTGCCATCTCATCAAAAATAAAAATCTTATATCCAGCCAAAATTTTTTGTAGTTTTTATTCATAAAACAATATCTTTTTGGTCTTGTTTTATGACTAAAATATTATTCAAGAGCAAAATGTCTAAGATTATTCGTATTGTTTTAAGAATACAGTGCTTACCTTCAATTTCTTACTGACTTACTTAATCCTAAAATAAAAAAAAAAAGCCAGTTTATACTTAGTTCGTCTTTTTTCGAGTTTTTTAATTAAATCTAGAAAGAATTAAAGAAAAGTGTCCAAGTTAGTTATGAGCTTTTGACTGAAATAAGCCTTTTTTCACTTCATTTCGTGCTTGGAATGACTAGTTAACCACTTAATTGTATCCATTTCTCACGTTTCTAAAGCTTAGATATTTTTCTTATTTTAAGAAATCTTACCAAGTGTAATTATCTTACTGCACTGGCAAATCACTTGTTTATCTTCTGTATGATCACAAATTGAGTATTTATTTCATATATTTATACCGTTTTTCCCCCCAGTGCATTTATTCATCAAAACCTGCATTTCATGAGGGAATGTATGACTAAAAATCATTAAAACCACCTGTCAACACTGCACAACGTTCAGGGATTCACCCACCATGTTTGGGGTCAAAACAGCATGGAATTTCTACTATCCACTATTTCATATAAAAGTACATAATTACACCAATAGACAAGTTAAAGTCCTTTTCCAAACTCTTTCTTGTTTACACAGCAATAACATTTTTACGTGAAGGCAGTTTGTGAGATTTCTGAATTCCAACACCGCAGATTCTGATTTAATTGGTGAATATGTCTCAGAATCAAGATGATGAAGGAAATGTTTGAAGTCTAACCGTGAAAACCTAAAAGAGTTAAATGAGAGGTTTTACAGATATTTATGCTGTTAAGGAGTTCATTTTGGACACTGTGAATGCATTTTTAATCTGAAATGGGATTGCTGATGCTTTCAAAGTACAAAATACATTTTTGAAAAATTCACCTGCCTAAGTGGTGCTGGATGGTCACATGTACAGTGCACCTTTATTATTTCAACCATTTTGAATGTTCTGAGTTTAGAAGCCCTTTACCTCTTTGAGCTGTTCTTTGCGTTGTCTATACTGGCGTTTCTGTGATTCAAGCAGATTAGTAAGCTCCTTCTTCTGTTGAGTTAAGATGTGCTGTTGGAACTTCTTTTCCTCTGTTGCAGTACTTTTACTCTGCAAAGGAAAAGATGAGGAATGACAAGAAGTCACAGCTGTAATTTCATCTAAATAGAGAAAAAAACTCAACACTGGAAATTAGTGAACATTCTACCTCACAGATCAAAACAAATTGTCTTATTGCTTTGTGCTTAAAAATCAGATGTTCTACTGATTTTGAGACACCAGTGGAGCACCACCGTACAGCATCATCATCAAAAAAGTTCAGTTATTCAGGCAGCTGCTTCCCCAACTCCCCTGAAAAGCTGATTTTGAGTGTATACTGGACAGCCTGTTTGGCTTCCTCCTCCCAATTTATGGTCTCTCTACTCTTTATGCCTACTTTGCTCTGATTCATAAAGTGAAAGCTCCATGTTGAGGGTACTAGAAGGCAGTCCAGGATTGGTGGAGATACCACTGTCCAATGGAGGCATGGCGAGGATGGGGTCTTAATGCCAGTGAATCAGAAGGCCCAGCACACTAGTGTGCCCAACAACAAGAACAAAAATAAAGGTGAAAACCTTGTGTTTATGGCCAGCTCAAACAACCCTTGTCTAACACAGTTATTCATCATGGTATTCATATTGATGGGTCCAAAAAGTTTAAAAAACATACAGGCTCCCTTTTGAATTATTCTCATGACACTAATGTTTTTAGAATTTTGGGAAGCCCTCCAGTGTTCTCCTGTCCCATTATTATTGAATTCTCTCATCCTTCTCTCTCACCTCTTTCTCAAAAACAGCCTGGTTCTTCTTGTTCAACTTATCGCTTTCACTGCTGAAGTTGCTCCTCTGAGTCTCAAGCTCTTTATCCAGCCTCAGTTGATGCTCATCCATCTCAGCCTTCAACTTGTTCTCCAGTGCCATCAACTGCTTCTGGTGCTGGCGGCGCATACGCTTGTAGCCAGTCATTTGCTCTCTGAGCGCTGAACCCTGCTCATGCTCCTGGATCTGACGTGTCACCAGTGAGGCAGTGCGGATGGTGGCGAAGTGATCACGTCCTCGACGACGCCTCCCCGCACCTCCACCCCCACCCCCACCGCCTCCAGAGGGACCCTGTTGCGAGTCCACCTCAGGCTGGTAGGGTTCATCATAGATGTTATCATGGCTCTGGAAAACAGAGTAAGAGTAATAAAAATAATTCATATTCACACCTGCTAAAATGGTACATCACAAAACAAACATACATGTTGCAAATTAACAAGACATTCTAAGTTGACATCACTGCTGTCACAGCTGCATCATCAGCATTATTATCCATGTGCTTTATTAGTAATTGGCTAATCTGATCGGACAATTAAGCTGAAAAATCCTACCATCTACCGTCAAACTAGAATGACAAATACTTCAGAACATAGCTTAAGCATTAGGGCACTATAAACTGGTACTGGTATATGGCTGATCAATGACAACAAAGAAATGGAGAGATGCAAACAGAACCATTGTGGGTGTTGTTGCACGGTTAATTTTATAGTCCTTTTCAGAAATTAAATAAAGCAAACAAATATATCAGTCGCATAGAGAAAAAAGGAATACCTTTCCATTTATTACCCTTTAAAATCCATAAATTTGAAAACCAGGTGTTCCAGATTAAATGTCTAAATTACACTGCAAGCAGCAGCATGGAATCCCCCATCAATTGCATCAAAATTTCTGTGAAAAGGTACAAGAATTCAACAGCAGGTTCAATCACCACTAAAAACTGTTGCAGTGACTGAAGTGTCAGATCAGCCAAAGTAGTAGGTCTGAAAGAAATTAATGTCAGTATCTTTGTAAATGTCAAATTTTAGGGTGTCAAATTCATTTTCAATAAGCGCCACATCACTAAATTTCTAGGTCATTGAGGGCCAAATCACGAAATTGAATCAAAACAGCCAACCATCAATCTGCATTTCAAAATGATTAGTTTAGCCAGCTAGTGGAAGGATGATAAATTATGTTTTATGGTAATGGCTGAGGCAAAGAACGTACGATAATCATTTTGTTTAAAAACTCTCGGGTGGTAGGTTTGGCCTGTATACATTGAGTGTAACAACTGTGCTGGAGATGTTTTAGATCTAATATACACCTGCACATTGCGTTTAGCTGCTATTTTACTTTACAATCGTTATTTTACACCTGTTTATTTTTATGTAGCAGATTTTGAATGCGAAGTAAACCTGTTAAAGTATCTGTTCTGATGACAGCTAACTTGCAGTGTTAACCATACCAACAGACTTCAACGTGTTAGTTCATTATATGCAAGTTAACGGACACATCTGGAGAGAAAAAAAAAAAAAAAAACCCACGTGAACAAAAATATAAGTGTAATTCTATAATATTCAATTATGTTGGATAAAAATGAATGAATAAATGTGTGTCATTCGGAGAATTAGCATAAAATGTCCCAGATTAAAATAACTTTTTTGCCCAGGGCGCTTAAAAAAATTGGAGAGGGTGGATGCTTATTAAAATGATTACCAGCGGAGTGGAGTGGTAAGTGCTTATTACCATAGAGGTGTAAAACATGAATAATAACAGAACAACAAAAGAGTTTTACTGGTATTTGTATGATTCACTTTGTGGTATCAACCAAATTACTTACATGAAAGCTGAAAATAAACAGAAAACAGCATAATTAAAAAAGACCCTCGAATTTTCCCTCCCGGTGCTGTTCCTTTAAATAACCCCCCCCCCATATATATATATAAAATCAAGCCAATCAACATGAATGTCAACTTTAGCACATGGCACATTGAACCAATCAACACAAAGGTCAACTTTAGCACATGGCACACTGAAAAGCACATGGCCAGGAACGTCTTTTAAGTTGTATGAATTTAGTGAGCAGGAGAATCTTGTGAAAAATACTCATCATCACTTTCTGATAGGTCCATATCTGGCCTATTGCTCCATTCATTCAGGGCATCCCATAGTTTTGCTGTAGCAGTTTCTAATGGATCAACTTGTTGGACATTTACCAAGAGAACACAGCAAAGAACAATCAAATGTGTTGTTGCTGATGAACATTATAGACATTCCCCAGTGGCAGGGGGTCTTGAAAGACCGAATAAACTCACTTTTACAGGCAGTGAACGCCTCATTTTACCGTTACAGAGACTGATGATATTTCCTTTCGGCTTTTTCCCTTTATCTGGGGTTGCCACAGACAATGATTCGCACATTTGATTTGGCATAGGTTTTTACGTCGGATGCCCTTCCTGACACAACCCTTTTAGCAAGGGACAGAAACACGCTGATAACTTTGCAGCTACTCTTTACGAAAGTCAGCAATGGTTCTTTATCGTCACAGAGACTGAGCGAATAAAATTGTAAGTTTGATCTACCATTTTGCTCCCAGTATACATGGGCGGCGGATATTAGACGCAAGATCAAAAACACCCGGGGGGGGGGGGGGGGTGTTATTGGAGCTTATTACGTGGACTACGGTATTATTTTAATATTTTTGCATCTCATTCTTATCTACGACACACAGAATTCTTTCAGTATACATGTAATTCTACCTCAAGCAAAAGCTGCTTGTTAGACAAACAACTAAAGAATGCCTCAATTGCCTTTGGTGTAAACTGATCTGATGTATGTAGTGTTATAAATCCAAGAACTAAGGCACACCCATGGACATATGAACACTAATGACTGGTGAGAGACTTAAAAAGAGTTCTAAATTATTTGTAATAATCAGTAGATTATAAAGAAAATAAACTCAACTGGCACTGGTTTTACTCAACTGCAAGAACTGGCTTGCCCAGTAAGTTCAGTCCAAGTGCAGACAATGTGAGGTGTTGATTTAAATGGTGGACAATTGCCTCAGAAGAATTTTAGACTTATTGTTAATTTTGAAGAAATTCTTGTAAAATCTAGTTTTCCTGGTGATTTTGTTCAAGTGCATCACCTTTACCTGTAGGCACTGTATTCAAGGGGTGAAATATTTATCCATTTTTCCCCATATAACTTTTTTCACATTTAGATCTGCTGTATTATTTTTGTCCTATTCACAATATTAAAAAATATATATATCTATAATCTCCAGGTACTCTGGTTTCCTCCCACAGTCTAACTACATTAGGCTAACTGGCTGTTCCAAACAACACCTAGGTGTGAGTGTGAATGGTTGTATGTGTCTTGCCCTGTGATGGTGGCGTGCTGCTTAGGATGTGCCCCACCTTCACCCAATGCCGACTAACATCATGTTCCGTTATATATGTGAATCCATGTTGTACATATTCATCCGACCACTTTCTTTTTTGCTCAACATAGTATGGATTAAACCATCAAGAAAGAAATCACACGAGGTACCATCACAACAGTCACAAGTGGACTACTGAGGGCACCAAATTTCCTGCAGCACAGATTCACCAAGCAATGTAGCGTGATCACCTGCAGACAATTATGGGCAAGCAAGGCGTGTCGTCATGAATATGAGTCAGGCGTGTCTTGACCGCCGCCGAACCCCTGAGACTGACTCATCGAACCCCTAAGGTTCGATCGAACCCAGGTTAAGAACCACTGGTCTATAGAATGTGTTTAAGAAGCATATTTTAGCGCATTTAATATATACATAGTAGTTTACTTCTGGTTGATCATTCGCACATGTAATATGATACATGGGGTTTAACTTCCGGGTACAGAACTCACGGAATATCTTCATTGGTGGGAAAGGCCGGAACCTACCCCCCCCCCCCCCCCCCCCCCCGAATACCGAGGACCTACTGTGTATGTATGTATGTATGTATGTATGTATGTATGTATGCATGTGTGTATGTATATATATATATATATATATATATATATATATATATATATATATATATATATATATTATAAAGACTTTCAATATTTTTACTGAACAAGTTAATTGAATGTTGTAAATAGAACAAAATTCTGCATGCTACCAACTACTTCACAAATATTCTTTAGAATATTCTGCAAACCTTTCAATTTCTTAATGTTGCTCAAAAATGTGCCGCGTGCGTTGTAGGCTTCAAATTCTACATTTGTTTATATTTATATAATACAATCAAATTGGTCAGTGAAAATACTATTTTCTTTTTATTTTCACAGTAAAATTAGGGTTCAAATGAATTGCCACCATATATTTTACAATTATTTTAACAATAATTTGGCCAAACTTTCAAGAAATTTCTTGAGTAAAGATATTTGGGTTTTTTTTTTATATGTGGCTAGCACATCCCCTATTTAAATAAGTGTCTGTTTTACAAATTAGGCTTAGCACACATTTAGCTTTGACTAGATCACCTCCACTGTATGAAGTAGCTACCCCTCTTATTGTTGTTCCTGATCTAAACTATGCCAGGAATTAAACCAAAATCAGGATGACATTTTAAAAAATAATGAACATGCCAACCAACCCTTTAATCTTTGATTCTTTTCTGGATAATA
Organism: Plotosus lineatus; assembly: GCA_024760905.1. NCBI lineage: Eukaryota > Metazoa > Chordata > Actinopteri > Siluriformes > Plotosidae > Plotosus > Plotosus lineatus. The sequence goes on from CM045730.1 coordinate 29,545,990, forward strand.
ATCAGTGGTTCATGAAATATTCAGGTGTTGGAGGTTACTATACCTACACAGTTATAACCAAGAAATACTGACCAGTGGTTTGTGCAATACGGAGCTGTTAGAAGTCACTGTGTGCTCTCCCTCCTGCATCATGGCAATCTCACCGCTGTCGTCCGAGCCATCTGCTAGACTGTTCACTGAAGAACTCTGAGAGCTGGCGCTGATTGACATGGAGGGCAGTGAGTGTGAGCTCTCCATGCTGTTCACTGTGCCTGTGCGCAGCATGTACTGCTCCACATCCTGATGGTCGAGCATCAAAAAAAAAAAAAAAAAAAAAAAAAAAAAGAGGAAATAAAAATATTCTCACATATAGACAAAACCTAACTCATCATGAAAACATAAGCAAACAAGTAGGGTACACAATTATAACAGCTTACAACGAGTGGACTCGGAAAGGATTTTGCTTTGTACAGACTTTACGTTATAGACTAGACTTTAAAGAGATCCGCTTTCATTCTTTGCCTCAGAAATCTACACAGAATAATTCACTTAGGTGTGAGATTTCCAGGAAAGACTTGTTTTGACTGCACTGCTAACAGTGAGACTACTAACTATGAAAAAAAAAAAAAAATTGTATTATAACATTTGCTTCAATACAAAAATAAAACAGGAGATACACAACAGCATTACGTTCTGAAATTTCTGTGAACACTACGTAAAAATCCATTCACAGTTTAAGAAGAGTTGCAGACAGTGAACGGCATCCTCCTTGTGGAGCTCAGACAAAATGCATGTTTTGGTATGGAAAATATATTTTTTTATTTTATACACGATCCCATGCACCAATCACCTTCCACGTTTAATGTTTTTTTTTTTTTACCTGTACCACACTCTACTCGATAAACAAATGTCATTAAATTCCATGCATAACTTAAGTTCTATAGCACAAAAACAAACAAATGAGGTGAACACAACCTTGTGGTGAAAGTGATAAAATTGGAGGTGTACAATGGCATTGAGTTATGACAATTCTGTGAAAGTTCCACAAAAATCCATTCATACATGTAAGATGTTGTGGATTAATGATGAAGGCTCCTTGTGGAGCAGTAGCAATTCCATGTTTTACTCTTTTAAAAAAGGCCAAAAACTAATTTCATATAAAAATAATTCAGCAGTCTTATGATTCTATGAGACTTTTATTGAAAGTTTTGTCAGCTGACAGAGAAGCAGTTCAGGATTAGGACGATGATGATACAAGACTCCACATGGTGACGGTCACTATTTGAAGGGCAATATAGCTGGTAAAAATCACTCTGACTTCAGAGTATTCAAGAACGTGTGGACAGCAATACGACATATTAATCAAAAGGAGAATATCCAGATTGTTTTGAGGTGCAACGTTGGAGGAACTTTCAGCACTGTTATCCAAAACATTCATCTCACCCCATCATGAGCAAAGACTCACCCAAATTGAAAAGTTTTCAACTGTCCAGGTTGTGTGAGCCTGTGCCCATGAAGATCTCAGATTCTTGAGATGCTGATAGAAGGGAAACGTGATCTGCTGTTCCAGCTCATTTACTTCAAGCTTTTTTGTTTTGTGTAGTCTGCAATGCCCTTCTACTCACTACTACAGTTACTACAGACTTCCTGTCAGTCTCTTCAGTGTGAAATATCCATGAGTCCTTCAGGGTGAGTTTTTCAGATCCATGAAACAAGAGTTGGCAGCACTTATGAAGCATTACCAACCTGGAAGTCCTTCATATTTATATACATATATATATATATATATATATATATATAAACTCAACATCAAGAGTGGGGGGAAGGACGTGTAATGGTGAAAATGGTGAGCAAAAAAAAAGACCATCTTCTGGCACGGAGTTGTAGTTGGTTTGGATGTTTCGAAAGCTGTGGGAGAAGTGAGGACACTAGTCTGACAGAAAACAATAGTTTCCTGCTTATGCGATCACAGGAGTCAAAGAGGAGATGAGATGAGCACACAAGGTAGTGTTAATGTGAACTGCAACAGTACAACAGAGACAAAGCCATATAGTTGCTGCTCACCTCAGTGTGGAAAACATGCTCTTGCTCTCTTAAGATCTGTATTGAGAAATAATCGTGTACGATTATTTATAATTAAATATTCCCAAAAATTACTGTACTTCTGGATGCACTTTCAAAAAGACAGGACTTCAACTTAATCGTAAATAATACAGTGGTATCTCGGTTCTCGAATGCTTTGGAGATCGAACAAATCGGAATACGAACAAAAAATCCGGGAATTTTTTGTCTTGGAAGTCGAACAAAATTCGGATGTCAAACTTGGAAAATGTGCAAGAAAAAACGAGACCGAGAGTGAGGAAAAGTGCGCAACTTCCGGAAATCGGTCTCTTTTGACTCTACTCGACCACTGTGTGCATGTGGACGTGCTTGCTCCTGGTCTACAGAGTACAGTATACCGTGTTTTTTTGTTTACTCAATTAGATTAACTAATAAACATGTCTCCAAAGAAAGCTACTTGAGAAAAGGTCATTTGTGCGAAAAACTGTTGCATTTAAAAAAGAGCTGATAGCTAAGCATGAAACAGGCGTGCGTGTTACTGATCTTGCTAAGGAATATGGCATGACCAAATCAACGATATGCACGATCCTGAAGAACAAAGACAGTGTTAAAGCCGGTGATATTGCGAAAGGCTTGACAGTTATCAGCAAACAAAGACCGCAAGTGCTGGAAAAATTACTGCTCCTATACAAACGAGCAGCAGTTAGCAGGAGATAGTGTTAGCGAGGATGTGATCTGCTGCAAAAGCTCGTAAAATCTATGATGATTTGGTGAAAAAAGAAGCTAGCTCGAATCCTGAAGGGTTCCACCTTAAAGCAAGTCTATGCTGGTTTGAAAATAAACAAAAAACAAACAAAAAGACACAAAATAAATTAATCAGTTAAGAATTTTGTGTTTGTCCTGTTGTTTCACATGTAATATACTATTTGATATATAAACGACATTATGAAATAACATTGTTTAAAAAAGGTAGTTTTCTTAGCCTCTTGGAACGGATTAAAACCGTTGACATTATTTGTAATGGGAAAAGCGGATTTGGAATTCGAACAAATTGGAATTCAAACAGCCTTCCGGAACGGATTAAATTCGAGAACCAAGGTACCACTGTATTCAGACTGCCTTTCACACTGTTCATTTTCTAATAGCAAATAAATCTATACTCAACTCTCTCACTACACACACACACCAACAATGTGTGTGTGTGTGTGTATATTGAATATATATATATATATATATATATATATATATATATATATATATACATACACACACATACACACACATGCACATGCACAACAACAACAACAATAATAATAATAATGTGTGTGTATGTATAAATATTATTGTGCGTATACATATATCGACATATATATATATAAACAAAAGGACAGGACAAAGGCTTTCTATTGAAACTCCATTTATCACTACAGATCTGTTTCGAGGGGTGGTGAAACCATCCCCTCTCTTCAGGTGATTACAGAAGAAGATTCTTCTGTAATCACCTGAAGAGAGGGGATGGTTTCACCACCCCTCGAAACAGATCTGTAGTGATAAATGGAGTTTCAATAGAAAGCCTTTGTCCTGTCCTTTTGTTATTTGCTCTACCAAAAAGTATTGAGCACTCTCCTACGGAAGGATCTACTCAGAAAATCCTCTATATATATATATATATATATATATATATATATATACACATATAAGAACAACCTGCCTTGATTAAAAAGTTAATTGGAGAGGGGAAACTATATAAAGAAATACAGAAAACGATCGGCAGTTCAGCTAAAATGAGACAAATGCTTTAAAATCGCAACCAAAAACTGAAAGATGTGGGAAAATGTGAAAAAGAAGGGCCAAAATGGCAACAACTCAGTCACCAATCGGCTCCAGGAAGATCAAAGAAGGTCTAAAGTTACTTGTGCATCCTGTTACAATTAGAAAATGCCCAATCGGAAGGCAAGCTATTGGCAAGAAGCCCCCGCAAAGTCCCACTACTGAAAAATATTCATGTGCTGAAGAGGTTACAATTTGCCAAAGAGCACACTGTCTGGCCAAAAGAGAAATGGTGCAACATTTTGTGGACTGATGAAAGTAAGATTGTTCGTATTGGGTCTAGTAACCGGAGACAGTTTGTCAGATGACCCCCAAACACTGAATTCAAGCCAGAGGACAGGGCTTATTTATTGCATACCAGATATCATGGATCAGTTTGAATACATCAGACTACCTGAAGAGGTCGTGCTGCCTTATGCTGAAAAGTAAATGCCTTTCCAATGGATGTTCCAATAAGACAAGGACCCCAAACACACCAGTAAACTTGCAACATCTTGGTTCCAAACCAACTAGGTTGACATTATGGAGAGGCCTGCACATATCCCCGGACCTTAATCCAATAGAAAACTTGTGGGGTGATATCAGGAATGCAGTTTCTGACACAAAACCAAGACATACGAAGGACTGTGGAATGTAGTCCAATCATCCTGGGCTGGAAAACCTGTGCACACGTGCCATAAGTTGGTTGACTCCACAACACAGATGTACAGCATTTCTCAGGAACAGTGGTTATACAACTAAATATTAGTTCAGTGATTCGAGAGGAAGCAGATTCCCTTCCATAACAGCTTCAGGTAAATCAGCCAAAGGTGTTTTTTTTCTCTTGTTCCCGTATTGCATGGATGACTCTTCTTCAGGATGTTCCTTTCTTTTCTTGAAGAACATTTCTAACATGGCTTGTTTCTGTCTTCTTTTCAAAACCTTACGGAAGTGTCTCATGACCTCATCGTTAAAGGTGTCCACAGCGCTGCTAGCGCTTTAGCTTAGCTTTAGTGCTAGCTTTAGCTTTATGAGGGTGATACATAGTATCAACAACTTCCGGAAGTCGCACACTTTTCCTCCCTCTCAGTCTCGTTTTTTTCTCGCGTGTTTCTCGAATTTGACTACTGGTTTTTGTTCGTTTTCCGGGGCGAAATAAAAAATAATGGATTTTTTGTTCGGATTCTGATTTGTTCGCACTCTAGAGCGTTCGGATTCCGAGGCTCCACTGTATATGCAAAGCTTACCTGTCATGATTTAAAAAAATAAAAATAAAAAAAAAGAATAAGCCAGAGTATCTCAGTTTAGTGTGCTTTTTTTTTTGCTCATGTTTCCATGGGGTAAAAATATACTAAAATATTATTCGCCTTAGATATGGAGGACGTCGTGAATTCAGCAACATCCATCTCATCTTTATTGAAAACCTGTCAAAGAGCTGAGGACCAGAATGGTCTAAGCAACAGAAAGCTATTTTTAAGAGAAATGGCATGAAAGTTTTTGCAAAATAATAAAATTAGGGTAATGCTCATATGATATGATTCAAGGATAATGAACGGATTATTCTGGCACTCATAGACCTTATCCACATCTGTCAAAATATGACTTTCACATTTTTCAATTTTCATGGGTTACCATTTTGGCTTTCAGCTCTTCAGTTATAATGAGACACCCTATTAACAATACAGTATACAATTCTAAGGCATACATTTTCAGTGTGTAATGTGTGAGTCTATTTAAATTAATCAGTGCGACTTACATTTTGAGCAGTTGTGAGTTAAGCTCAAGTGCCCAACAGCGATCGCCTTAACCACTGAGCCACCACCACCTCTGCATCATATAAAAATGCTGAAGGGACTGTAAATCCCACTTTCCAAAATATTTTTCTCACATGGAGCTGATCATGATCCATGTGTTGCCCTCAACAGATATCTGTCAAATTAAAACTACCTGTGTACCTCCCACTGCACTCTATAACACTTAACAGAGGCTCTGTTTAAGGACTGATTGGAATGACACTGAGAAAGCATGATGTGTTATACTGGTGAAATTCTTAAGGGCTGTTCAAGTCCACCCCGTAAGATATTTAAATTTTTTTTCAATACAGAAATAGCATACTCAGTCAGTGAAATGCTAAAGAGTGTCACCCACCTCCTCCTCCTCAGTACCTTCTGCAGCAGGACCATTGTGCGTTTCCTGAAATAGTATCTTCTTCATTTTGCGGTATTGCAGGTTATCCAGCTCTCGCACAGCATCTTTAGTGCGCGCAATCAAATCCATCACCACAGTTTGAGGACGCTCACGACACAGGAAATGATGCTAAATGGCAAAATAGACAAACAGCAAGCATGAACACTAATTAGGACCTTCTAACCAACAATCGTTTATTCAGTTATCTTTAGTAAGTCCCACTTTTTTTGAATGATGGGTACCAATGTGCACCAAACAAGCTATTCTTCTATTCAAAAAGAATCCATACAGATCTCACTGCTAAGATTAATGTGATAACTTATAACTGCACATTAGGGTGGTCCTAAATCGGGGTAAAAGGTTATTTTTACACATTTAAATTTCTCTTACCCGTAAGAAGTGTTTACCATATTTTCTGGACCATAACTACTACTAGTCCTCTTTGTGCTTAGGTACCACATAAGGCCTCAACTAGAGCCTGCTATTTATGTTGATCGGCTAAAACACGTTCCAGATGGCCCCATGTCCAACCCTTCTCCTTTACTTCCATTTCAACTGTTTTCCTCCAAGTCTCCTTGGGGCAGCCTTACTTTCTTTGGCCGTCTGGAGTCCATTGTAGTGTAGAGCGATTCTGGATAGGGCTGTTTTCTGCTGACGGAGCACATGTCCTATCCATCACCAACGTCTTCGTTTATCTTGGGTGGAGATTGGTTCGGTTTCTGTTCTTCAGTGAAGTTTGTCATTCGTGATTGTATTTGCCCAATAGATGCGTAGAATGCGTCTAAGGCATCTGTTCTGAAAGACGTCAAGTTCATTTTTGATGGTTTTGGTCATCTTCCATGACTCTGATCTATAAAGGAGGATGCTAATCTCATTGGATTTGAAAATTTTTAACTTGGTCTTCAGGCAAATGTTCCCTGCCTTCTGTGTTCCTGAATGAGGCGAAGACCTCATCATGAGGCTTTTGCAAGTCGACGCCGGCTCTCCACCTGCACATCCCTTGTATTTGACATCTTGGATCCAAGATAGGTGAAATCCTTTCCTTCCTCGATATCATCGGCATTCAGTTTGATGCTGTCTTCAACTCTGGCATTCATTTTCATGCTCTTGGTCTTCTTGGTGCTGACCTGAAACCAAGGCTTCCAGCTGTTTTTGCCATGGCATACGTCTTGTCCTGAATGTCTTGGTGATGGTGTGATAGCAGGGAAATATCATCGGCAAATCCAGATCTTCCAGCATTGTTGTTGCAGTCATTGTCATGGTCCATTTGATTCCTCTCCTCTCGCTATCCTTGGAATTCTTCATAATCCAGTCCACAGCCAGGATGAAGAGGAACAGCAATAGGATGCAGCCCTGCTTCACTCCCGTGCTGACATTGAAGGAGTCTGTGAGTTCTGTCTTACAGATCACCTGAGATTTGAAGTCGCTGTATAGCATTTCAACAACCTGGACAAGTTTTGCAGGGACTCCATAATGCCTCAGGCATAAGGACGCTTGGTGGATGCCGTTAAATGCCTTTTCTAAGGTGATGAAATTGATGTACAGTGGCGTGTTCCACTCATTGCTCTGTTCTAGAATCTGGCGCAGAGTAAAGATGTGTTCCAAGAAGGATCGCCCAAAGCGGAAACCTGCTTGTTGTGGTCGGAGGTCTTACTCAAGCGCTGGCTTGTCAGCACAATCTTGCGGAAGATTTTGCTGGTGAGAGAAAGAAGTATTATGCCCCTCCAGTTGTTGCAATCTCCATGATCTCCCTTTTTTGGCAACTTAAAGATCCAAACCATAAGGTGCACTTAAATCCTTTCACATCATCAAAAATTGATGGTGCGCTTTATAATCCGGTGCGCTTTATGCATTGACGAAAGCACGTGGTGTGTGTGTAGGACTCCAAAATGGCACCCGTTAAAAGACATGCGTACGAGGCGCATTTCAAACTGAAGCCTATCAGTCATGCAGTAAAACAAGGAAATAGATCAGCTGCCAGAGAATTTAAACGATGGTACGAGATTGGAGGAAGCAAGAAGATGCTCTGTGTCAAGTAAGTAAGACCAAACAAAGTTTCCAAGGGAACAAAGCAAGATGGCCACAGTTATAGGACAAAATTGAACAGTGGGTTACTGAACAGAGAACAGCAGGTAGAAGCATTTCTACAGTCTCTATTCAACTCAAGGCAACAGCAGTAGCACATGAAATGAAGAACAGTGAATTTCAAGGGGGTCCTTCTTGGTGTGTCCGTTTTATGAAAAGGCGTAATCTCTCCATCCGCGTAAGAACTACCGTCTCACATCAACTGCCAATGGAGTATGAAGAAAAGCTGACCAATTTCCGTACCTATTGCAAAAATAAGATGGCTGAAAGGAAAATCCGGCCAGAACACATATCACCAACGTGGATGAGGTCCCTCTCGGCTTTGACATCCTTGTGAACCATAATGTGGATAAAATGGGGATTAGTACGATATATGTACACACCACCGGGAATGAGAAGTCATTTTTCACTGTAGTACTCAGCTGCCAGGTTAATGGACAGAAATTTCCACCCATGGTCATTTTTAAATGGAAGCTTTTGCCAAAAGAAAAGTTTCCAGCCAACGCCATCGTGAAGGCAAACGTCAAGGACTGGATGGACAAGGAGATGATGGGTGAGTGGCTGAGAGAAGTATATATTAAGAGCTCGGACAACTTCTTCCACAAATCTCCGTCTTTGTTAATCTGCAATTCCATGCGCGCCCAACTCAATAGCACTGTTACAACCCTGATGGAGCAAGCTAATGCGAAGCTTGCCATCATTCTGGGTGGATTAACAAAATAATCCCAACCGTTGGATATTGGCATCAATATAAACACGGACACAGAAGATGAAGGATTTGATGGATTTATGGAAATGGAAAACCTATGCCAAATCAAACGTGCGAATCATTCGCTGTGGCGATCCCTGAAAGAGGGAAAAAGCCGAAAGGAAATCTCTCTATGGAAATGGAATAAAGTGATTTTATTGTTTTGTATTGCTTGTATTTACTGAACACTGAGTTATTAAATGTATTATTAAGTGTATTAAGTTAGGTGTACGGTATTACCGTACACCTAACTTAATACACTTAATAATACATTTAGGTAAGTGTATTACCGTAGGTATATTAAGTGTATTACCCTAATTTAAGTGTGTTACGTATGGTAAGTGTATTACGAAGGTATGTGTATTAAGTTACGTGTATAACGTAAATTCAGTGTAAGTTACAGTGTTAAGAAGCGTGTTAAGTGTATTTTGTGTTATAGCTGAACAGTGATGAGTTATTGTGAGTTCAATAAAGTTTGGTTTACCTGACCTTTGTCTCGCTTAATGCACATTATGATCCGGTGCGCGTTATGCATGGCCAGAACGTTCAAAGACCGTTTATTGATGGTGCAGTTTATAATCCGGTGCGCCCTATGGCCCGGAAAATACGGTAGTTATCCAAGATCATTGATTAATTAAAATTTAGGGTTAGCTTACATCATCTGAAAATCAGACATGTTGGGCTAAAGAACAGGAAATTTCACAGGAATTCTGGCCTGATTCCAAAATCCAATGACTTCTTTTATGATACTCAATGACTTCTTTTATGATATTAACTGCAGCTATCACTCCCAACCACTCAGCTGTCACTCCCAACCACTCAGATGGTTGATTTACTTCTTGTTGAAGACTCTGTCACTGCTGTAAAATAGGCCTCTGATCAACTACTCAAAACTAACTAAATACTACACTGTGGCTGTGCCAAAATCATCACTTGTCTAAAGATTATAGATATGATCCAAATATAACATATGGGGACAACCACTGGCATGACAACCACTGAATAATAATACAGTCGACCCTATACTTATGAAACCCTCTGGGTACGAAAACTCCAGGTTACGAAAAACATTTTCCTAAGTTTTTGTCGTCTTTTTACGAAAACACCCTCTTTTTACGAAAAGCGCCAAACGCGCCATTCAAAAATTCAAACGTGCCATTCAAAATTCAAACCACACCTCAGTTGCTCTCTCATTGGCTGGCTCCCAGCATCCCACCCCACTGGCCTCCCATTGGCCAGGAGGCAGCTGATCTGTACCCATACTTCCAGGAATGTTAGCTCGTGAGTTCTTTTTGAGAGATCATTGCAGTGCTGTATTTCGCTATCCATCATGGTCCCAGAAAATACTGAAAAGCGGAAATACAGTGACGGAGGCGATTATTTCAGCACGATCTTGAAGCAGAAGGAGCATGGAAACAGAGTGCTCCGTGGGACAAGTCCTCCGATCTCACAAGGAAGCAAGTTAATATTGAATCAGGACCTCTGATCTTTCAAACAGGTACTTTAATTCCACTTTAAATACAACATTCCGTCCAATTAAACATTTAAATGGAATTGGTCCGTCAGTTGCGCGTTGCGTGTGGGCAGAGGCCGCATTTGGCAAAACACACCAGAGTTTTGTGTGTGTGTGTGTGTGTGTGCGAGAGAGAGAGAGACAGTGCGTGTGTGTGTGTGTGTGTGTGTGTCTGTGTGTGTGTGAGAGAGAGAGAGCTAGAGAGAGAGAGTGTGTGTGCGAGTGTGTGTGGGAGAGAGAGAGTGTTGTGTGTGTATGTGCGTTAATAAAAAATGTTTAATAATGGTTTAATTAATAAATATGTTAATAAAATGGTTTAATATGTTAATAAAATGTTTAAATGGTCTAATAAATAATTTTCTTTTACTTTTAACACATATTTCATACAAAATTGGTGTACTTGTATCATTTTTTAAAGGATTTATGGGGTAGTCTTGGAATGAATCAGGCATTTTACATGTAAAATGCACCTCTACTCACGAAACCTCCACGTTACGAAAAAGGCTCTGGAACGGATTAATTTTGTAAGTAGAGGGCCGACTATAATAGATTGCGTCCAAGCCTTCATGTGGCCAAACTAAAACAAATCATTTGATTTGCTTTGTGGATGGTCGATTATATACACGGTTTATTTGTACAGGAACGCTTCTATTTTTCACTTGGCAAATGACACTAATGTAAATGACAGTGGGGTTCGGCTCGGAGTAGAATCGCTGCTCCTCTGTGTTGAAAAGAGTCAGTTGTACATTGTGAATAAATATTAACTATTGTACATTGTGAATAAATATTAAAGTTGTCAGAGAAGTTGTGATAGGGGACAGATGTTCACCTTGAGCAGCACGTCAGAGGTAGGTCTGTCCTGGGCAATCTTCTGTAGACATGAGTCCACAAAATTCCGGAAATAATCCGACCTTAATTCAAACAAAACAAACACGCTGAGTGTTAGACAAAGAGGGAGATGTAAAAATTAAAATGCACAAGACATCGTAAGGTGTTATAAGAGACAACGTGTGAAAGGAGACTCTGGGGAGAGGAGAGAAATATCAACACAAAGTAACAGATGAGGTGTTTCAAAGAAATTATTTCTCACCAATGATTCGACTGCAGGATTGGGCTTTCATTCTGAGCGATGTGGTATAAGGCACTCATGGCATTCATGTTAAATAATGGAGGCTTTCTCTCCGCTGCAGAGAGAGAGAGAGAGAGAGAGAGAGAGAGAGACAGAGAGAGAGAGAGAGAGCTCTTGGTCCCATTTCAGTGCTTCTTTTTTTCATGCTGTTGCAAAATGCTTCAACAGTCGTTTGCCAGCATGATGTCCTCACACTTATGCCAGGTTAGATCTTTTGGGATGCATTCCGAGCCCAGAATCCTTCATAATACCTCCTTGCAAATTGTGCAGAGCACCAATAAAAATTTAATTGCAATTCCTATAAAGCTACACACTTCCTTTGCCTATTAAAATGACACATTAAAGACGTTTAACTAAGTTCCAGTTTCATATTAATAAGGACTCGAGTATCATAGTAGAGAATTAGTTGCCAAACGAATCACGTCATGTTGCTCATCAAGGATGGTGGTATTTGCATGAAAGTGAAGCTTTGAGACTTGATGTGTTTAAGTAGGGTGTGCAGATGAGAACGTGAGAGATCAGTACAGAATGAGGGACTAAAGCAATTCTCTCTAGGTAGAGATGATACAATTGATCACTTGAAAAGCACTGTGGGTAGGGCAGGAACCATTAACGATGGTATCAATGCAAAGCAAAACCACAAATTACAAAACAGATAATTAATAAAGTAATCACAAAACAGAAATCACAATGATATCTTCTATAGGAAAAGGTACGGAACTGATGCTGACACGTATTATCACTAACTGACACCAACAAAATGCAGAAGTACAAGAAATAATATAAAGATGTAGGCACATCCTAAAGCAGTGCTTCTGAATTATTTTCTGTGGCGCCCCCTCTAGGAAGGAGGACCCCCCCCCCCCCAAGCGACTAACATATACACGCTATCCCCGGCATCGTACCGCCATCATTTTGAGAACCACTGCCCTGAAGGCAAACCGAAATAAATCCCTTTCTTTCTCTTCATCTGTCTTGTTAGTTTGTGTGTCCCTGATGGATTTATGTAACTTTCAAGTTATAAGTTCAACAACATTAACACCTATTTTTTTCTCCACTTTCCCTCTTTAAATCAAGCTTGATCTGAAACCTGCCGTCTTTTCACGCTCATGCTTTCCTGACACTGTCTTACTTCATGTTCTCGTCAACTGAAACATTTATGCGCAGCACACACATCTTAACCGAAGCTCCAAACATCTGCTTTCTGCATTTGCTCCATGAACACTTATTTACCTTACAGCATGTCATCATATCCTACTGGAGTTAGATTGTTTTTTTTATTCTGTGCAAGTGTGAACAGTGGTGTATGAGCCTCTATTTTTTATGGGTTTCAGTTTTGTTATTAATAATAAATTTGCTTTGTTTTCATTGCTGTTTATGTTTCACCTGCTTCTAAGACTATACAAGATAACAGGAAGTTGATGTTGAATTTATCCGGTATATAATTTAAAATAACTTTTAATAATGATTAGTCACGGTCTGTAGATACGAGTCTTTTCGGCATACTCAGAGTTACTACCTATGGGAAACAAAGTTAAACTACACCCCTAAATTTGAAATTGAATGAACAGAAATACAAGAATAAAAAAGTGAAAGATTGTGGGAAGACAAATTAAAAGTCTCAAAAACGCAATCTGATTTATTATATGATGCACAGAAAGGTTTCAGCATTCTTGATCAACGTCTCGGTGCGACTCAATGAGACCAATCAGCATATCATCATCGATGCACAGACATGGGACAATCCTCCAAAATAAAGCCGGAAGCTCAGTCCATGTACAAGAGTCATATTCCATGAATGTGCTTGAGACAAAGTGCGGCTTATCCGGACTTTCAAGTAAGCAAGTGGGCCATTGAATACTTGTTTAGTACTCAGCCTTCAGTCCGAATAAGCCGCACTTTGTCTGAAGCACAAGCAAGTGAACTTGTCAGAAGCGCCCCTATACCCCCCTTAAAATTTTCTCCTCAAATTTAGACGATTCATAGAAATGACCAATTTGAAATAAAAACCATGGAATTCCACGGATCCGCAGATAATTGCCATGTATGCTAGTAGTTGCACATGTGAAAGCAGCCTTTATTTTCTGTTAAAAAGACTTGCTGTGTGTCCGTCCAATCAACGATCCATGTTGATAGGGACTGCATCGACTTAATGACTATCTAGGTCAGGGGTCGGCAACCCGCGGCTCTTTCACTTCTCTGGTGCGGTGATTGTGTGTGTGTCTACAAGAACACGCACACAAAATAACCCAGCCCACACCAAATAAATATAAAAAAACCCTAAAAGAGCTCATGGCAAGCAGCAGCGCAGCGAGAGAGATTTTTTCCGCCGCCGAGGTTTGTAATCCAGGAATGGAAATCACAGCTGAAGTAGAAACGGTGGATAAAATTTGTTTATACACAGCAATCTCTGAATTAAATAACTCTCCTCCCAGTGATAAAATAAGACTGGGTGTGGTTCAGTCTCCACTCTGAGAATGGGTCGGTCAGTGCAGCATTAAGCATTAATATTATTTAAAAGAATGTTGAGCAGGCTCCTTCTTAAAATAAGTCTTCGTATACTTTTCTGTGCAGCTGTTCTTTTTGTAAATTAAAACTAAGACAAAATAACATGAATCTAACGAATAATAATTAAAAAAAGATCTCTCAAAAGGATGGTGAGGTAGACTACCCAACCCGTTAACACATCTGACTGTACCCCATCCCACGCTTCGTGGGATAGATATTCTTTTTCTTTACAAAAATACAAGAAGGACTCAAACACATGCATTCATTTTCTGAACCACTTAATCCTAATTAAGGTCGCAGGGAGGCTGGCGATTTTTTTTTAATCTAAATGTTTTTGTTGCGAGCAGAATTGTAATTTAATTGTCTCTGCAGTCGTTTAAATCAATACAACACATTGCTATTTTAAATTAACATGAAGGAACAAGAGGAAAAACATTATATGCAGTGCTATTTGATTTTAAATGTCAAAAAAGGATTTGTGGTTCCCAGTGTTTTCTTTAATGTGGAAAACGGGTCCAAATGGCTCTTTGAATGACAAAGGTTGCCGACCCCTGATCTAGATAATTTGAAAGTGAATATCTTTGTGGTTGTCATTTTTTGTTTGTTATTGTGATTTGCCAAAAACACTTATTTTAATGGGGGCAGTGGTGGCCTGGTGGTAAGGTGCTACATCACTGATCACAAGATTGGGGGTTCAAGCCCCACTTTCAACGGTTTGTCACTGCCCCCTCCACCCAGTGTAGCTAACTGGGTTATCAAAGGTCAGCCATGTCTCTCACTGACTGTGGTGACAGGTTTGTAAAATAATCAATGCTGACTTTCATCAAGAGTAGCTGCATAGATGTTTCTGCCCTGAGGTGGTCTGCGAGCTGTCCAGGGTGTACTCTGCCCTTGGCGGAAACTACACAAAACAATTAATACTATTAATACTACTGACGATAACTTAAGAGCTATAGCTTCTATGCACTCCTATTACATCCCACACTGGCTCAGTTCCCAAGAACAATATCACAACCTATGATCGAGCAATCAATACAACACTTTTCTATATTTTCAAGTGTGACAATTGATTATTTTTACATAAATCATGTCAATGTTCTACAGAAACCTACAAAACCAACAAAGCTCAACAAATGCTGTTACTTACCTAGCTCTATACATGTGATGCCAAGTGACCACACATCTACTTTTCCATCATACTGGCCCTCATCCATGGCTAGGATCACCTCAGGAGCCATCCTACATCAAACAGATTGACTACTGTAAACAGTGCAGCTGCAATTAGTTAACAGAATACAGGGATCCCTTGCTACTTTCGCGCCTCAATTCATGTAGCTTCAGTGCATCACAATTTTTTTTAAATATTCATTGAATTAAAAAATAAGGAAATTAAGGAAGAATAGGGAAAATGGTTAAGGAAAATACCACAAAACAAAGCCAATTATGCAAAAAAACCAAAAAAACCCAAAACCAAACAAACAAAAAACAACCCAAAACCCCCTATCAAAACTACTTACATTTTTATGTGAGGTGCACATCTGAGTGCGTACACAAGTCTGTATGTGTGTGTAATTATATTTTATTTACATCTTATGCATTATTTTTGAATGTTTAATTGTTATTATAAGATTTGTAGCATTGAATATGTATTTACTGCTATTATATACACATTCATGTACGTATACGCCAGGCGCAAGGGGGTGTTGATCTTACTTCACGGAATTTGGCGGTCGTGGGGGGCTCTCGGTCCCTATTAACCGTTGAAAGTGAGGGATCCCTATATTACTTAATTATACATGAAAAACATTATTTAAAATAAAGGCAATTAATTTTTATTTTCCATTTATTATAAAATTGTTCATAAATGTTTGTCTCACCAGTACGGTGTGCCGACAAAGGAATTAGCAGGTGCCATAATGGAAGCAGAGCCAAAATCTCCCAATTTCACCTGCCCCGGCTCCGTCAGCAAAATATTTCCAGCCTTCACATCTCTACAGAAAAACCGGCAAAATGAATCTACTATTAAAGACTTGTGTTGCCTGCACTTCTTATTTTCGCTAGCACTAAAAAAGATAAGAGGTACACAACAGCATTACGTTACAAAGAATCTGTTAAAAAAAAAAAAGACAGAACAAGTAAACATGCATTCTCAGACGTATGAGAGGTTTCAGATTAATAATGGCAACCCTTTGTGGAGCAGGAACAAAGTGCCTGTTTTTCTAGGGAAACTCCAAAAACAACAAAAAAAGAAAAAATATTATTATTATTGTTTTTTAATGGGTGACAATAGTATGATGTAAATAAGACTGTAAAAGTTTGGTTAAAATAAGTGGACTGGTAGAGGAAGGCAAGTGAGTGTGATGATGGAAGACAGCATCAGAAGGCAACAGATAGGGTCCCTATAGCATGCAACACAAAACCTTAATATATGAAGTACATCTACACATCTATATCAATGCTTGGATACATTCCGAATAAAGGGTACAACAGAAATAGTGGATTTAAAAAAATGTGATGCTGACAATTGGGTGACATTGAAAAACAGATGTGAGGTGTTCCGATAAAGTTCCTGTTGCTATGCAGTTTTTACAGCATACATGTGATGTCTGTATGACGTATCAAAGCTGCTACATACATGTCTAAACTTAAAAAAATGCTGCACGCTGGTGTTCAATGAGATATGTTAAGAATCCAGGAATATTAGCTTTGAAAGCTGGCTTTTGATGCGATGTTCCTTTCTTCCTGCAACATATCTGGATTTTACTTACAAACACAAGCAGTAAATGCCAATATGTGATAATGGTATTAATGTGGTCCAACAAAACATTATTGAGAAACTTTTTTTAGGCCAAGCAGTGTACTTTCAAAGACCGTTCCATAGCAACACGCAGTAGATGTAACAGTCATAACACTTTCAGGATCTGGCTGGAAAGGGATAATAAAAAAAAAAAAGAACCTCTCGGGGGCAATTCTAGTTTATATGATTATGATTAGTGAGTCAATAAACAAGTTTTAACAAAATAATTAGTCACATTTAAGTAATAGAAGGTACTATTATATGCAAAAGAGAAAACCTTAGGTATGAAAACGGGAAGAAGAAAAAAAAAGGAGCTCGGGGAAGTGACACTCTACCTGTGGATCATGTTGTGCGAGTGGAGATACACCAGGCCCTGCAGAGCACCATGAATAATTGCTGCAATCTCTACTTCCTGCAGTGGCTTTTTGTGCACTGAGTGAAAACAGGAAGAAAAGCAGTAGTTCCCAGGTTCATCGGTGCACTGTATAGTTTTATATACTGGAATCTTAAATTGTATAATGTTCAACACTTTACATTAAGGAAAACCAATGAACCATACACCATATTACACACACTTTTCTAGTGTCATGGAGCAGTAAGACCATAAAACATTCTTATTTCCACTGCAAAATAAGTCAAAATATTTTATTTGTCATGTGTACTGCTTGCCATCAGGGCTTTTACTGAAAGCGGGGCTCCACAAACACAAAGAATACTGTTTAGTAAGTCAGTCGTTAACTCCGAATAAGTTACTGACAGTAGAATCAGGATACAATAAACAGGCCTGGCACCACACAGAATGGGTTGAGTTCCTGAAAATGACTGGTTCACTGGATATTATCCTTCTTATTATACAGCTTACTTACAAAAACATTCATTAAAGCATTATTTTTGTTAACTTGAAAAGAAGAAGAAAAAAAAACAAATGTTAAGTTATGAAAGTAAACTGCACTCTATAAAGGTGGTTTAGTATGTAGTATATAAAACAAGAAATATGTTTAAAGAATATTTCTCCATTTTAAAGTGTGAAATGATAACGTTCCATCTGTGCAACTATTCCGGATAACTCGCCCTGCATTCAGTGCTCAATGGTTAATTCTATTCAAAATATTTTAAGCAAGATAAGTTGAAGCAGGATCAATCAGATAAAAAGAGTCTTCGCATGTTTACCTTCTATTAGATCGGAGGCTGAACCCAAACAATACTCCATTACCAGCTGATGGACAGAAAGAAAAACCATGATTAGGGTACATGACACTGACTAGTCGACATTCTGTAGAACATTATGAAATATGAATGTTTTCTGCTTCTCAAAATTCCTTTCGAAATGACTTTTAGACTATTTTTATTGGGGTTTTTAAAGGGACTCATTCATTTGTTTTTACTCGACTGCATTGATCTTGGAAGGGAAATTATTGTCTTTGCATTTAACCCGTTCAGAGTGAGCACACACACAAACAGTAAGCACGCACACACACACACACACACACACACACACACACACACACACACACACACACTTGGAGCAATGGGCTGCCACACATACTGGGGTGCCTGGATAGTAGTTGGGGGTTAGGTGCCTTGCTCAAGAGCAGTTCAGCGATGAATCTGGAGGAAGGAAAGATGCAGCTCAGCTCACTCTTCACCACACACACACATTTTTCCTGCCAATTTGGGACTCGAACCAGCGACCTTTTGGTTCCAAAGCCGCTTCACTTCCATTAGGCCATTGCTGCCCCCAAAATATTTTCCAGAAATAATACATAAATATACATATGTTACCTCTTAGAAATGAAATCGACCATAATGTCTTTCTGAAACTAGTTATTTACTCCTGTACTGGAGTATTAATGACCAATAATATTAATTCATATATGACTTTTTCATTTTTCACAAAAGCAGTGAAAACACTGAACGTTATCATGCATGCACAAAATCGTTTATTCAGTCACACAGTTTTGTTCCTGTTATTGTTAACAGACCAAGAACTTAAATGAGATGTAAAACAGTCAATAAGATACCAAGTCAGTGAGCTGGGGTGGTTTCACCAGGAAACCTTTTCATTCAGCCAAAAGGCTGATAATAGGAGATAAAACATATACAAGCTAAACAGTAGCAAAAGGATAATAATCAAAATTATGAACTAATATCGGTGTTAAACATATATTTATTTATTATGGTATTTCATATGGTTGTCTTAGTTAATTGTACCTGTGTGTTTTTGTAAAGTGAGATGAATGACATGTATGGTTTTATACTAATACTGTAGTGGAGTGCCTGAGCAGAGGCCCGTAGCAATAGAACATACCTTGGAAGATTGTACTGTGTCGTGCCTGAATTCATGCTAGCAACAGGCATCAGGACAATAGATTGAAAGTGGCATATCACAAAGTAAAGACATGCTTTGGCTTGTATATAATTTTATAAAACTTGTTAATACATTATTTTATTGTAGTTTACAGTGTATAAACATGGTAATTCACTATACCA
This sequence comes from Plotosus lineatus, assembly GCA_024760905.1. Taxonomy (NCBI): domain Eukaryota; kingdom Metazoa; phylum Chordata; class Actinopteri; order Siluriformes; family Plotosidae; genus Plotosus; species Plotosus lineatus. Next base: position 29,565,296 of record CM045730.1, read on the forward strand.
TGAATAACAGGACCAAAACAGTCCTCATTTTCAAAGAGGGAATATCGTGGGTCAGTCTGAGGGTGGCCTTGGCCTGGATCAGACGGCACAAAACCTTGAGATTCCTCTCACCTCAATTAACTGGGTGATATTACGATTCCCTAGAATTCTCAGGTTGACCTGAGCCCTCTGACCGGTGTCTTCGGTCTGTCAAGAGGGTTAACGCCAAACATACGTGCAAACAAGAAAAATTAAACTAACAAGAGCAGTGACACAAATGAAAAACACAGAAATCAACCAGCTCATGAAAGGCAAACTACATTTCGGACTGGAATGAATTTCTCATATATGGTTTGTCTTCTTCTTTTCCTTTCAGCTTCTTCCCTTTTTTAGGGGTCACCACAGCGAATCATCTGATTTTCATGTTTGATTTGGCACAGGTTTTTACATTGGATGCCCTTCCTGACACAACCCCTTAGAAAGGGGCAGAAACATGCTGATGGCTATGCAGCTACTCTTTGTCAGCAATGGTCTGAACCTCTCACCATAGACAGTGAGAGACATGGCCGGCCTCTGATATCCCAGTTAGCTGCACTGGGGGTACAGTGACAACCTTATGGAGAGTGGGACTCAAACCCCCAACCTTTGGATCAGCAATCCAGTGCCCTATACCACTCGGCCACCCCTGCCACTATTTCACCCAAATGATGATGGGTTTCCCTTTTGGGCCTCGTTCCTCTTAAAGTTTCTTCATTGCATCTTCAGAGTTTTTTCTTGCTACTGTTGCCGTGGGCTTGCTTGTTAGGGATATGTAGGAGTTGGAGAAAATGTTTAAATTCTTTTATACTTTGTAAACTCCTGCTTTTACTATGTAAAGCTACTTTGCAACAATGTCAACTGTAAAAAGCCTTATACAAATAAAACTGAATTGAATTGAAAAAGAAGCTCTTGTACATGCCTTTGTCACTTCATGCATCAACTACTGCAATAAAGTCATCCCTTGCCACCTCGCGATTTGAACTTCGTGGTCTTGGTGCATTGCGGTATTTTAATTGAAATAAATAAATAAATAATTTTAAAAAATCATAAACATTTCAAAATTCGCCATTAATAAACACAGCAGCAAGGCAAATCTATAGTATATAGTAGTCCTTCTCAAAAAATTAGCATATTGTGATAAAGTTCATTATTTTCTGTAATTTACTGATAAAAATTAAACTTTCATATATTTTAGATTCATTACACACCAACTGAAATATTTCAGGTTTTTTATTGTTTTAATACTGATGATTTTGGAATACAGCTTATGAAAACCCAAAATTCCTATCTCAAAAAATTAGCATATTTCATCCGACCAATAAAAAAAAAAGTGTTTTTAATACAAAAAAGTCAACCTTCAAATAATTATGTTCAGTTATGCACTCAATACTTGGTCGGGAATCCTTTTGCAGAAATGACTGCACGGCGTGGCATGGAGACAATCAGCCTGTGGCACTGCCGAGTTGTTACAGAGGCCCAGGATGCTTCGATAGCGGCCTTAAGCTCATCCACAGTGTTGGGTCTGGTGTCTCTCAACTTTCTCTTCACAATATCCCACAGATTCTCTATGGGGTTCAGGTCAGGAGAGTTGGCGGGCCGATTGAGTACAGTAATACCATGGTCAGTAAACCATTTACCAGTGGTTTTGGCACTGTGAGCAGGTGCCAGGTCGTGCTGAAAAATGAAAACCTTCATCTCCATAAAGCTTTTCAACAGATGGACGCATGAAGTGCTCCAAAATCTCCTGATAGCTAGCTGGATTGACCCTGCCCTTGATAAACCACAGTGGACCAACACCAGCAGCTGACATGACACCCCAGACCATCACTGACTGTGGGTACTTGACACTGGACTTCAGGCATTTTGGCATTTCCTTCTCCCCAGTCTTCCTCCAGACTCTGGCACCTTGATTTCCGAATGACATGCAAAATTTGCTTTCATCTGAAAAAAACACTTTGGACCACTGAGCAACAGTCCAGTGCTGCTTCTCTGTAGCCCAGGTCACGCGCTTCTGCCGCTGTTTCCGGTTCAAAAGTGGCTTGACCTGGGGAATGCGGCACCTGTAGCCCAGTCCACTACTTCCACAGGTCCCCCAAGGTCTGGAATCGGCCCTTCTCCACAATCTACCTCAGGGTCCGGTCACCTCTTCTGGTTGTGCAACGTTTTCTGCCACACTTTTTCCTTCCCCCAGATGTCCCACTGAGGTGCCTTGATACAGCACTCTGCGAACAGCCTATTTGCTCAGAGATTTCTTTCTGTGTCTTACCCTCTTGCTTGAGAGTGTCAATGATGGCCTTCTGGACAGCAGTCAGGTCGGCAGTCTTACCCAAGATTGTGGTTTTGAGTAATGAACCAGGCTGGGAGTTTTTAAAAGCCTCAGGAATCTTTTAGAGTTAATTCATTGATTCAGATGATTAGGTTATTAGCTCGTTTAGAGTACCTTTTCATGATATGCTAATTTTTTGAGATAGGAATTTTGGGTTTTCATGAGCTGTATGCCAAAATCATCAGTATTCAAACAATAAAAGACCTGAAATATTTCAGTTGGTGTGTAATGAATGTAAAATATATGAAAGTTTAATTTTTATCAGTACATTACAGAAAATAATGAACTTTCACAATATGCTAATTTTTTGAGAAGGACTAGTAGTGCTTGACATACTACTTCTGCCTGACCCTCACTGGCTTCCAATAAAACAGCACAAATACATGAGGTACTGCTTTATGATTTTAAGGCCTTTTACGGCACATATGATACCGGCATATATCAAGGTGCTTGTCACAATAAAAGTATAAGATAACTACATGGTAATATTACTAAGTTACAAGTTGCAAATTTAGAATAGTTATAATCCACAAGAGTTTCGTGCAATCATGGACATAAGCCATCTAAAGACTGATGTTTTTACTACTGTAAATAATTAATTTTGGCATATTTTATTACTGTGGTTGCATATTTAATATCTTTATAGACAGATCTATATAATTGCATCTAATGCTATTACTGTCTCTTATTAGCATACTAATCAGCCTAATGTCATACATGTGTATAGAGGTTTTGCAGCTGACGTCATGCATACATTATCCCAATGCGGGTTTTGTTTATACCGCCATATTGGTGTGAAAACAAACCATTCACTCCGGCCACAACACAATAGCACAAGCGTATGTAAGGGTTTAATATAGCATTTATTTATTAAACAAGTGCAAAATGGCACTTAACTGTGTTGCTGTTGGTTGTACAAATTATAGAAGAAAGAAACCAGGTGATAAATATCATAGATTCCCTGCTAATAAGGCCCGACGAGAGAAATGGATTTCTGCTTTGAAAAGAGCTGATACTGACAACAAAAGGAAACATTGGTGACCAGCTCCTACCAGTCATGTATGTAGCGAATATTTTGTTGGAGGCAAGTAATTTTATCAGTAGATATATTATTATTTATTGTCTTAACCACAGTTTGATTCTATTTAACTGTATATCTGGTGTCCATTTATAAACTGAGGGCAGCTAAAAATGCTATTTAGTCTTTATTATAACATGTACAGTATATATAATATAACTATTATAATACTTCATAGATTTAGATCCACATGTTTGTGCTTAATGTACAATGTAGGCAAAATGATTAAAAAAAAGTGAGTCTTAATTACCTTTGCCATGATTAATACTTTGCTGTCCTCACACAGCTTGCCATGGGCGATATTAGAGGCTTTCCTGGGTATAATATGCTCGTGAAGTGCCAAAACCCATCCAGATAAAAAAAATACTCATACACTTCCCGGATTTAACTTTAACAGTCTTTAATACGTGTTCTAACACACACAACAAACATGCCATTCTTTGGTTTACGCTTCACTTGTTTAATCCCACAATGCATTACAGAACCAGAATATACCAAGTTCCGGGGGGAGTAATCATGAACAAGTCCTTTGAAACTTTGAAGCCCTCTAAGCCCTTTGAAACTTTTCAGTTTTTCGTGAGCATAATCAGATGTGCGATTAATCAAATAATTATAGATATCTGGATATGTTAAACCAGGTATCCTGTCCGTTGCTTCATCGATGCAGTTAACAAACAAACCATCGGGCAAAACGTATCGGTCATTTGTTAGCCTTGATAACCGTAGTTTTTGAATATACTGTTGTTTGTGACAGTTATCATAATTACCAAGTATAAGTTTGTATTTACATTTAAACATTTGACAAATGACTCTTACAAACAGAATCAACTTGTTGGTTTTATCTAATTCCCTTTAAATGTTTTATGACAAAAGGACAATAACAGTTGATAACTTATTATTATAAATGGAAAGACAGCAGACAGCTCCAGTACACAAGAGAGCAAGCTAATGGGTGTTGGGCTATACGAAATTTTGCACCCTGCATATTAGCATCTCATCCTGCTTCTTATCAGGGGGTCACAGCAAGCTGGATGAAGTATTTTTAGGACCACTAAAAAGTTCCCACCTAGTTTTATAACAACTGCCCAATTTCTGCACACCAGTTGTGTCTTATTATAACATAGGAAACATGTAATAGGCAGTACACATTAAGAGTAGGGTGCTTCCTGTTCCAATTTTGTTGTCTCGCTGATATACTTAAAAGAGAAGTAAAATACTACATTTTAATGTGAGAAATTTTGCAGGGTCCTTCCTGCAAATCCTTAGTTGGGGACATTCCATAGTAACCTTGCTGTACCAGTATAACTAATAACATTCAAATATAAACAGTTCTTGCAGCAACAAGTTTTACATTATGAAACTTTCATCTTACAGTTTAAGCTAAAGTTAAATATGCAACAGGTTGGAATTATTTATATGCATTGATGTATGACTCCTAAGATGCAATAAATATGCTATCAGCAAAATAGAACTGATAAAATCAGCACAAGATTAAGAACAATGGTGGGAAATACTTCATCAGTTGAAGCAAGAACAGGGCAAAATATAAAGGCTTCTGCAGCCAAAGGAAATGGTGCTACTCTGTCAGTACACTTTTTGCTCAGGAAAGCGTAATTTCCCTCTCATTCCCTCCCACACACTCACCCATGCTGTGTGCTCTCGCAAGTAGCAGCCTTTGTACTCTATGGTGTTGGGGTGCCGCAGCTTCTGTAGAAACTTCACTTCTTTAATGATATCCTGCCATTTCTGGAAAAGGAATGAGAGACAAAAATAAATCGAATCATGTGTCAGTTTTCCATTAAAGGAGCTGTGTCATGATTTTTACCCAAATTTAGTTGCCTAAAAAGTCATGTAAAGATTCAAAGGGAAGTAGAAGGGAATGTACTGTAATATAAACTTCTTGAAATCTTGTTGGGCTCAGCAGTTTTTAAAGATTTAAATACTGCTGCATTGTCCGAGTAAATCAGTTGTATCGACCAAACTAATTTCTATCAGCCTTCAGACACCAAATTTGCATTTACATGAATTTATGTTTTGTTTAACAACACCATTAAATAATATTTATGCTACTTACTTTGAATAACCATAAAACATCTAGCACATCCGTCTCAAAGTAACGAAAGTCCTGGGTTCAATTCATAGGCACAGAGTGTTTTTGTGTGGAATTTGCATGTTTACCCCGAGGAAACCCGCACAAGCACAAGGCACATGTGTGTTAGCTTGTGTTAGCCCTGTGATGGCCTGGCGAGCTGTCCAGGGTGTAAACCTGCCCTCACCCAGAAACGGCTGAGGTGGATGCCAGCCTCCCTGTGTTCCTAATTACGATTAAGTGGCTTATGAATGAATGAAACATCTTGATATGCAAGCATGCTCTGAAGCATGCTGCCGCTGTTCGTCTACAGTCCCAAGGTTGCGCACTCTAAGCTATTCACACACTGGCGGGTAGTACAACATCCCTTGTAGTAGCAGTCAATTATTTGCTAACCTTATGCAGAAACGATAATCAACCCTCTTTGTTTTACACGGTTCAAGGTTTTAAAATTGTAACAAAAAAGTGTGAAGTATCTCACCTCATTCGACTGCTTGCCACTGTATGACATCTTCTTAATGGCCACCACCTCATTGGTGCGGATATCATGGGCCTATGAATGGAGAAGGTGAATGATTCATTTCTTTTCACTGGTGATTGCCATTTTGTAAGACAAATCAGTATTGACCATACTTACAAAGTAAACAGCCCCAAAGCTGCCATGGCCAATTTCACGAAGGTCTGTGAAGAGTTTTTCTGGATCTTCCCTGAAGAAGAGTTCAGCCACCTCCGGGTCCTTCAGACTCCCGGCCCGCACATTTGATGGCATGGCCAGCGCCTTCACACACGTCCGGTACCATTATTAAAACATGGACAACTGTGTTAATAATACTCAAATATAACAAAACATTATCATAACAATCCATTATTATCCTGAATCTCAATATTAAAGTCATTATATTTACAGCATTTGGCAGATGCTCATATCCAGAGCAACTTACAATTATCATTTTTATACAACTGAGAAATAGAAGGTTAAGGGTTTTGCTCAAAAGTCCAACAGTGGTGAGAGTAGGATTGAACCGCTAACCTACATATCAGTAACCCATCACCTTATCCACTAACCCAGGGGTCCCCAAAATTATCATCGGTCAACACTTAACAATTTTACCGCGGACCGGGTGGGGGGGCTCATAGATTGTTTATATTGTAAATATAATTTATATATATATATATATATATATATAAATAAATAAAATAAATAAATAAACTAATAATAATAATAATAAGCACTCCATAAATCTTATTTTTCAACAGCTGAAATAAAGTTGGTTGGGGTGTAGAGCTTGAACTTTTCTATAAAAAAAAACAAACAAAAAAAAAACACAGGTGATGGTGCACCAGCTGGGAGAATGAAGGCTCAGGCTCAGTCTCACCCAAAATCCCCGCTATTGTTTGAAACATGTCCAACTCGCCTCTGTTCATGTGCCGTCCCCTTGTGGGTTACATTTTAGCGCTCAAATGGCTGACATGTAGCCAAAAGAATCCGGTCATTTTTCAAAACAAAAGATTTTTCAAAAATAAACATCGTTCAGACTCATATAATAAATAAAATGAAAATAATTAGTTATTTCTTCTGCGGACTGGTACCAATTGAGCCACGGACGAGTACCGGTCCCGGGCCAGTGGTTGGGGACCCCTGCACTAAGCCATCACTGCCTCATGCACTACTGCCCTCCTGAAGTCATTCACCCGGTAGATATCAGTCTGAAGTTACCAAGCCACACATCGATCCAGATTACAGACGCTCCCCAGCTTACGTTTTTAATTGGTTCTGAACGGCCGGACGCAAGTTGAAAGTGAATGGAAGTTGTTACAGTATGACACTTATACTGTACTATACATCCATAAACACCATTACCGTATCTCATAAAACATCCCTAAATCATCATCATCTTCCGCTTAGTCCAGGGTCGGGTCGCGGGGGCAGCAACCTAAGCAAAGACGTCCAGACGTCCCTCTCCCAAGCCACTTCCTCCAACTCTCCCGGGGGGGGGGGCCCCGAGGCGGTCCCAGACAAGCCGAGAGACATAGTCCCTTCAGCGTGTTCTAGGTTGACCCCGGGGTCTCTTCCCGGTTGGACGTGCCCGAAACACCACACCAGGGAGGCGTCCGGGGGGCATTCTGACCAGATGCCCGAGCCACCTCAACTGGCCCCTCTCAATGTGGAGGAGCAGCGGATCTACTCCGAGCTCTCCCCGGATAGTGCAGCTTCTCATCTTATCTCTAATGGACATCTCCGCCACTCGGTGAAGGAAGCTTATTTCAGCCACTTGTATCCGAGATCTTGTTCTTTCGGTCATTACCCAAAGCTCGTGACCCTCACCTCGTGAAGGTGAGGGTTGGAACGTAGATCGACTGGTAAATTGAGAGCTTTGCCTTGCGGCTCAGCTCCTTCTTCACCACGACGGACCGGTACAGGCACCGCTTAACAGCAGAGGCTGCAGCGATCCGTCTGTCGATCTCTCGCTCCATCCTTCCCTCACTCGTAAACAAGACCCCAAGATACTTAAACTCCTCCACTTGGGGCAGGACCTCATTCCCGACCCGGAGGGTGCATTCCACCATTGGACCATCTGACTGAGAACCATGGCTTCAGACTTGGAAGTACTGATCTTCATCCCGGCTGATTCGCACTCGGCTGCGAATTGCTCTAATAAGAGCTGGAGGTCCCGACTTGAAGCCAAAAGGACATCATCCGTAAAAAGCAGAGACGAGATCCGATGGCCACCAAACCAGAACCCCTCATCGCCTCGACTGCGCCTAGAAATTCTGTCCATAAAAATTATGAACAGAATCGGTGTCAAAGGACAGCCTTGGCGGACTCCAACGCCCACCGGAAACCAATTCGACCTGCTGTTACCAATACGGACCAAACTCTGGCTCCGGTGATACAGTGACCGAATAGCTCGTAGCAACGGGTCCGGAACGACGTACTCTCGGAGCACGCCCCACAAGATCGTTTGAGGGACACGGTCGAAAGCCTTCTCCAAATCCACAAAGCACATGTGGACAGATTGGGCAAACTCCCATGCCCCCTCCAGAATCCTGTGGAGCGTATAGAGTTGGTCAAGAGTGCTACAGCCAGGACGAAAACCACATTGCTCCTCCTGAATCCGAGGTTCGACTATTGGTCGGATCCTACTCTCTAGTACCCATGCATAGACTTTTCCAGGTAGGCTGAGGAGTGTAATTCCCCGATAATTGGAACAGACCCTCCGGTCCCCCTTCTTAAAAATTGGGACCACCACCCCAGAGGTACAGCCCCTGATGACCACATGATGTTGCAGAGACGTGTCAACCAAGACAGTCCTACAACATCCAGAGCCCCGAGATATTCCGGGCGGATCTCGTCCAACCCCGGAGCTCGGCCAGCGAGGAGCTTTTTGACAACCTCAGTGACCTCCACTCCAGTGATGGGCAGACCCCCACCCGAACCCCCAGGGTCTTCCTCTTCCATGGAGGGCGTGTTGGTGGGATTGAGGAGGTCCTCAAAGTATTCCCTCCACCTCTTGACGACATCTCCAGTCAAGGTAAGTAGCTCCCCACCTGCACTGTAAACAGTGTTTGTGAAGAACTGCTTCCCCCTCCTAAGGCGTGGGATGGTGGTCCAGAACCTTTTGAGGCCAACCGATAATCACTCTCTAGGCCCTCACCAAACTCCTTCCACGCCCGAGATTTTGCATCTGCGACATCCTCGGCTGCAGCACGTTTGGCCTGCCGGTACCCGTTTGCTGCCTTGGGAGTCCCACAGGCTAATAAAACCAGATAGGCCTCCTTCTTCAGCTGGACGGCCCCCTTCGCCGCAGGTGTCCACCACCGGATTCAGGGATTACCGCCACGACATGCACCGACGAACTTACGGCCACAGTTATGGGCTGCCGCCTCAGCAATGGAGGCACGAAACATGGCCCATTCGGATTCCGTGTCCCCCGCCTCCTCCAGGACGTGGTTGTAGCTCTGCCGGAGGTGGTAGTTAAAGGCCTCTCGGACAGGGGACTCCGCCAAACGTTCCCAGCAGTCCCTGATTACACGCTTGGGCCTGCCAGGTCTGGAAGGCAACCTCCCCCACCACCAAAGTCAACTGACCACCAGGTAGTGATCGGTTGACAGCTCAGCTCAACTCTTCACCCGAGTGTCCAGAAAATATGGTCGCAAGTCCGATGACATGACTACAAAATCAATCATCGAATTGCGACCTAGGTTGTCCTGGTGCCAAGTGCACTTATGGGCACACTTATGTTCGAACATGGTGTTCGTGATAGACAAATTGTGACGAGCACAGAAGTCCAACAACGAAACACCATTCGGATTCAGACTGGAGAGGCCGTACCTACCGATCACACCCTTCCAGGTCACACTATCGTTGCCCACATGTGCATTGAAGTCTCCCAAGACAACGAGTGAGTCTCCCGAGGAAGGGTTCTCCAACACCCCCCAAAGACTCCAAAAGGGGTGGGTACTCTGAACTGTCATTTGGTGCATAAGCACAAATAACAGTCAGGACCCGTCCTCCTGCCCGAAGACGGAGGGAAGCTACCCTTTTGTCAACCGGGGAGGACCCCAACATTTGGGCACCGAGACGGGGGACAACAAGAATACCCACACCGGCTCGCCGCCTCTCCCCATGAGCAACTCCAGAATAGAGAAAGAAGGTCCAGCCTCTCTCGAGATGGATGGTTCCAGAGCCCAAGCTATGCGTTGAGGTGAGCCCGACTATATCTAGTCGGTATCTCTCCACCTCACGCACCAAATCAGGCTCCTTTCCCGTCAGAGAGGTGACATTCCATGTCCCAAGGGTCAGAGTAAGTAGCCGAGGATCGGTCCGACAGAACCCATGCCTTTGGCTGCCACCCAACTCACATTGCATCTGACCCCTAAGACTCCTCCCACGGGTGGTGGGTCCATTGGAGGGCGGACCCATGTCTCCTTTTCGGGCTAGGCCCGGCCAGGCTCCATGTATATATATATATAAAAACAGATATATATATATGTTTTATTTATATAAATAATATATGAAACTGAACCGTGAAGAAGGAGGGGCACGTTCAGTCACATTTGGAAACAATGGACGCAGTGTCATTACGTCAGCATACTACATAGGTATGTCTAAACTCAAAATTTGAAAGGAAAAAAATCCCTGCAAAAGCGAAAAAACGTAAAAGGGATGAACGCAGGTCGGGTAGCGTCTGTACTTCAGAGTCTAATGATAGAAGTAGGGCAAACAAGATACAGTTGGCCCACTACTTACGAAAACCTCTGAATACGAAAAATACAGGTTACGAAAGCCATTTTCCTCAATTTTCGTCCTCTGTAAAAGAAACAACCTCTTCTTCTCTTCTTCGAAAAAATCTCTTCTTCGAAAAGCACCAACCGAGCCATTCAAACAATGCGCGAGTTGCTTTCTCATTGGTTATCTCCCAACATCCCGCCCTGCTGGCCTCCCATTGGCCAGGAGGAAGCTGAACTGTACCCATTCCTGTACCCATACTTTCTGTTTGTCACATGTGTGAGAGAGGAGAGTTTAACAGGAATGTTATCCATCATGGATCCCAAGAAAGTGATTCCCGGTGACACCGAAAATAAGCAGGCTCCATTATCAATCGAAGTGAAGCAGGAGATAAAAAAATATGAAAGTGGGATGCGGTTGACTGAAATCACAAAGGATTATGGCCGAAACTCCTCTACAATCGGGACGATATTGAAGCAGAAGGAGGCATTAAAAGCAGAGATACAGTGACGAAGGCGATTATTTCGGGAAAAAGTGACCCCCATATTTAAGGACCTCGTGAAGGAGGGTGGGGGTTCTTTAGAATAATTTTCTTTGACTTAACAAATACTTCATACAAAATTGGTGTACTTTTATAATTTTTCAAGAGTTTATGGGGTACTCTTGGGAGCCTTGGAACGAATCACGCGTTTTACATGTAAAATGCACCTCTACTTATGAAAACTCCAGATTACGAAACAGGCGCTGGAACGGATTAATTTCGTAAGGAGAGGGCTGACTGTATAGTGTTGCCAAACAGCAAACATGAAGACGGTCTAGTCGATTCATAATTTCACTTTTCTTGTTGGCCAATAGCTTACTTTTACTAAATTTGCCTTTGATAACCCAGTTCGCTGCACTGGGGGGACAGTGACAACCTTGTGGAGAGTGAGACTTGAAACCACAACCTTAGGATCAGCGATCCAGCGCCCTTTCCCACCAGGCCACCACCGCCCTTTGCCTTGTCCTGTGAGGTTAATAATATTCAATGTGTTCTTCATCATCAAGCTGTCATCGAATGAGTGGTGTAACATATTTTTAGTTGTGCGTTTGGTGGACTTAATTTAACAGTTACATGACCCAAGGGTCCAATCAGGAGAGCTGAAAATGTTATCTGATATAGCCATCACCTTGAATGTGATGTGATTGGTTTTTGCTTTGTAATAAAGAAAGCAATAACCAATAACTTAGGCTTCAATCATTTCAGCACCAAATCCCAAATTCGACCCAATATTTTAATAAAAACATTTCAAGAACTACATAATTATTATTTAATAAAATAAATCAAGCAATAGCCAGGGTACACCTTGAACAGCTCGCTAGACTATCACAGGGCCGATACTGTCAAACACATCAAGGGGCAGAAATCCTGTAATCCTAAAAATAACTTTCCAAAGAACTAATTTGAATTCAATATTTTGTGTGTGTGTGTTACTTGTAATGTGCACTTTCAATTAATACTAATTTCCGCTTCTTTAACAACAGATACAGTAGGCACTCACGGTTTGCATATTCGCGGACTGCCGAGCAACTCTCATGTAATTCAAATTCAGCCAATGGCTGTTGTCCTTCCTGCTGATTTGTTGTGATGATGTAACGCCCCTTTTTCCTCATTTATGCACAAGTTGTCAATGAGCCTTTTTTAGTGTGTTTTAATTAAGTTCTATGATGCCACTCAAACGCCTGCTAAGCACCAGAAAAAGGTAATGATGTTGGATGTCTCTTCTGAAGAAATGAGACTTTCTCCGGAAGAAACGAGTTTCCTCTAAAGTCACGTCATTGTTGAAGATGAATAACTGAACTGTTGTAAAACACTCCACTATTAAAGTCTTTTTCAATTATTATTCCAGTACGTTACCTCAATTAATATTTAGAATGTTTGTGTGTGTGACTTTATTTACTGTGGTGTAGCATGTTTCTCATTTTGTTTTGTTTATCCAATTTATTACATTTCTTGTTCTTTTATGTCCTTTTTGTTATGGTCTGTGTTTTGGGGGACTTTGATTTTGGCGCTGTGCCTCGAACTAACTGTTTACTCTCTGCTTCGGCTGAGGGGCGTGGCTGACCTGCTCGGAGGGGTGTGGCTGACCTGCTCAGTGGCTCACACCTGAATTCACTATTCTCATTTACTCCCAATAAACAAAAGCACGCTCACCTCTGCGCCAGAGGATTAACTCACATCACATAACTCACATGTAACGCTCTCTAACTCACTCTAAAACTCTGTTTTCTACTCGTTCCTGCTGAGGGATGTTGCTGAGCTGCTCGGACTTAATGCAGTTCATACCTGAACTCAGTCATCTCATGCCTAATGCAATACCTTCCTCTAGTGGCCATTTTTGAAAACTACAGTGCTGTATGTTTCAAGGAGAATGCATTTAAAGGTGTTTTTATATCAGTGGTTCTTAACCTAGGTTCGATCGAATCCCTAGGGGTTTGGTGAGTCAGTCTCAGGGGTTCGGCAGAGGTCAAGACAAACACCTGACTCATATTCATGATAACATGCCATCGCTGGGTGCAGGTGATCACGCTACATTGCTTGGCCAATCTGTGCTGCAAAGAATTTAGTGCACTCAGTCGTCGAACTGTGACTGTCGTGTGATTTCTTTCTTAATGTTTCAATCCATACTATGTTGAGCAAAAAACGATAGTGGTCGGACGAATATGTACAACATGGATTCACATATATAACGGAACGTGATGCTAGTCAGTGTCCTATCTGCATGACTTGCAAAGTAGGATCAATCCCCTGCTGACAGACGCATACATACATGTATGCGTGTATATAATATCAATAAATACATATTCAATGCTATAAATGCTTATAATAACAATTAAACATTCACAAATAATGCATAAGATGTAAATAAAACATAAATGCACACACATACAGATGCGCGCGCACACACACACACAGATGCGCACCTCATATAAAAATGTAAGTAGTTTTGATTGGGGGAGTTCATGCATTGTATTGGTTTTGTTCTTTGAACACAGTGATGTTAATGCACAGTTCATTTTGGCGCCCCAGTAAAAACATATACCTATGTCTTGAATTTGAAAAAAAAACAAAAACTAATTTTATTTTTCAATAAAGAAGGATTCAGTGAATAAGCATATGAAACTGGTGGGGTTCAGTACCTCCAACAAGGTTAAGAACCACTGTTTTATATGTATGCTGTATAATGTTTATATTTTATTATCAATGAATATCACAGTAAATTAAGTTTTTCTTCATCATTATGACATTTTGCGACATTAATACTGAATTAATGACGAAGACTGTCTATAGAATGTGTCGAAGAAGCATATTTTAGCGCATGCAATAGATACATAGTATTTTACTTCCGGTTGCTGATTCGCGATACATGGGGTTTTACTTCCGGGTACAGAACTCGCAGATTATCTTCATTCGTGGGAGGGGCCGGAAATGAACCCCCACGAATATCAAGCGCCGACTGTAATACAAAATTTTACATTTTGCAGAGTTCAGCACACAATGGCACTCTGCTAACTGATCACACCAAGCAGAACACTCACACAAGAAAGAGAAAAAATATATGCTTTTTCTTTGCATGCAAAACAGCAAGTTCTTCTCTACTGACATGGGGATCTTTTGGCTTTTTACGTGTTTTCAAAACCGTAGTTGAAGTGAGCTTCTGCTCAGAGTACAATTCAAGTTGTTCTCTCTCACTCACTCTCTTTATCACTCTCTCTCACACACTCACACACACACACACACACACACACACACACACACACACACAGTTTAGCAGTATTGTATTTAGACCCAGATCAAAGTATTTAACATTTATTTTATTATACATGGCATAATTTAAAATAATGTAATTTATTTATGGTATTACATTAATGCAGCTGTGGTGGTGGGGGGGCACAAACCAGTGTCTCTCCCTCACGCTGGTCCCAAGCCCGAATAAATGCAATGGGTTGCGTCAGGAAGGGCATGCAGCGTAAAAAAAATGGAAAATAAAATATGCGGATCACAAGAAAGAATGTCATACCGAATCGGTCAAGGTAGACAAAAGGTAGAGAGCTGGCTGACATGATGCAGAGGAGGAAGGTGGACATACTGTGTGTTCAGGAGACCAGGTGGAAAGGTGGCAAGGCTGGAAGCTTAGGAGCAGGGTTTAAGCTGTTTTTTCATGGTCTGGATGGGAAGAGAAATGGAGTAGGGGTCATCTTGAAGGAGGAGTTTGTCAGGAATGTTCTCGAAGTCAAAAGAGTGTCAGACAGAGTGAAGAGTCTCAAGTTAGAAATTGAAGGCGTGATGTTCAATGTTGTTCGTGCTTATGCCCCACAGGCAGGATGTGAGCGAGAAGAGAAGGAGAAATTTTGGAGTAAGTTAGATGAAGTGATGCAGAGTACCCCCAGAAGTGAAAGAGTGGTCATTGGGGCAGACTTCAATGGACATGTTGGTGCAGGAAACAGAGGGGACGAGGAAGTGATGGGCAGGTTTGGTATCCAGGACAGGAACGCAGAAGGACAGATGTTGGTGGATTTTGCAAAAAGGATGGAAATGGCCATTTTAAATACTTTCTTCCAGAAGAGACAGGAGCATAGGGTGACTGATAAAAGCGAAAGGTAGGAGCACACAGGTAGACTACATCTTGTGTAGGCGATGTAATTTGAAGGAAGTCAGTGATTGCAAAGTAGTAGTGGGTGACAGTGTTGCCAAACAGCATCGGATGGTGGTGTGCAGGATGACGCTGATGGTGAGGAAGGTGAAGAAGGCAAAGGCAGAGCAGAAGACAAAGTGGTGGAAGCTGAAAAAGGAAGAGTGTCGTGTTGTCTTCAAGGAGGAGTTGAAACAGGCTTTGGGTGGTCAGGAAGTGCTTCCAGATGACTGGACAACTACAGCTAATGTGATCAGGGAGACAGGTAGGAGAATACTTGGTGTGTCATCTGGAAGGAGAGTAGATAAGGAGACTTGGTGGTGGAATGAGGAAGTGCAGGAGTGTGTACAAAGGAAGAGGTATGATAGGTATAGGTTGGATAGTAAAGAGGGAGAAAATGATTTATACAGGTTGGCACAACAGAGAAATAGAGATGGGAGGGACGTGCAGCAAGTTAGAGTGATTAAGGACAGAGAGGGAAATGTATTGACTGATGACAGAAGTGTGCTGGGAAGATGGAAAGAGTACCTTGAAGAGCTGATGAATGAGGAAAACGAGAGGAAAAAAAAAAAAGAGTAGAAGAGGTGACCATCGAGGACCAGGAAGTAACAAAGATTAGTAAGGGTGAAGTGAGGAGGGCATTGAAGAGGATGAAGAATGGAAAGGCAGTTGGCCCTGGTGACATACCGGTGGAGGTATGGAAGTGTCTCGGAGAGAAAGCAGTAGATTTCCTGACAAGACCATTCAACAAGGTCTGAGAGAGTGAGAGGATGTCAGAGGAATGGAGAAGTGTGATGTTCCATTTTTAAGAACAAGGGAGACGTGCAGAGTTGTGGCAACTACAGAGGGATAAAGTTGATGAGCCATAAGATGAAGTTATGGGAAAGAATAGTGGAAGTGAGACTAAGGGCAGAGGTCAGCATTTGTGAACAACAGTTTGGTTTCATGCCAAGAAAGAGCACCACAGATGCAGTGTTTGCCTTGAGGATGTTAATAGAGAAGTACAGAGAAGGTCAGACGGAGCTGCATTGTGCATTTGTGGATCTGGAGAAAGCATATGACAGGGTGCCGAGAGAGGAACTGTGGTATTGCACGAGGAAGTCTGGAGTAGCAGAGAAGTATGTTAGAGTGGTGCAGGACATGTATGAGAGATGTAAGACAGAGGTGAGGTGTGCTGTCGGTGTGACAGAAGAGTTCAAGGTGGAGTTGGGACTGCATCAAGGGTCAGCTCTGAGCCCCTTCTTGTTTGCTATGGTGATGGACAGGCTGACAGACGATGTTAGACAAGACTCCCCATGGACTATGATGTTTGCAGATGACATTGTGATCTGTCGTGAGAGCAGAGAACAAGTGCAGGAAAATCTAGAGAGGTGGAGGCAGAGCTGGAGGTAGCGAGATGAAAATGTTGAGGTTGTCTTTGGGAGGAATGAGGATGGATAGGATCAGGAAGGAGCGCATCAGAAGGACAGCACATGTAAGACGTTTTGGAGACAAAGTCAGAGAGGCTAGATTGAGATTGTTTGGACATGTACAGAGGAGGGATAGTGAGTATATTGGTAGTCGGATGCTGAGGTTGGAACTACCAGGCAGAAGGCTTCGAGGAAGACCAAAGAGACGATTCATGGATGTGGTGAAGCAGAACATGAAGGTAGTTGGTGTAAGAGAAGAAGATGCAAAGGATAGGGTGAGATGGAGGCAGATGATTCGCTATGGCAATCCCTGAAGGGAAAAGCCGAAAGGAGAAGAAGATTTATGGTATTAAATTAACTGTATCTTTGTTTACATGTATTATTTGGGGGATTTATGTGATGGGAAGAAAAGTGCCGTGATCATTAATTTGACCATTTTGTTTTCTATGATACATGGAACGCCGGCACGATGACTACCAGGGTTCACATCCTTTGTAGCCCTGGCCCAGGCTTCAAACCTGATGGCTTTGTCTTGCATGCTTTCTGTGTCAGCCAGAGTGGCTAATGGTTCTAAAAATCTCCTCACTGTTCAAAAGACCTAACTTTTTCATAAATTTTAAAGATTATTGCATGATTTTAACACATTTACACATGATGGTACATTATTCATGCAGTTATGATTATTTCATTTCGGATTGCTGATAACTGAATAATGCGGTTTTGAAACTTAAGAACGCAAATACTTTATACTTTGCCAGAAATGTTTATTATTTTCATTGATGTACAGTGGGGCCAATAAGTATTGGGCAATGTAAAAATGTGCAAGTTCACCCATTTAAAAAGATAAGAGAGGTTTGTAATTTTCATCATAGGTACACATCAAGCTTGAGAGACAGAATGTAAAAAAAATACAGGAAATCACATTGTATGATTTTTAAACAATTTATTCGTGAAAATGGGAGGCCAATAAGTATTGCGCAGCTAGAAAACAAATATTATTTTGACCCCCGCTCGTTAACAGTATGAATGACACCTGTTTGAACTGATTAGATGCATAAGAGACACCTTCAAACAATGCATAAGAGACACCTTCAAACCTGCACACACCTTCAAACTGTCAGACTGCAGTCTTCACCATGACCAAGACCAGAGAGCTTCCCAAAGACACCAGAGATAAAATTGTACAACTGTACAAAGCTGGGATAAGTCAAACTGCAATTGGTGGGCACGGACTACCAAATCAAAATGACCAATCAGAAAGTCCTTTTCATGTTTTCAGCATCCATGAGTATTACAACATCAGCCTGTGGATAACACACCATCGGCGATAACAAGACCTGGTAAATTATGAGCATAGATTTTGGGTAATTCATCGTCAAAGTGGAACTGAATAACCAAATCATTGTTGCATTAGCCAACAGGACCATGGCGAATGGCTAGCAGAAGTCTCGCTTGTTGCCGCAAAGATTGTTCCAAAATCACACACTATTCATTCACTCCAGTGCAGTATACTCACCACTTTGTTGGGGTGTCTGAAATGTATAGTAATAACTATATAAACATACTCACTGTGTCTCTGAATATATCATGAAAAGTAGTGTACAAGCGATGGTCACTAACCAAGAAATTAGGCAGTTGGAAAAAAACACCTGACAAACAAAAGGAGGGAGAGCGGTGAGAAAATGTTAGCCTGTTCTGTAAATGGAATTTTGCATATAATTTTAAGCTTAAGTGTACAATACATTATAAATGGACCGTCAAATACAAATAGGAATACGTAAACAAGTTAGGTTGATGCTCCGTTGTACTACATAGGCAGTTTTACCAATAATAAGGCCAAACGTCTTTGACAGGAGTCAAAAAATGAAAGTATGTTTTTCCTTGTTGCTTCTGTCAAAATATAAATAAAAGATGCATTCAGGTAAAATAACAGGTAAAATAATAAACGACTTGCTCAAATTTTGAATACTTAGGAAAAAGAATATTTTGTGTTTTCAGTAAAAGTGTCTCGTGACAGGAAGGACTTGCGTTTTACAGAAGCTAGGACCTGTTTCACATCAACAAACTTTCTGATAATTTAGTGAATTTCTTTTTATTTGATGACGGAGAGGGCATTTCACTTGACAGAAATATCATGAACTTATTAAAGTACCGGTTGTACCGGTACACCTTGACTTAAGTCATTTATATATATTATATATATATATATATATATATATATATATATATATATATATCATAATATGCTAATTTTTTGAGAAGGACTAGTATATAATATATATATATATACACACACACACACACATACACACACATATATACACACACACACACAGTGTATGTATTATTTTATATATTAGCATATTAAATATTGTGGTGGTCTAGTGGATAAGGCGCAGGATCGCTGATCCTCAGGTTGGGGGTTTGAGTCCCCACAAGGTTGTCACTGACCCCCCCAGTGCAGCTAACTGGGTTATCAAAGGCGGGCCATGTCTCTCACTGTCTATGGTGTGAGGCATGTAAAAGAACCATTGCTGACTTTCGTAAGGAGTAGGCTGCAAAGCCGTCAGCGTGTTTCTGTCCCTTGTTAAAGGGTTGTGACAGGAAGGGCATCCGACTGTAAAAACCCACGCCAAATCAAATGTGCGAATCAGATGATTTGCTGTGGCGACTCTCGAGAAAGGGAAAAAGCCGAAAAGAAGATGAATATGACATATTATGACAAGGTGGAGGTGGGACTACATCAAGGGTCAGCTCTGAGCCCCTTCTTGTTTGCTATGGTGATGGACAGGCTGACAGACGAGGTTAGGCAAGAATCTCCATGGACTATGATGTTTGCAGATGACATTGTGATCTGCAGTGAGAGCAGAGAACAAGTGCAGGAAAATCTAGAGAGGTGGAGGTATGCCCTGGAAAGGAGGGGAATGAAGGTTAGCCTCAGTAAGACAGAATACATGTGTATGAATGCCAAGGACCCAACAGGAACGGTGAGGTTACAGGGGGCAGAGATAAGGAAGGTGGAAGATTTTAAGTACTTAGGCTCAACAATCCAGAGCAATGGAGAGTGTGGAAAAGAGGTGAAGAAGCGTGTGGAGGCTGGTTGGAATGGTTGGAGAAAAGTATCCAGTGTGATGTGTGATAGGAAGGTATCGGCAAAAATGAAAGGAAAAGTGTACAAGACGGTGATGAGGCCAGCGATGTTGTATGGTTTAGAGACAGTGGCCCTGGGGAAAAGACAGGAGGCAGAGCTGGAGGTAGCAGAGATGAAAATGCTGAGGTTCTCTTTGGGAGTAACGAGGATGGATAGGATCAGGAATGAGCACATCAGAGGGACAGCACATGTAAGACGTTTTGGAGACAAAGTCAGAGAGGCTAGATTGAGATGGTTTGGACATGTACAGAGGAGGGATAGTGAGTACATTGGTAGTCGGATGTTGAGGTTGGAACTACCAGGCAGAAGGCCTAGTGGAAGACCAAAGAGACGATTCATGGATGTGGTGAAGGAGGACATAGAGGCAGTTGGTGTAAGAGAAAAAGATACAGAGGATAGGGTGAGATGGAGGCAGATGATTCGCTGTGGCGACCCCTGAAGGGAAAAGCCGAAAGGACAAGAAGAAGAAGATTGCATTATACATCTGAATGTGCTGTGCAAGCCAGTGGTAAAAGTGAACCATGTTACTGATGTTGTTACTAGAATAGTGAGTATGAGACTGAACATGGTGACATTGGTTACCTAACAGCTGTCAGATGGCTCAGCCCGGGCAAGGTGCTGAAAAGAGTGTGGGATCTGAAAGCAGAGATTTGGAGTTTTGTGAGAAGAAAAGCAAATACATCCCAGAAATCTCAGATGGGGACTGGATGGCAGATTTTGCATTTACTGTGGATGTGACTGCACTGATGAATGGACTGAACACCAAACTGCAAGGCAAAGGCCATTTTGTTACCATTTTGAATGAAATGCACAACCTGGTGAAGGCTTTCATGAGAAAGCGGCAGTTTCTTTCAAGCCAACTGGAGAACAACACCCTCACTCGCATGCAAACCCTGAAAGAAGTCACACTTATCAGCTGATCACCTCCGCAGGTACTCATCCAGGTTAGGAGCACTGCATAGTGAGTTTTCAAGGCGATTTAAAGATTTCAAAACAGTTGATGATGAAATGCGCATGGTCTCCTCTCCTGTCATCTGCAATGTGGATAAGGAATCTAGTGATGCTCAGCTGGAGCTCATTGACCTGCAGTCTGATGTGGTACTAGCAGAGCACTTTGTCAGAATCACTGTTGGATTTTTACTCCTCTCTCAGGGAGGAGAACTTACCAAACATGAGAAGACATGCTAAGATGTTGGTTCTCTTTGGAGCCACCTACACATGTGAGCAAAAAATTCTCAGAGATGAAGTTTGACAAATCCAGGGACAGATCCTCTCTCACTGATGATCATCTGTCTGCTGTGCTTCGCATATCCACCTCACACATTCGGCCCGACTTTGAGACACTTGTTAAAGCCCAACAGAGACTCGACTTCTCTCATTGAAAAAGAAAAAAGAACTGAAACAGCAAATAGTTAGACTGTTTAATATTTGGAGTCCAAAGTAGGTCTTATACATTTTATACAGTTTTTAAGATTTTCAGCTGTTTATAATTTCTTTATGTTCTGTTCTGCACTACATTGCACTGTTCACTGTTCTTGCAAGAGTGAAATAAAACAAAATTTCATTTTTCAGTGCACACTATTACACTGTGAATAGTAAAATGACAAAGTTTTGTCTAATTTTAAGTCAAAGAGAATATTTATGTCTTTAGAAAGCTATGGGTTACTTTTCAACTGTCCTGTATATGAAACTTAAATGTGTTTTCTGGTCAATGTGACTGGAGAAATGAGCAAGTAATGTCTGTCTTCATTTCGGCTTTTTCCCTTTTACTCGGGAGTCACCACAGCGAATCATCTGATTCACACTTTGATTTGGCAGAGGATTTTTTTTTACATCGCATGCCCTTCCTGTCACAACCCTTTTAGCAAGGGACAGAAACACGCTGATGACTTTGCAGCCTACTCTTTACCAAAGTCAGCAATGGTTCTTTTACATGCCTCACACCATAGACAGTGAGAGACATGGCCCGCCTTTGATAACCCAGTTAGCTGTACTGGGGGGGACAGTGACAACCTTGTGGAGAGTGGGACTCGAACCCCCAACCTTTGGATCAGCGATCCAGCACCCTATACCACTAGACCACCACTGACCCTCTGAGAAATGAGCAAGTAATAAATAGAAAAAACATTCTTTTTGTGCACCATTGTTTTTGAAAATGTGATTGAATAAATGACATTTCTTGTTAGGAAATCTCACTTTTTCATTGCTAAATAATCATAACATTTACTCTTTCCAGACACAGCTTGTCAAAACAATGCAATTTATCACTTTTTACAAACAAATAAAATTTATGTTATGCAGGATTGAGTTCAAGTTATTGGCTCAGCCCTCCACAATATTTTCTGTACCTCAAGTGGCCCCTTGAGAAAAATAAGTGGCCACCCCTGATGTAAACTGTGGGGCTTGTGCTCTGATCAGTTATCTGAAGTGAGCAGGTCTTCTGTTCAAAGGTGAGGCAGCATAACTTTTTCAAAACATTTCCTCAAAGTGCATTGGGTGGTACAAGTTTTTCACAGTTTGGAGCAACCTCCAACCCTGTCACTGCACAGCTAAGTTTCAATCACAAAATATGCAGTAGTAGTCAAGATCATAGGATCTTCATCCTGAATTGGGTTTCCTGCACCAGATCCATCCATGCTAAAGTAGAGTCAGTGTTTACAGTGACACATTTTTACTTGCTTGTATTTTTCGATCCAGCATGACATCATTGCTTTGACACATCCCCCGCTCTAAGGTAGACAAAAGAAACAGTGACAGCGGAAAAACATTGCAGAGAATGTATCATATGAGATCTAGTCTTTAGTTGACCAGGAAGGTTAGCTATTGAGTTGTTGGCTGTACAGCCTGATTTTAAAAAAGGCTCAGACTTCACATATCACAGAACACCTAATTTAACACAGTGGCAACATAAAGGCTTTATGAGAACAGATCACTGGATAATGTGCATCTCACAACTGTCTCTTCACCTCATGGTTGCTGGGTGAACATGACTACTCTCTACTCTCTATGATCGTTCAACTGAATACTGCATCATGATTTAGCAGAACTGTGCCTATTACATTCATCTGCAGGGGTTTAATCCTCGTAAGAAAATAAAAAACGAGAAATTTCCCATTTTAACAGGTGTGTACAAGAACACGTACATGTCCAGTGTCTTCAGCATCCTATACTCTGCATGTGCTGTCATGTTTTTGTCTTGCCATAGCAAAATATATGTTGCGATCAATATCAATATCAGGGAAATGTCACAAAATATTGCAATATCATCTTAGGCCATATCACCCATCCCATTCTCTATGTATTTATAGGCATCCAAAAACTTTTCAGCCTTCAGGTCATAATAAGCGAAGTACTCGAGCCTGTAGATCAAATAAAAGCAAATGTGATGCTGAACTACAACAGCCACTTTCCCACTGCTAGCCATGCAGACTGGGTCAATCCGAGGCCATAACTCTTTTATTGGCACATCCTAGGCTTGATCACACCTCCTTGGGGTTACTTTGCATCTAGAAACTTGTGAGATTTGTTTTGTGTAGTTAGTCCGTCTAACTTTCAGGGATTAGGGAACAAACATGCCCATTGCTCCTATCACATTAGAAGAGCTCATGAGCCTCAACAGACAGTTCTGATGTGTAATCCAAATAATGCTTTATATTCATGCTATACTGTTTACATCCAACATACTACTGCATTCTGGAGACAACTGGAAATCTGCATTTAATCAACATCAAGTAATCCACAAAAAGAGAGGAGTGTGCTTCAAAATACAACATTTTCATTGGCAGGGTGAGAGAATAAGTGCAGAAATAAATTATTTTGAAGTTTCAAATATCTAGTTCATGCATTGTGCTTGCTGACAATCCATGTTTTACATTATGACCAAATTTATACCTTTGAAGTCAGATTTCTTGACTGATATGCCTTCAATTTTACCAAACCTTTATGGCTTTAAGTGCTTTCTTATGATCATTAATCAAGTGCAATTCAAGTACTGACTTGCTGTCACTTGTGGTTTCCATGCCCAGGCTTCAGGACTGGAAACAAATGGTGCCTCCTATTTTTGTTAGAACTTTATACTCTGCTCAATGATGATCAATCTGAATCAAATCTAATTTATATTGTTTGCCGAAATATTAAATGTCTCTATAAAACCATGTGTCCACTCCTAGGAGTCAACCAGTTGAGGAAGTGCGAGTATTAGACAACAATAAACTTGTCTGTGGGAACTATAACTGTGTAGGACACTGTTTATTCTTTTATGATAAGATCTCAAGCTGCAAATATTGAAAGAATCAGACATCACACAGTCTTTCTCCTCCACTCCTGTTCACCACACAGGTCACACCTCCTGCACTGTGGAGTGCTTGATTCTAGTTCATTTCGACACCCAGTACTAAACCTGCATGAAATCTACATCCATCTGACAGCACGATATAGATTGATCCGAATAGGAGTCGGAGTAATAAAATAATCTGCATTCAAATGCTTAGCAAAGGCAGTTAGCATCAGGCT
The DNA here is from genome assembly GCA_024760905.1 of Plotosus lineatus. Taxonomy (NCBI): domain Eukaryota; kingdom Metazoa; phylum Chordata; class Actinopteri; order Siluriformes; family Plotosidae; genus Plotosus; species Plotosus lineatus. The sequence continues at coordinate 29,589,782 of CM045730.1, forward strand.
AGTGAACAAAAAGCAGAAGAACAAAATGTGCGTGCATTCAAACCGCATTAAACCGTATGACCATGGAGTTATCAACAAAAACACACCCTCTCAGGGCTCAGGGATGAAACTGGGGATGTGGTGAATGATTGGTGGGGGTTGAAGAGGTTCCTTACCGTGGTGTGTCCGCTGTAGCTAGCTAAAGCTAAAGCTAAAGCTAGCTCAGTGTCCGGCGAGGAAATAAATGCGGCTCCTTTTCTTCAACCAACACAGACAATCTTCATGTGTACATCAAGCCATATATTTATCGCTGAATGCAACGTGTTATTTAAGAACTATACCATTTACAAGTACACGTCTCTCTGTCTCTCTGTTTCTCAGATGAACATCAGCTGATTGTCAGTGAAAAAACGGTTATACCGTTGTATCAGCAGACCCCGATATACCGCCGCTCTCATTCTCCATCATGGTTAATCATTGCATTTGTTGTCACTAGTTTGGTTCAAAGTTGCTGACTGCCACACTCGTTCCCATGATTGTTTTTCCTGGTTTTATTTTAATCCGCTTTATTGTTCAGGACTGGATGATGGCGGAACGGGGTGGGAGCCGAGCGGAAAACGGAAGCTCAAGTTCTTCGATGACTCCTTTGAACAAAAACCCACCGACATTGTGCTGAGTGTCGCCCCCTAAAGAATTCCTCAGCACCCAACACGACAGGACTGGAAGTGAGCATCTCACCATCCATCTGTCCATCCATTCATTCGTTCGTTCATTTAATCATTTATTTTCTGAATTGTTTAATCCTAATTAGGGCCGAGGGAGTCTGGCGCCCATCTCAGCCAACTCTACACGAGGCCAGGGTACATCCTGGACAGCTCATTTTCCACTAAAGTGAATCCACCCTACGAAGAGGCTGGTGTCTTCTATCTCAGCAGAAGATGACGTGAATCTAGGAATAGACAGGGTAAAATCTGAAAAGCTCACCAGTCCATCATATGGCCACACATCCCCAAACATTCACACCCACACCTGGGAGAGACGAGGGCAGACATTTAGCAAAAAGGTGTGGAGGAACCCAGACACAACAAAAAATTTCATACCGGATCGGTCGAGGCCTGGGTTAACAACGACCGCCATCAGTGCTGTTAACAAACAGGGTGCTGGTGGAAATTGGACTACTGTTGGTCGAAGACGTCGAAGAAAAAGAGGCAGGAGGCATGTCCGTAGGCAGAGAGAGAAGAGGAAAGGCATGAGTCTAGGACTGAAAGTAGGGACTTTGAATGTTGGAACTATGACAGGAAAAGGTAGAGAGCTGGGTCACATGATGCAGAGAAGGAAGGTGGATATACTGTATGTTCAGGAGACCAGGTGGAAAGGTACCAAGGCTAGAAGCTTAGAAGCAGGTTTTAAGCTGTTTTATTTATGGTGGGGATGGGAAGAGAAATGTAGTAGGAGTCATCTTGAAGGAGGAGTTTGTCAGGAATGTTCTCGAAGTCAAAAGAGTGTCAGACAGAGTGATGAGTCTCAAGTCAGAAATTGAAGGTGTGATGTTCAATGTTGTTAGTGCTTATGTCCCACAGGCAGGATGTGAGCTAGAAGAGAAGGAGAGATTCTGGAGTGAGTTAGATAAAGTGATGCAGAATACCCCCAGAGGTGAAAGAGTGGTCATTGGGGCAGACTTCAATGGACATGTTGGTGCAGGAAACAGAGGGGACGAGGAAGGTTTGGTATCCAGGACAGGAATGCAGAAGGACAGATGTTGGTAGATTTTGCAAAAAGGATGGAAATAGCTGTGGTGAATACTTTCTTCCAGAAGAGACAGGAGCACAGGGTGACTTATAAAAGCGAATGTAGGAGCACACAGGTAGACTACATCTTGTGTAGGCAATGTAATTTGAAGGAAGTCAGTGACTGCAAAGTAGTAGTGGGTGAGAGTGTTGCCAAACAGCATAGGATGGTGGTATGCAGGATGACGCTGATGGTGAGGAAGGTGAAGAAGGCAAAGGCAGAGCAGAAGACAAAGTGGTGGAAGTTGAAAAAGGAAGAATGCCATGTTGTCTTCAAGGAGGAGTTGAAAATGGCTTTGGGTGGTCAGGAAGTGCTTCAGCTAATGTGATCAGGGAGACAGATAGGAGAATACTTGGTGTGTCATCTGGAATGAGAGGAGATAAGGAGTCTTGGTGGTGGAATGAGGAAGTGCAGGAGTGTGTACAAAGGAAGGTTAGCTAAGAAGAAGTGGGACATAGAGAGGACTGAGAGAGTAAACAGCAGTACAGGGAGACACAGCGTAAGGCGAAGGTAGCAGTGTCAAAGACCAAACAGAGGGTGTATGATGACCTGTATGCTCGGTTGGAAAGTAAAAAGAAAGAAAATGATTTCTTTCGGTTGGCACAGCAGAGAAATAGAGATGGGAAGGACGTGCAGCAAGTTAGAGTGATAAAGGACAGAGAGGGAAATGTATTGACTGATGACAGAAGTGTGCTGGGAAGATGGAAAGAGTACCTTGAAGAGCTGATGAATGAGGAAAATGAGAGAGAAAAAAAAGTAGAAGAGGTGACTGTTGACGACCAGGAAGTAGCAAAGATTAGTAAGGGTGAAGTGAGGAGGGCATTGAAGAGGATGAAGAATGGAAAGGCAGTTGGTCCTGATGACATACCGGTGGAGGTATGGAAGTGCCTAGGAGAGGTAGGAGTAGATTTCCTGACAAGAACATTCACCAAGGTCTTAGAGAGTGAGAGGATGCCAGAGGAATGGAGGAGAAGTGTGATAGTGGCCATTTTTAAGAACAAGGGAGACGTGCAGAGTTGTGGCAACTACAGAGGGATAAAGCTTGGCACTCAGCATCAAAAGGATAGAACAACGCAATAACTGGCACCGCATGGTGTGACGAGTGCATTGAGCATACGTGTGTATGGAGTATGTGCTATACAAGCATTCATAATAATAAAATAATGTATGATGTTTTTTTTTTTGAAGAACATGTGCCGTGTGCTTTTTATGGCAGCCTATGTTATTTACATGCTATTTTTGTGCAAGTGCTTGTTTTCCCTGTCTCGTTGTCCCCAGCAAAGAGATTGAATATTTAATCAGCAGGAATGATTTTTTTTCCCTTTCTTTACCAAGCATCCATGTAAGCTTCTTGATGGTTTCCCCTGTCTTCATAAACCCCACTTGATCTGGCAACTAGGTCTGCTGCTTCAGAACTTTTCCTCAGCAGGCATTTTTTTTTTTCTTCTGAACTGTACCCCCATGTACAGCACACATCAGCTTGATTTGAGCTCAAAACGTAAACTGCATATTCCATGAATAAAATAACAGATTTCAAATTAAAAATTTATGAATAAAAACTGTGATATAATAATATCAGTGTGTATAATTATAGTAGTCTGTAATTCATGCAGTGAATTACTTTAATGTTTATGAAAATATTACTTTCTTGGTACATGTATATACATGTATCTTTTATGTAACTGTATTGTTTAATGCAACTTTTTTTGGTGTGAATGAATTAATATTTGTAATGGTTGTTATATGTAAATAATTGCAAATTAATTTATCCAAACAAAAAAGTTGCATACAGTCAAGCATTTGTTTCATTAAAACAGAAATACTGTCGTTCAAATATATAAACACTTCCCAGACATGCCATCATGAGACACAATTTAAAAAAGTGAAAAGATGTGTACTACTTTGCTGCTGCTTTACTAAGAAATATTTATTTTTGTTGTATTTTTGTAAAACACTCAGGAGATAATACAGCTTCTCGTTTTATTTTTAGAATTTTTGTTCAAAGTCTGTCTTCCTTTCGGCTTTTTCCCGGGAGTCGCCACAGCGAACCATTTGATTTCGCACATTTGATTTGGCAGAGGTTTTTACGTCGGATGCCCTTCCTGTCACAACCCTTTTTAGCAAGGGACAGAAACACGCTGATGCCCTTATCAGCCTCCTCTGTAGCAAAACTGACAGAAAGTACAGCAATCACTTCTTTTACATGCCTCTCACCACAGACAGTGAGAGACATGGCCCACCTTTGATAACTCCAGTTAGCTGCACTGGGGACAGTCACCACATCCATAAATCTTCTGGAGAGTGGGACTCGAACCCCCAACCTTTGGGTCAAGGATCCAGCATCCTACTACCAATATACTCACTATTCCTCCTCTGTACATGTCTGACTTTGTCTCCAAAACATCTTACATGTGCTGTCCCTCTGATGTGCTTATTCCTGATCCTATTCATCCTTGTTACCCCCAAAGAGAACCTCAACATTTTTGTCTCTGCTACCTCCAGCTCTGCCTCCTGTCTTTTCCCCAGGGCCACTGTTTCTAAACCATACAACATAGCTGGCCTCATCACCATCTTGTACACTTTTCCTTTCATTCTTGCTGATACCTTCCTATCACACATCACACCGGACACTTTTCTCCAACCATTCCAACCAGCTTGCACACGCTTCTTCACCTCTTTTTCACACTCTCCATTGCTCTGGATTGTTGAGCCTAAGTACTTAAAATCCTCCACATTCCTCATCTCTGCTTGCCTAACCTCGTCTGTCAGCCTGTCCATTACCATAGCAAACAAGAAGGGGCTCAGAGCTGACCCTTGATGCAGTCCCACTTCCACCTTGAACTCTTCTGTCACACCGACAGCACACCTCACCACTGTCTTACATCTCTCATACGTGTTCTGCACCACTCGAACATACTTCTCTGCCACTCCAGACTTCCTCATACAATACCACAGTTCTTCTCTCGGCACCCTGTCATATGCTTTCTCCAGACCCACAAAGGCACAATGCAGCTCCCTCTGACCTTCTTTATAACTGTTGTGTTCGAAGCAAGAACCAAGTTGTTCCATAATATTAGAGCTACAAAAACTAAAAATAGAGTTATAAATTGATGTGCAAATATGTGCTGTAAACAATGTTAATCATCGGACAAATGAACTATAATTCTCAGCTCTTCTGGTTGTTCCCTGTTTCTCAGGGGTCGCCACAGCAAATCTATGATTCTCATGTTTGATTTGGCATAGCTTTTTACATCAGATGCCCTTCCTGACACAACCTGAAGAGGTATGGCCAGTCTTTGATAATCCAGTTAATTGCACTGCAGGGACAGTGACAACCTTGTGGAGAGTGGGACTTGAACCCCTAACTTTAAGATCAGTGATCCAGCACCTTTTACCGCCAGGCCACCATTGCCCTCAGAACTATAAGTTCCACCTCTGCCGTCTACATAATGATCTGTTTGTGTGCACAATATCTTTGTGGATGCCACAGGCTGGGGAGTGAGCCCAAGGGGAGCCAGAGACCTGTTTGGCAGTGATGTTGTGGCCGAGTTTAACGCTGGTAATGATATAGACATGATCTGCCGCGCCCACCAGCTTGTCATGGAGGGCTACAAGTGGCACTTCAACGAAACAATGCTCACTGTATGGTCTGCACCCAATTACTGCTATAGGTGTGTACACTTGTTTTCACTTGCAAGCAAAGAAAGGATTTGAGACCATGGAGCCACTTGAATACAAACACATTTTATTAAGTTGGATTTCATCTTTATGTATATACCTCAATATTACGACTGTACAGACATGAATCATAGCCAGGAAATCTGTTAGCTTTATTGAGAAGGAATACATTTCCAGCAGCTTGATTGATTATATAAACAGAAAATTCTCTTGACTGTTGGCTTTACGTGATTTTGTTAAGACTCTCTGTCTGTTTTGATCATCAAAGATTTTGCAAATTAGTTTTATATATGGACAGTTTGTTTTGCACATCAATGATTTGTTCATCTTGCTCATGCAGACCTGGCTGGTTTGCCAAAAAAAAAAACTTCTTTTCCTCAGGTGTGGGAACGTAGCAGCCATCTTGGAGCTAGGCAAACACCTGCAGAAAGATTTTATTATGTTTGAAGCTGCCCCGCAGAAAACCAGAGGCATTCCATCCATAAAGCCAGTGTGAGACTATTTTCAGTGAGCCTGATGCAACCGTAGGAATGGACACTCTTCCTTATTCCTGGAAAAGTTATCATATTACCTTTAGTTCTCTCTTTCCCACCCTTACCCTTCCAGCTGTCTTAATTGTTTTTCCCAAGACTTTTTCTACTTATTGTCTTTCTGCATAATTTCTCTCTGAGAACGTCTATGGATATACTTGCAGAGACGAACTTTGTACTTCCTCATACTTCTGTAAACTCACTTGGTCTCATGAATGCACTGTAATTGTATGCAATTCTAATCAATGTGAATAGCACTCTGATCATTTGATTTGAAAGCAGCAGGGAAACGACGGTAAAAATAGGTATGATGTTTTGCAGACTTCTCAAAAGATCTCTAGACCTGAACAAAAGGAAAGCTATTCAATATCTGCATTCTTCTCTCTGTCTGTCCCTGTCCATTTTGTTTTTAAATTCTGGGTAAACAAAGGTGACAGGACTGCCCATTGTTCAGGAATCCTTGTCTTTGAGATTTTGACATTTGTCATATGTCTATGATCAATGCAGTAATTCAGAGCCACACTGGAAAGAATTGGTATGAACCCAAACTGTTTAAAACAAAATAAATTTTCATCGCATCAAACTTCTCTGAAGAAAGGAACTGGTGATTTTTATAATTTGTGAAAATAAACCGCACTTTTTGGTGAACAAAATGGGGATCCTGTTTGCTTGATGCATTTAAATGAGGACACAAAACTACCTGGATCAACTATTTTAAGAATTGTTGTAAAAATATTAAGAGCACATTTTGGGTAATTTTGATGAAAAATATGGAAAAAGTATGGAATTTTTTTGATTGAAGAAAATTCAATTAGTGCTTTTCCTTGAAGTAATCATATCCCACATCAGTGTTGAAGTTTAATCTCGTCAGGCTGGTGCTTCAGTCACCCAAAAGTAGTTGGCAAAGACCTTCCGTTTCTTCTCTTCTCCTGCTTCTTCTCTCTCTTGAAATCACACAGTGAGCCCTTCGCAGATCAATACCAATTAATTCTGAGGAGCCTCACTGGGTCTGTTCAATTAAGTGCTGCGAATTTGATCTCAGAGGAGAAGAATCCACCATCAAGTGCCACCATCAAACTCAAGTGTGACAACCTGAGTAATGATGAAAAAAATCCAAATGATTAGCAGGCCGATGGGCAGTTGGCACTCTATTCTAATGTGCATAGTGGAACAAGATGGTTCCATGGTAGATTTGCAAAGGTTCAGCTCTGAAAATCTTGCACAATAATAAAACTTCAGCAATTTCCTGATACGTTCAATGATGGCGTTCAATGATGGTGCTTAAGTCACCAGAGAGTACCCTTACAAACAGCACTTACCAACTGATACAGACAAGTGAGTGCCATTGTCAAGGGAATCAAGTGTGACAAATGTGGACCGCAGCCATCGATCTAATTCAGCTAGTTTAATTACCAATGAAAACTGAATGTTGTTCCAAAGCCACTTCTGGACAAAGTCATGCCCGAGAATATGCTACTGCAACAAGGTTTTCACTGAAGACACAGGGAATTCGAAGGACATGAACATATCAAATATGGTAGAACCATGGCAACTTATGCAGCCATAATGCAAGACACAGACAATGGTGAAGTTTCATGCACAAATGAGACGACCTCAAAAAAGAAGCACTTGTGAAGAGAATAAACATAAGTGCCCCTATTTGAGGTAATCTAATTCTAAATTCCTGTACAAATATCTCACATTGTCCGGCTTGAGGTTAATTCCATTGTGATTCATGGGATTCACTGAATAAAAGATTCACCCAGGTCGGACCAACCATTGGGAGGCCTCGGGTTGATCAGCAACTGAGTGTTCTTGGGATGAATTGCCGGCCTTGTTGTCGGCAAAAACGTTCCAGTTATTCTGTTCCTCCGTTCGTGAAATCATGCAGTGAGCCCTTCGCAGTTGAGTTAGCCAGTTTCATTCTGAGGGGCCTCAGTCGGGTCTGTTCATTTAGTTCCACCACACCACCATTGCCTTTCTTGCTTGATTGTTGAAGTGAAATCTCGTCAGGCTGGTGCTTCAGTCACCCAAAAGTACCCATACAAATAGCACTTACCAACTGATACAGACAAGTCAGTGCGATTGTCAGGGTATCAAGTGTGACAATGGCACTGACTTGTCTGTGCCATTGTCACACTTGATACCCTGACAATGGAACTGAAGTGTGACAAATTTGGACTGCCGCCATCGTTCTAATTCAGCTACTTTAATTGCCGATAAAAACTCAGTGTTGTTCCACGGCCCCTTCTGGAGAAAGTGCCCGAGAATAGGCTACTGGAACAAGGTTTTCAGTGAAGACACAGGGAATTCGAAGGACACAAACATTTCAAATATGGTAGAAAGATGGTAAAGCATGCAGCAATGTTGCAAGGGACACAGACAAAGGTGAAGTTTCATGCACAAATGAGACGACCTCAAAAAAGAAGCACTTGTGAATAGAAAAAACACAAGTGCCTCTATTTGAGGTAATCTAATTCTGCATCCCTGTCAATATATTTCGCATTGTCCCACTTGAGGTTAATTCGGTTGTGAAAGGTATCTTTTCTTCCCTGAGTCGTGGGATTCACTTACCAACAGATTCGAACAGGTCGGGGTAACCTTTGGGATGCCTCGGGTGGATCAGCAACTGGGTGTTCTTGGCATAAATTGCTAGCCTGGTTGTTGGCAAAGACCTTCCCTGTCTTCTCTTCTCCCGTTCTTGAAATCACACAGTGAGCCCTTCACAGGTCAACACAATTTCATTCTGAAGGGCATCGCTTGGGTCTGTTCAATTAAGTACTGAGAATTTGATCGCAGAGGAGAAGGGTCCTCCATCAAGTGCCACCATCAAACTCAAGTGTGACAACCTGAGTAATGGTGAAAAAATCCAAATGACTAGCAGGCCAATGGGCCGTTCGCACTCTATTCTCCTGTGGACAGTAAAAAAAGATTGTTCCATGGTAGATTTGCAGAGGTTCTGCTCTGAAAGTCTTGCACAATAATAAAACTTCAGCAATTCCCTGATTAGGTCAATGATGTGTGAGGCTATATGTCTGTTGTTCAGGCTTGTGATGTCCAAAATCACTGAAGGTGACCCCAATTTGTAGCACTCTCAGTCAAAGAACAGTAAAGGTGCTAAAATTCAGGTCACGTTCAGAGATAAACTTCAGGACTACTGAATGCCACTTTGACAGATGAGACTGACCCAAAGAAGATCACTCGTTGAAGAAAATTCATTCAGTGCTTCTCCTTGAAGTCATCATATCGCACTTCAGTGTTGAAGTTAAATCTTGTCAGGTTGGTGTTAAAGTCACCCAAGAGTACCCCTAAAAACAGCACTTACCAATGGATACAGACAAGTCAGTACTATTGTCAAAGAAATCAAGTGTGACAAATGTGGACCGCAGCCATAGTTCTAATTCAGCTAGTTTAATTACCGATGAAAACTCAGTGTTGTTGCAAAGCGACTTCTGGAGAAAGTCATGCCTTAGAATATGCTACTGCAACAAGGTTTTCCTGAAAACACAGGAATTCGGAGGACACGAACATATCAAATAGGGTAGAACTATTGCAACCTTTGTAGCTCTGTTGCAAGACACACAGACAATGGTGAAGTTTCATGCGCAAATGAGACGATTTCCAAAAAGAAGTACTTGTGAATAGAATCAACATAAGGGCCCCATTTGAGGAAATCTAATTCTGCATTCCTGTAAATATATTTCGCATTGCCTGGCTTGAGGTTATTTCAGTTTTGAAAGGTATCTTCACTTCCCTTAATACTGGGATTCACTAACCCAAAGACTGGAACAGGTCGGAGCAACCTTTGGGACACCTCCGGTGGATCAGCAACTGGCTGTTCCAGGCATTAATTGCTGGCCTGGTTGTCGGCAAAGACCTTCCCTGTCTTCTCTTCTCCCGTTCTTGAAATCACACAATGAGCCCTTAGCAGATCACCACCAGTTTCATACTGAGGGCCCTCTTCTGGTCTGTTCATGAAGGACTGAGAATCTGATCACAACCTACAATGGTCAGCAGTCCCACCAGCAAATTGAAGTGTCACAACCTAAATGGTAAGTCATCAGTTCATATGAATGAAGCCAAATGATGAGCAGCACATTAGGAAGTTAGCACCCTATTCTCCTGGACTCTGCAACAAGATGGTTTCAGGGTAGCTTTTCAAATGTACCGCTCCAAAATGTTGCACAATAATAAAACTTCAGCAATTCCCTGATACGGTCAATGATGTGTGAGGCTCTATGTCTGTTGTTCAGGCTCGTGATGTCCCAAATCACTGAAGGTTACCCAAATTTGTAGCACTCTCAGTCAAACAGTAAATGTGCTAAAATTAGGGTCACGTTCAGAGAGAAACTGCTGTACTGCTTAATGCCACTATGACAGATGAGACTGACCCAAAGATCACTCATTGAAGAAAATTGAATCAGTTCCTTGAAGAAATCATCGCTCACTTCAGGATTGAAGTTAAATCTCATCAGGCTGGTGCTTAAGTCACCCAAGAGTTCCCCTACAAACAGCACTGACCAACGGATACAGACAAGTCAGTGCTATTGTCAAGGGAATCAAGTGTGACAAATGTGGACCGCGGCCATCGTTCTAATTCAGCTAGTTTAATTACCGATGAAAACTCTGTTGTTCCATGGCCACGTTTGGAGAAAGTCGTGCCCGAGAACAGGCTACTGGAACAAGGTTTTCAGTGAAGACACAGGGAATTCGAAGTCACGAACATTTCAAATATGGTAGAAAGAGGGTAAAGCATGCAGCCATGTTGCAAGGGACACAGACAAAGGTGAAGTTTCATGCACAAATGAGACGACCTCAAAAGGAAGCACTTGTGAATAGAAAACATAAGTGCCCCTATTTGAGGTAATCTAATTCTGCATTCCTGTACATATATTTCGCATTGCCCGGCTTGAGGTTATTGCAGTTGTGAAAGGTATCTTTTCTTCCCTGACTCGTGGGATTCACTTACCGAAAGATTTGAACAGGTCTGAGCAACCGTTGGGATGCCTCGGGTCGATCAGCAACTGGGTGTTCTTGGCATTGATTGCTGGCCTGGTTGTCGGCAAAGACCTTCCCTGTCTTCTCTTCTCCCGTTCTTGAAATCACACAATGAGCCCTTCGCAGATCACCACCATTTCATTCTGAGGGGCCTCGTTTGGGTCTGTTCAATTAAGTGCTGAGAATTTGATCGCGGAGGAGAATGGTCCACCATCAAGTGCCACCATCAGACTCAAGTGTGACAACCTGAGTACTGGTGAAAAAATCCAAATGATTAGCAGGCCAATGGGCAGGTCGCACTCTATTCTCATGTGTACAGTGAAACAAGATTGTTCCATGGGAGATTTGCAGAGGTTCCGCTCTGAAAATCTTGCACAATAATAAAACTTCAGCAATTCCCTGATACGGTCAATGATGTGTGAGGCTATATGTCTGTTGTTCAGGCTCGTGATGTCCAAAATCACTGAAGGTTACCCCAATTTGTAGCACTCTCAGTCAAACAGTAAAGGTGCTAAAATTAGAGTCACGTTCAGAGATAAACTGCAGTGCTGCTTAATGCCACTTTGAAAGATGAGACTGACCCAAAGAAGATCACTCGTCGAAGAAAATTCAATCAGTGCTTCTCCTTGAAGTAATCATATCGCACTTCAGTGTTGAAGTTAAATCTTGTCAGGCTGGTGCTTAAGACACCCAAGAGTACCCTACAAACAACACTGACCAACGGAGACAGACAAGGCAGTGCTATTATCAAGGGAATAAAGTGTGACAAATGTGGAACGCAGCCATCGTTCTAATTCAGCTAGTTTAATTACCGATGAAAACTCTGTTGTTCCATGGCCACGTTTGGAGAAAGTCGTGCCCGAGAACAGGCTACTGGAACAAGGTTTTCAGTGAAGACACAGGGAATTCGAAGTCACGAACATTTCAAATATGGTAGAAAGAGGGTAAAGCATGCAGCCATGTTGCAAGGGACACAGACAAAGGTGAAGTTTCATGCACAAATGAGACGACCTCAAAAAGGAAGCACTTGTGAATAGAAAAAACATAAGTGCCCTTATTTGAGGTAATCTAATTCTGCATTCCTGTACATATATTTCGCATTGCCCGGCTTGAGGTTATTGCAGTTGTGAAAGGTATCATTTCTTCCCTGACTCGTGGGATTCACTTACCGAAAGATTTGAACAGGTCTGAGCAACCGTTGGGATGCCTCGGGTCGATCAGCAACTGGGTGTTCTTGGCATTGATTGCTGGCCTGGTTGTCGGCAAAGACCTTCCCTGTCTTCTCTTCTCCCGTTCTTGAAATCACACAATGAGCCCTTCGCAGATCACCACCATTTCATTCTGAGGGGCCTCGTTTGGGTCTGTTCAATTAAGTGCTGAGAATTTCATCGCGGAGGAGAAGGGTCCACCATCAAGTGCCACCATCAGACTCAAGTGTGACAACCTGAGTACTGGTGAAAAAATCCAAATGATTAGCAGGCCAATGGGCAGGTCGCACTCTATTCTCATGTGTACAGTGAAACAAGATTGTTCCATGGGAGATTTGCAGAGGTTCCGCTCTGAAAATCTTGCACAATAATAAACCTTCAGCAATTCCCTGATACGGTCAATGATGTGTGAGGCTATATGTCTGTTGTTCAGGCTCGTGATGTCCAAAATCACTGAAGGTTACCCCAATTTGTAGCACTCTCAGTCAAACAGTAAAGGTCCTAAAATTCGGGTCACGTTCAGAGATAAACTTCAGGACTACTGAATGCCACTTTGACAGATGAGACTGACCCAAAGAAGATCACTCGTTGAATAAAATTCAATCACTGCTTCTCCTTGAAGTAATCATATCGCACTTCAGTGTTGAAGTTAAATCTTGTCAGGCTGGTGCTTAAGTCACCCAAGAGTACCCCTACAAACAGCACTGACCAACGGATACAGACAAGTCAGTGCTATTGTCAAGGGAATCAAGTGTGACAAATGTGGACCGCGGCCATCGTTCTAATTCAGCTAGTTTAATTACCGATGAAAACTCTGTTGTTCCATGGCCACGTTTGGAGAAAGTCGTGCCTGAGAACAGGCTACTGGAACAAGGTTTTCAGTGAAGACACAGGGAATTCGAAGTCACGAACATTTCAAATGTGGTAGAAAGAGGGTAAAGCATGCAGCCATGTTGCAAGGGACACAGACAAAGGTGAAGTTTCATGCACAAATGAGACGACCTCAAAAAGGAAGCACTTGTGAATAGAAAAAACATAAGTGCCCCTATTTGAGGTAATCTAATTCTGCATTCCTGTACATATATTTCGCATTGCCCGGCTTGAGGTTATTGCAGTTGTTCCATGGCCACGTTTGGATAAAGTCGTGCCCGAGAACCGGCTACTGGAACAAGGTTTTCAGTGAAGACACAGGGAATTCGAAGTCACGAACATTTCAAATATGGTAGAAAGAGGGTAAAGCATGCAGCCATGTTGCAAGGGACCCAGACAAAGGTGAAGTTTCATGCACAAATGAGACGACCTCAAAAAGGAAGCACTTGAGAATAGAAAAAACATAAGTGCCCCTATTTGAGGTAATCTAATTCTGCATTCCTGTACATATATTTCGCATTGCCCGGCTTGACGTGATTGCAGTTGTGAAAGGTATCTTTTCTTCCCTGACTCGTGGGATTCACTTACCGAAAGATTTCAACAGGTCTGAGCAACCGTTGGGATGCCTCGGGTCGATCAGCAACTGGGTGTTCTTGGCATTGATTGCTGGCCTGGTTGTCGGCAAAGACCTTCCCTGTCTTCTCTTCTCCCGTTCTTGAAATCACACAATGAGCCCTTCGCAGATCACCACCATTTCATTCTGAGGGGCCTCGTTTGGGTCTGTTCAATTAAGTGCTGAGAATTTGATCGCGGAGGAGAATGGTCCACCATCAAGTGCCACCATCAGACTCAAGTGTGACAACCTGAGTACTGGTGAAAAAATCCAAATGATTAGCAGGCCAATGGGCAGTTCGCACTCGATTCTCATGTGTACAGTGAAACAAGATTGTTCCATGGGAGATTTGCAGAGGTTCCGCTCTGAAAATCTTGCACAATAATAAAACTTCAGCAATTCCCTGATACGGTCAATGATGTGTGAGGCTATATGTCTGTTGTTCAGGCTCGTGATGTCCAAAATCACTGAAGGTTACCCCAATTTGTAGCACTCTCAGTCAAAGAACATTAAAAGTTGCTAAAATTCGGGTCACGTTCAGAGATAAACTTCAGGACTACTGAATGCCACTTTGACAGATGAGACTGACCCAAAGAAGATCACTCGTTGAATAAAATTCAATCAGTGCTTCTCCGTGAAGTAATCATATCGCACTTCAGTGTTGAAGTTAAATCTTGTCAGGCTGGTGCTTAAGTCACCCAAGAGTACCCCTACAAACAGCACTGACCAACGGATACAGACAAGTCAGTGCTATTGTCAAGGGAATCAAGTGTGACAAATGTGGACCGCGGCCATCGTTCTAATTCAGCTAGTTTAATTACCGATGAAAACTCTGTTGTTCCATGGCCACGTTTGGAGAAAGTCGTGCCCGAGAACAGGCTACTGGAACAAGGTTTTCAGTGAAGACACAGGGAATTCGAAGTCACGAACATTTCAAATATGGTAGAAAGAGGGTAAAGCATGCAGCCATGTTGCAAGGGACACAGACAAAGGTGAAGTTTCATGCACAAATGAGACGACCTCAAAAAGGAAGCACTTGTGAATAGAAAAAACATAAGTGCCCCTATTTGAGGTAATCTAATTCTGCATTCCTGTACATATATTTCGCATTGCCCGGCTTGAGGTTATTGCAGTTGTGAAAGGTATCTTTTCTTCCCTGACTCGTGGGATTCACTTACCAAAAGATTTGAACAGGTCTGAGCAACCGTTGGGATGCCTCGGGTCGATCAGCAACTGGGTGTTCTTGGCATTGATTGCTGGCCTGGTTGTCGGCAAAGACCTTCCCTGTCTTCTCTTCTCCCGTTCTTGAAATCACACAATGAGCCCTTCGCAGATCACCACCATTTCATTCTGAGGGGCCTCGTTTGGGTCTGTTCAATTAAGTGCTGAGAATTTGATCGCGGAGGAGAATGGTCCACCATCAAGTGCCACCATCAGACTCAAGTGTGACAACCTGAGTACTGGTGAAAAAATCCAAATGATTAGCAGGCCAATGGGCAGGTCGCACTCTATTCTCATGTGTACAGTGAAACAAGATTGTTCCATGGGAGATTTGCAGAGGTTCCGCTCTGAAAATCTTGCACAATAATAAACCTTCAGCAATTCCCTGATACGGTCAATGATGTGTGAGGCTATATGTCTGTTGTTCAGGCTCGTGATGTCCAAAATCACTGAAGGTTACCCCAATTTGTAGCACTCTCAGTCAAACAGTAAAGGTGCTAAAATTCGGGTCACGTTCAGAGATAAACTTCAGGACTACTGAATGCCACTTTGACAGATGAGACTGACCCAAAGAAGATCACTCGTTGAATAAAATTCAATCACTGCTTCTCCTTGAAGTAATCATATCGCACTTCAGTGTTGAAGTTAAATCTTGTCAGGCTGGTGCTTAAGTCACCCAAGAGTACCCCTACAAACAGCACTGACCAACGGATACAGACAAGTCAGTGCTATTGTCAAGGGAATCAAGTGTGACAAATGTGGACCGCGGCCATCGTTCTAATTCAGCTAGTTTAATTACCGATGAAAACTCTGTTGTTCCATGGCCACGTTTGGAGAAAGTCGTGCCCGAGAACAGGCTACTGGAACAAGGTTTTCAGTGAAGACACAGGGAATTCGAAGTCACGAACATTTCAAATATGGTAGAAAGAGGGTAAAGCATGCAGCCATGTTGCAAGGGACACAGACAAAGGTGAAGTTTCATGCACAAATGAGACGACCTCAAAAAGGAAGCACTTGTGAATAGAAAAAACATAAGTGCCCCTATTTGAGGTAATCTAATTCTGCATTCCTGTACATATATTTCGCATTGCCCGGCTTGAGGTTATTGCAGTTGTGAAAGGTATCTTTTCTTCCCTGACTCGTGGGATTCACTTACCGAAAGATTTGAACAGGTCTGAGCAACCGTTGGGATGCCTCGGGTCGATCAGCAACTGGGTGTTCTTGGCATTGATTGCTGGCCTGGTTGTCGGCAAAGACCTTCCCTGTCTTCTCTTCTCCCGTTCTTGAAATCACACAATGAGCCCTTCGCAGATCACCACCATTTCATTCTGAGGGGCCTCGTTTGGGTCTGTTCAATTAAGTGCTGAGAATTTCATCGCGGAGGAGAAGGGTCCACCATCAAGTGCCACCATCAGACTCAAGTGTGACAACCTGAGTACTGGTGAAAAAATCCAAATGATTAGCAGGCCAATGGGCAGGTCGCACTCTATTCTCATGTGTACAGTGAAACAAGATTGTTCCATGGGAGATTTGCAGAGGTTCCGCTCTGAAAATCTTGCACAATAATAAACCTTCAGCAATTCCCTGATACGGTCAATGATGTGTGAGGCTATATGTCTGTTGTTCAGGCTCGTGATGTCCAAAATCACTGAAGGTTACCCCAATTTGTAGCACTCTCAGTCAAACAGTAAAGGTGCTAAAATTAGAGTCACGTTCAGAGATAAACTTCAGGACTACTGAATGCCACTTTGACAGATGAGACTGACCCAAAGAAGATCACTCGTCGAAGAAAATTCAATCAGTGCTTCTCCTTGAAGTAATCATATCGCACTTCAGTGTTGAAGTTAAATCTTGTCAGGCTGGTGCTTAAGACACCCAAGAGTACCCCTACAAACAGCACTGACCAACGGATACAGACAAGTCAGTGCTATTGTCAAGGGAATCAAGTGTGACAAATGTGGACCGCGGCAATCGTTATAATTCAGCTAGTTTAATTACCGATGAAAACTCTGTTGTTCCATGGCCACGTTTGGAGAAAGTCGTGCCCGAGAACAGGCTACTGGAACAAGGTTTTCAGTGAAGACACAGGGAATTCGAAGTCACGAACATTTCAAATATGGTAGAAAGAGGGTAAAGCATGCAGCCATGTTGCAAGGGACACAGACAAAGGTGAAGTTTCATGCACAAATGAGACGACCTCAAAAAGGAAGCACTTGTGAATAGAAAAAACATAAGTGCCCCTATTTGAGGTAATCTAATTCTGCATTCCTGTACATATATTTCGCATTGCCCGGCTTGAGGTTATTGCAGTTGTGAAAGGTATCTTTTCTTCCCTGACTACTGGGATTCCCTTACCGAAAGATTTGAACAGGTCTGAGCAACCGTTGGGATGCCTCGGGTCGATCAGCAACTGGGTGTTCTTGGCATTGATTGCTGGCCTGGTTGTCGGCAAAGACCTTCCCTGTCTTCTCTTCTCCCGTTCTTGAAATCACACAATGAGCCCTTCGCAGATCACCACCATTTCATTCTGAGGGGCCTCACTCTGGTCTGTTCAATTAAGTGCTGAGAATTTGATCGCGGAGGAGAATGGTCCACCATCAAGTGCCACCATCAGACTCAAGTGTGACAACCTGAGTACTGGTGAAAAAATCCAAATGATTAGCAGGCCAATGGGCAGGTCGCACTCTATTCTCATGTGTACAGTGAAACAAGATTGTTCCATGGGAGATTTGCAGAGGTTTCTCTCTGAAAATCTTGCACAATCATAAAACTTCAGCAATTCCCTGATACGGTCAATGATGTGTGAGGCTATATGTCTGTTGTTCAGGCTCGTGATGTCCAAAATCACTGAAGGTTACCCCAATTTGTAGCACTCTCAGTCAAACAGTAAAGGTGCTAAAATTCGGGTCACGTTCAGAGATAAACTTCAGGACTACTGAATGCCACTTTGACAGATGAGACTGACCCAAAGAAGATCACTCGTTGAATAAAATTCAATCACTGCTTCTCCTTGAAGTAATCATATCGCACTTCAGTGTTGAAGTTAAATCTTGTCAGGCTGGTGCTTAAGTCACCCAAGAGTACCCCTACAAACAGCACTGACCAACGGATACAGACAAGTCAGTGCTATTGTCAAGGGAATCAAGTGTGACAAATGTGGACCGCGGCCATCGTTCTAATTCAGCTAGTTTAATTACCGATGAAAACTCTGTTGTTCCATGGCCACGTTTGGAGAAAGTCGTGCCCGAGAACAGGCTACTGGAACAAGGTTTTCAGTGAAGACACAGGGAATTCGAAGTCACGAACATTTCAAATATGGTAGAAAGAGGGTAAAGCATGCAGCCATGTTGCAAGGGACACAGACAAAGGTGAAGTTTCATGCACAAATGAGACGACCTCAAAAAGGAAGCACTTGTGAATAGAAAAAACATAAGTGCCCCTATTTGAGGTAATCTAATTCTGCATTCCTGTACATATATTTCGCATTGCCCGGCTTGAGGTTATTGCAGTTGTTCCATGGCCACGTTTGGATAAAGTCGTGCCCGAGAACCGGCTACTGGAACAAGGTTTTCAGTGAAGACACAGGGAATTCGAAGTCACGAACATTTCAAATATGGTAGAAAGAGGGTAAAGCATGCAGCCATGTTGCAAGGGACACAGACAAGGTGAAGTTTCATGCACAAATGAGACGACCTCAAAAGGAAGCACTTGAGAATAGAAAAAACATAAGTGCCCCTATTTGAGGTAATCTAATTCTGCATTCCTGTACATATATTTCGCATTGCCCGGCTTGAGGTTATTGCAGTTGTTCCATGGCCACGTTTGGATAAAGTCGTGCCCGAGAACAGGCTACTGGAACAAGGTGTTTAGTGAAGACACAGGGAATTCGAAGTCACGAACATTTCAAATATGGTAGAAAGAGGGTAAAGCATGCAGCCATGTTGCAAGGGACACAGACAAAGGTGAAGTTTCATGCACAAATGAGACAACCTCAAAAAGGAAGCACTTGTGAATAGAATCAACATAAGTGCCCCTATTTGAGGTAATCTAAGTATGGATTCTTGTACATATATTTCGCATTGCCCGGCTTGAGGTTATTTCAGTTCTGAAAGGTATCTTTACTTCCCTGACTACTGGGATTCACTTACCAAAAGACTGGAACAGGTCGGAGCAACCTTTGGGACGCCTCCGGTGGATCAGCAACTGGCTGTTCTTGGCATTGATTGCTGGCCTGGTTGTCGGCAAAGTCCTTCCCTGTCTTCTCTTCTCCCGTTCTTGAAATCACACAATGAGCCCTTCGCAGCTCACCACCATTTCATTCTGAGGGGCCTCACTCTGGTCTGTTCAATTAAGTGCTGAGAATTTGATCGCGGAGGAGAATGGTCCACCATCAAGTGCCACCATCAGACTCAAGTGTGACAACCTGAGTACTGGTGAAAAAATCCAAATGATTAGCAGGCCAATGGGCAGGTCGCACTCTATTCTCATGTGTACAGTGAAACAAGATTGTTCCATGGGAGATTTGCAGAGGTTCCTCTCCAAAATCTTGCACAATAATAAACCTTCAGCAATTCCCTGATACGGTCAATGATGTGTGAGGCTATATGTCTGTTGTTCAGGCTCGTGATGTCCAACATCACTGAAGGTTATTACAATTTGTAGCACTTACAGCAAAATAACAGTAAAGGTGCTAAAATTCGGGTCACGTTCAGAGATAAACTTCAGGACTACTGAATGCCACTTTGACAGATGAGACTGACCCAAAGAAGATCACTCGTTGAATAAAATTCAATCACTGCTTCTCCTTGAAGAAATCATATCGCACTTCAATGTTGAAGTTAAATCTTGCCAAGCTGGTGCTTAAGTCACCGAAAAGTACCCATCCAAATCGCACTTGCAAACTGATACAGACAAGTCAGTGCCATTGTCAAGGGAATCAAGTGTGACAAATGTGGACCGCGGCCATCGTTCTAATTCAGCTAGTTTAATTACCGATGAAAACTCTGTTGTTCCATGGCCACGTTTGGAGAAAGTCGTGCCCGAGAACAGGCTGCTGGAACAAGGTTTTCAGTGAAGACACAGGGAATTCGAAGTCACGAACATTTCAAATATGGTAGAAAGAGGGTAAAGCATGCAGCCATGTTGCAAGGGACACAGACAAAGGTGAAGTTTCATGCACAAATGAGACGACCTCAAAAAGGAAGCACTTGTGAATAGAAAAAACATAAGTGCCCCTATTTGAGGTAATCTAATTCTGCATTCC
Source organism: Plotosus lineatus (assembly GCA_024760905.1). NCBI lineage: Eukaryota > Metazoa > Chordata > Actinopteri > Siluriformes > Plotosidae > Plotosus > Plotosus lineatus. Next base: position 29,609,930 of record CM045730.1, read on the forward strand.
TGTACATATATTTCGCATTGCCCGGCTTGAGGTTATTGCAGTTGTGAAAGGTATCATTTCTTCCCTGACTCGTGGGATTCACTGACCGAAAGATTTGAACAGGTCTGAGCAACCGTTGGGATGCCTCGGGTCGATCAGCAACTGGGTGTTCTTGGCATTGATTGCTGCCCTGGTTGTCGGCAAAGACCTTCCCTGTCTTCTCTTCTCCCGTTCTTGAAATCACACAATGAGCCCTTCGCAGATCACCACCATTTCATTATGAGGGGCCTCGTTTGGGTCGGTTCAATTAAGTGCTGAGAATTTCATCGCGGAGGAGAAGGGTCCACCATCAAGTGCCACCATCAGACTCAAGTGTGACAACCTGAGTACTGGTGAAAAAATCCAAATGATTAGCAGGCCAATGGGCAGGTCGCACTCTATTCTCATGTGTACAGTGAAACAAGATTGTTCCATGGGAGATTTGCAGAGGTTCCGCTCTGAAAATCTTGCACAATAATAAACCTTCAGCAATTCCCTGATACGGTCAATGATGTGTGAGGCTATATGTCTGTTGTTCAGGCTCGTGATGTCCAAAATCACTGAAGGTTACCCCAATTTGTAGCACTCTCAGTCAAACAGTAAAGGTGCTAAAATTCGGGTCACGTTCAGAGATAAACTTCAGGACTACTGAATGCCACTTTGACAGATGAGACTGACCCAAAGAAGATCACTCGTTGAATAAAATTCAATCAGTGCTTCTCCTTGAAGTAATCATATCGCACTTCAGTGTTGAAGTTAAATCTTGTCAGGCTGGTGCTTAAGACACCCAAGAGTACCCTACAAACAACACTGACCAACGGAGACAGACAAGGCAGTGCTATTATCAAGGGAATAAAGTGTGACAAATGTGGAACGCAGCCATCGTTCTAATTCAGCTAGTTTAATTACCGATGAAAACTCTGTTGTTCCATGGCCACGTTTGGAGAAAGTCGTGCCTGAGAACAGGCTACTGGAACAAGGTTTTCAGTGAAGACACAGGGAATTCGAAGTCACGAACATTTCAAATGTGGTAGAAAGAGGGTAAAGCATGCAGCCATGTTGCAAGGGACACAGACAAAGGTGAAGTTTCATGCACAAATGAGACCACCTCCAAAAAGAAGCACTTGTGAATAGAATCAACATAAGTGCCCCTATTTGAGGTAATCTAAGTCTGCATTCCTGTACATATATTTCGCATTGCCGGCTTGACGTTATTTCAGTTCTGAAAGGTATTTTTACTTCCCTGACTACTGGGATTCACTTACCAAAAGACTGGAACAGGTCAGAGCAACCTTTGGGACGCCTCTGGTGGATCAGCAACTGGCTGTTCTTGGCATTGATTGCTGGCCTGGTTGTCGGCAAAGACCTTCCCTGTCTTCTCTTCTCCCGCTCTTGAAATCACACAATGAGCCCTTCGCAGATCACCACCATTTCATTCTGAGGGCCCTCACTCTGGTCTGTTCAATTAAGTGCTGAGAATTTGATCACAACCTAGAATGGTCCACCATCAAGTGCCACCATCAGACTCAAGTGTGACAACCTGAGTATCAGTTCATATGAATGAATCCAAATGATTAGCAGGCCAATGGGCAGTTAGCACTCTATTCTCATGTGTACAGTGAAACAAGATTGTTCCATGGGAGATTTGCAGAGGTTCCTCTCCAAAATGTTGCACAATAATCAACCTTCAGCAATTCCTTTTGGTATTTAATGATATGTGAGACTATATGTTTCTTTTTCAGGCTTGTAATGTCCATTATAACTGAAGGTTATTACAATTTGTAGCACTTACAGCACAATAAAAGTAAATGTGCTAAAATTAGGGTCACGTTCAGAGAGAAACTGCAGTGCTGCTTAATGCCACTTTGACAGATGAGACTGACCCAAAGAAGATCACTCGTTGAAGAAAATTCAATCAGTCCCTTGAAGTAATCATATCGCACTTCAGTGTTGAAGTTAAATCTTGTCAGGCTGGTGCTTAAGTCACCCAAGAGTACCCCTATAAACAGCACTGACCAACGGATACAGACAAGTCAGTGCTATTATCAAGGGAATCAAGTGTGACAAATGTGGACCGCAGCCATCGTTCTAATTCAGCTAGTTTAATTACCGATGAAAACTCTGTTGTTCCATGGCCACGTTTGGAGAAAGTCGTGCCCGAGAACAGGCTACTGGAACAAGGTTTTCAGTGAAGACACAGGGAATTCGAAGTCACGAACATTTCAAATATGGTAGAAAGAGGGTAAAGCATGCAGCCATGTTGCAAGGGACACAGACAAAGGTGAAGTTTCATGCACAAATGAGACGACCTCAAAAAGGAAGCACTTGAGAATAGAAAAAACATAAGTGCCCCTATTTGAGGTAATCTAATTCTGCATTCCTGTACATATATTTCGCATTGCCCGGCTTGAGGTTATTGCAGTTGTTCCATGGCCACGTTTGGATAAAGTCGTGCCCGAGAACAGGCTACTGGAACAAGGTGTTTAGTGAAGACACAGGGAATTCGAAGTCACGAACATTTCAAATGTGGTAGAAAGAGGGTAAAGCATGCAGCCATGTTGCAAGGGACACAGACAAAGGTGAAGTTTCATGCACAAATGAGACGACCTCAAAAAGGAAGCACTTGAGAATAGAAAAAACATAAGTGCCCCTATTTGAGGTAATCTAATTCTGCATTCCTGTACATATATTTGGCATTGCCCGGCTTGAGGTTATTGCAGTTGTTCCATGGCCACGTTTGGAGAAAGTCGTGCCCGAGAACAGGCTACTGGAACAAGGTTTTCAGTGAAGACACAGGGAATTCGAAGTCACGAACATTTCAAATGTGGTAGAAAGAGGGTAAAGCATGCAGCCATCTTGCGAGGGACACAGACAAAGGTGAAGTTTTATGCACAAATGAGACGACCTCAAAAAGGAAGCACTTGTGAATAGAAAAAACATAAGTGCCCCTATTTGAGGTAATCTAATTCTGCATTCCTGTACATATATTTCGCATTGCCCGGCTTGACGTGATTGCAGTTGTGAAAGGTATCTTTTCTTCCCTGACTCGTGGGATTCACTTACCGAAAGATTTGAACAGGTCTGAGCAACCGTTGGGATGCCTCGGGTCGATCAGCAACTGGGTGTTCTTGGCATTGATTGTTGGCCTGGTTGTCGGCAAAGACCTTCCCTGTCTTCTCTTCTCCCGTTCTTGAAATCACACAATGAGCCCTTCGCAGATCACCACCATTTCATTCTGAGGGGCCTCGCTTGGGTCTGTTCAATTAAGTGCTGAGAATTTCATCACGGAGGAGAAGGGTCCACCATCAAGTCCCACCATCAGACTCAAGTGTGACAACCTGAGTACTGGTGAAAAAATCCAAATGATTAGCAGGCCAATGGGCAGTTCGCACTCTATTCTCATGTGTACAATGAAACAAGATTGTTCCATGGGAGATTTGCAGAGGTTCTGCTCTGAAAGTCTTGCACAATAATAAAACTTCAGCAATTCCCTGATACGGTCAATGATGTGTGAGGCTATATGTCTGTTGTTCAGGCTCGTGATGTCCAAAATCACTGAGGGTTACCCCAATTTGTAGCAATCTCAGTCAAACAGTAAAGGTGCTAAAATTAGAGTCACGTTCAGAGATAAACTGCAGTGCTGCTTAATGCCACTTTGAAAGATGAGACTGACCCAAAGAAGATCACTCGTCGAAGAAAATTCAATCAGTGCTTCTCCTTGAAGTAATCATATCGCACTTCAGTGTTGAAGTTAAATCTTGTCAGGCTGGTGCTTAAGACACCCAAGAGTACCCTACAAACAACACTGACCAACGGATACAGACAAGGCAGTGCTATTATCAAGGGAATCAAGTGTGACAAATGTGGACCGCAGCCATCGTTCTAATTCAGCTAGTTTAATTACCGATGAAAACTCTGTTGTTCCATGGCCACGTTTGGAGAAAGTCGTGCCCGAGAACAGGCTACTGGAACAAGGTTTTCAGTGAAGACACAGGGAATTCGAAGTCACGAACATTTCAAATATGGTAGAAAGAGAGTAAAGCATGCAGCCATGTTGCAAGGGACACAGACAAAGGTGAAGTTTCATGCACAAATGAGACGACCTCAAAAAGGAAGCACTTGTGAATAGAAAAAACACAAGTGCCCCTATTTGAGGTAATCTAATTCTGCATTCCTGTACAAATATTTCGCATTGCCTGGCTTGAGGTTATTTCAGTTCTGAAAGGTATCTTTACTTCCCTGACTACTGGGATTCATTTCCCAAAAGACTGGAACAGTTCGGAGCAAGCTTTGGGATGCCTCCGGTGGATCAGCAACTGGCTGTTCTTGGCATCAATTGCTGGCCTGGTTGTGCTCAGAAGTGAGCCTTTCGCAGTTCAGTTTCCCAGTTTCATACTGAGGGCCCTCACTCTGGTCTGTTCATTTAAGGACTGAGAATCTGATCACAACCTACAATGGTCAGCAGTCCCACCAGCAAATTGAAGTGTCACAACCTAAGTGATCAGTTCATATGAATGAAGCCAAATGATTACCATGACAATAGGCAGTTAGCACCCTATTCTCCTGTACTCTGCAACAAGATGGTTTCAGGGTAGCTTTTCAAATGTACCTCTCCAAAATGTTGCACAATAATAAAACTTCAGCAATTCCCTGAGATGTTTAATGATATGTGAGACAATATGTCTCTTCTTCAGGCTTGTGATGTCCAACATCACTGAAGGTTATTACAATTTGTAGCACTTACAGCAAAATAACAGTAAATGTGCTAAAATTCGGGTCACGTTCAGAGATAAACTTCAGGACTACTGAATGCAACTTTGACAGAGGAGACTGACCCAAAGAAGATCACTCGTTGAAGAAAATTGAATCAGTGCTTCTCCTTGAAGTAATCATATTGCACTTCAGTGTTGAAGTTAAATCTTGTCAGGCTGGTGCTTAAGTCACCCAAGAGTACCCCTACAAACAGCACTGACCAACGGATACAGACAAGTCAGTGCTATTGTCAAGGGAATCAAGTGTGACAAATGTGGACCGCGGCCATCGTTCTAATTCAGCTAGTTTAATTACCGATGAAAACTCTGTTGTTCCATGGCCACGTTTGGAGAAAGTCGTGCCCGAGAACAGGCTACTGGAACAAGGTTTTCAGTGAAGACACAGGGAATTCGAAGTCACGAACATTTCAAATATGGTAGAAAGAGGGTAAAGCATGCAGCCATGTTGCAAGGGACACAGACAAAGGTGAAGTTTCATGCACAAATGAGACGACCTCAAAAAGGAAGCACTTGAGAATAGAAAAAACATAAGTGCCCCTATTTGAGGTAATCTACTTCTGCATTCCTGTACATATATTTCGCATTGCCCGGCTTGACGTAATTGCAGTTGTGAAAGGTATCTTTTCTTCCCTGACTACTGGGATTCACTTACCGAAAGATTTGAACAGGTCTGAGCAACCGTTGGGATGCCTCGGGTCGATCAGCAACTGGGTGTTCTTGGCATTGATTGCTGGCCTGGTTGTCGGCAAAGACCTTCCCTGTCTTCTCTTCTCCCGTTCTTGAAATCACACAATGAGCCCTTCGCAGATCACCACCATTTCATTCTGAGGGGCCTCGCTTGGGTCTGTTCAATTAAGTGCTGAGAATTTCATCGCGGAGGAGAAGGGTCCACCATCAAGTCCCACCATCAGACTCAAGTGTGACAACCTGAGTACTGGTGAAAAAATCCAAATGATTAGCAGGCCAATGGGCAGTTCGCACTCTATTCTCATGTGTACAATGAAACAAGATTGTTCCATGGGAGATTTGCAGAGGTTCTGCTCTGAAAGTCTTGCACAATAATAAAACTTCAGCAATTCCCTGATACGGTCAATGATGTGTGAGGCTATATGTCTGTTGTTCAGGCTCGTGATGTCCAAAATCACTGAAGGTTACCCCAATTTGTAGCACTCTCAGTCAAAGAACAGTAAAAGTTGCTAAAATTCGGGTCACGTTCAGAGATAAACTTCAGGACTACTGAATGCCACTTTGACAGAGGAGACTGACCCAAAGAAGATCACTCGTTGAAGAAAATTGAATCAGTGCTTCTCCTTGAAGTAATCATATTGCACTTCAGTGTTGAAGTTAAATCTTGTCGGGCTGGTGCTTAAGTCACCCAAGAGTACCCCTACAAACAGCACTGACCAACGGATACAGACAAGTCAGTGCTATTGTCAAGGGAATCAAGTGTGACAAATGTGGACCGCAGCCATCATTCTAATTCAGCTAGTTTAATTACCGATGAAAACTCAGTGTTGTTGCAAAGCCACTTCTGGAGAAAGTCATGCCTGAGAATATGCTACCGCAACAAGGTTTTCACTGAAGACACAGGGAATTCTGAGGACACGACCATATCAAATATGGTATAACTATGGCAACGTATGCAGCTATGTTGCAAGACACACAGACAAAGGTGAAGTTTCATGCACAAATGAGACGACCTCCAAAAAGAAGCACTTGTGAATAGAATCAACATAAGTGCCCCTATTTGAGGTAATCTAAGTATGCATTCCTGTACATATATTTCGCATTGCCCGGCTTGAGGTTATTTCAGTTCTGAAAGGTATCTTTACTTCCCTGACTACTGGGATTCACTTACCAAAAGACTGGAACAGGTCGGAGCAACCTTTGGGACGCCTCCGGTGGATCAGCAACTGGCTGTTCTTGGCATCAATTGCTGGCCTGGTTGTGCTCAGAAGTGAGCCTTTAGCAGTTCAGTTTCCCAGTTTCATACTGAGGGCCCTCACTCTGGTCTGTTCATTTAAGGACTGAGAATCTGATCACAACCTACAATGGTCAGCAGTCCCACCAGCAAATTGAAGTGTCACAACCTAAGTGATCAGTTCATATGAATGAAGCCAAATGATTACCATGACAATAGGCAGTTAGCACCCTATTCTCCTGTACTCTGCAACAAGATGGTTTCAGGGTAGCTTTTCAAATGTACCTCTCCAAAATGTTGCACAATAATAAACCTTCAGCAATTCCCTGAGATGTTTAATGATATGTGAGACAATATGTCTCTTCTTCAGGCTTGTGATGTCCAACATCACTGAAGGTTATTACAATTTGTAGCACTTACAGCAAAATAACAGTAAATGTGCTAAAATTAGAGTCACGTTCAGAGATAAACTGCAGTGCTGCTTAATGCCACTTTGACAGATGAGACTGACCCAAAGAAGATCACTCGTTGAGGAAAATTCAATCAGTGCTTCTCCTTGAAGTAATCATATCGCACTTCAGTGTTGAAGTTAAATCTTGTCAGGCTGGTGCTTGAGTCACCCAAGAGTACCCCTATAAACAGCACTGACCAACGGATACAGACAAGTCAGTGCTATTATCAAGGGAATCAAGTGTGACAAATGTGGACCGCAGCCATCGTTCTAATTCAGCTAGTTTAATTACCGATGAAAACTCTGTTGTTCCATGGCCACGTTTGGAGAAAGTCGTGCCCGAGAACAGGCTACTGGAACAAGGTTTTCAGTGAAGACACAGGGAATTCGAAGTCACGAACATTTCAAATATGGTAGAAAGAGGGTAAAGCATGCAGCCATGTTGCAAGGGACACAGACAAAGGTGAAGTTTCATGCACAAATGAGACGACCTCAAAAAGGAAGCACTTGTGAATAGAAAAAACATAAGTGCCCCTATTTGAGGTAATCTAATTCTGCATTCCTGTACATATATTTCGCATTGCCCGGCTTGACGTTATTGCAGTTGTGAAAGGTATCTTTTCTTCCCTGACTCGTGGGATTCACTTACCGAAAGATTTGAACAGGTCTGAGCAACCGTTGGGATGCCTCGGGTCGATCAGCAACTGGGTGTTCTTGGCATTGATTGCTGGCCTGGTTGTCGGCAAAGACCTTCCCTGTCTTCTCTTCTCCCGTTCTTGAAATCACACAATGAGCCCTTCGCAGATCACCACCATTTCATTCTGAGGGGCCTCGCTTGGGTCTGTTCAATTAAGTGCTGAGAATTTCATCGCGGAGGAGAAGGGTCCACCATCAAGTCCCACCATCAGACTCAAGTGTGACAACCTGAGTATCAGTTCATATGAATGAATCCAAATGATTAGCAGGCCAATGGGCAGTTCGCACTCTATTCTCATGTGTACAATGAAACAAGATTGTTCCATGGGAGATTTGCAGAGGTTCTGCTCTGAAAGTCTTGCACAATAATAAAACTTCAGCAATTCCCTGATACGGTCAATGATGTGTGAGGCTCTATGTCTGTTGTTCAGGCTCGTGATGTCCCAAATCACTGAAGGTTACCCAAATTTGTAGCACTCTCAGTCAAAGAACAATAAAGGTGCGAAAATTCGGGTCATGTTCAGAGATAAACTTCAGTACTGCTTAATACCACTTTGACAGATGAGACTGACCCAAAGAAGATCACTCATTGAAGAAAATTGAATCAGTTCCTTGAAGTAATCATATCGCACTTCAGTGTTGAAGTTAAATCTTGTCAGGCTGGTGCATAAGTCACCCAAGAGTACCCCTACAAACAGCACTGACCAACGGATACAGACAAGTCAGTGCTATTGTCAAGGGAATCAAGTGTGACAAATGTGGACCGCAGCCATCGTTCTCATTCAGCTGGTTTAACTACCGATGAAAACTCAGTGTTGTTGCAAAGCCACTTCTGGAGAAAGTCATGCCCGAGAATATGCTACTGCAACAAGGTTTTCACTGAAGACACAGGGAATTCTGAGGACACGAACATATCAAATATGGTAGAACTATGGCAACGTTTGCAGCCATGTTGCAAGACACGCAGACAATGGTGAAGTTTCATGCACAAATGAGACCACCTCCAAAAAGAAGCACCTGTGAATAGAATCAACATAAGTGCCCCTATTTGAGGTAATCTAGGTCTTCATTCCTGTACATATATTTCGCATTGCCCGGCTTGAGGGTATTTCAGTTTTGAAAGGTATCTTTACTTCCCTGACTCATGGGATTCACTTACCAAAAGACTGGAACAGGTCGGAGCAACCTTTGGGACGCATCCGGTGGATCAGCAACTGGCTGTTCTTGGCATTAATTGCTGGGCTGGTTGTCGGCAAAGACCTTCCCTGTCTTCTCTTCTCCCGTTCTTGAAATCACACAATGAGCCCTTCGCAGATCACCACCATTTCATTCTGAGGGCCCTCTCTCTGGTCTGTTCAATTAAGGACTGAGAATCTGATCGCGGAGGAGAAGGGTCCACCATCAAGTGTTCCACCATCAGACTCAAGTGTGACAACCTGAGTGATCAGTTCATATGAATGAATCCAAATGATTAGCAGGACAATGGGCAGTTCGCACTCGATTCTCATGTGTACAGTGAAACAAGATTGTTCCATGGGAGATTTGCAGAGGTTCCGCTCTGAAAATCTGGCACAATAATAAAACTTCAGCAATTCCCTTATACGGTCAATGATGTGTGAGGCTATATGTCTGTTGTTCAGGCTCGTGATGTCCAAAATCACTGAAGGTTACCCCAATTTGTAGCACTCTCAGTCAAAGAACAGGAAAGGTGCTAAAATTAGAGTCACGTTCAGAGATAAACTGCAGTGCTGCTTAATGCCACTTTGACAGATGAGCCTTACCCAATGAAGATCACTCGTTGAAGAAAATTGAATCAGTGCTTCTCCTTGAAGTAATCATATCGCACTTCAGTGTTGAAGTTAAATCTTGTCAGGCTGGTGCTTAAGTCACCCAAGAGTACCCCTACAAACAGCACTGACCAATGGAGACAGACAAGTCAGTGCTATTGTCAAGGGAATCAAGTGTGACAAATGTGGACCGCAGCGATCGTTCTAATTCAGCTACTTTATTTCCTGATTAAAAACTCAGTGTTGTTCGACAGCCACTTTTGGAGAAAGTCATGCCTGAGGATATGCTACTGCAACAAGGTTTTCAGTTAAGACACAGGGAACTAAAAGGACATATGAAATATGGTAGAACTATGGTAACGTAAGCAGCCATAATGCAAGACACACAGACAATGGTGAAGTTTCATGCACAAATGAGAAGACCTCAAAAAAGAAGCACAGTAAATAGAATAAACATATGTGCCCCTATTTCAGGTAATCTCGTTTTGCATTCCTGTACATATATTTCGCATTGTTCGTCTTGAGGTTAATTCAGTTGTGATTCATAGGATTCACTGAACACAAGATCTGTTCTTTTAAGCGCTGAATTTAATCACAACCTGCTATGGTCAGCAGTCCCACCCTCAAATTCAAGTGTTACAACCTCAGTGATGATAAGTCATCAGTTCCTCTGAATGAAGCCAAAAAATGATTAGCAGAACAGTCGGCAGTTCGCTTTTCAAATGTGCTGCTCTAAAAAACCTTGCACAATCATAAAACTTCAGCATTTCCTTTAGCTGTTCACTGATATGGGAGACTATATGTCTGTTCTCTTGGCTGGTGATGTCTAAAATCACTGAAGGTTACTCCAATTTGACTTTCAGCAAAATAATAGTGATAAAATTCGGGTCACTTTCAGAGACAAACTGCAGTACTGTTGAATGCCATTTGGACAGATGAGACTGATCCAAAGAAAATCACTTGCTGAAGAAAATTCAATCAGTGCATCTCCTTCAGGTAATCATATCTCACTTCAATGTCTGTCTTTTGGCTTTTTCCCTTTTACTCGGGAGTCGCCACAGCGAATCATCTGATTCGCACATTTGATTTGGCAGAGGTTTTTACGTCGGATGCCCTTCCTGTCACAACCCTTTTAGCAAGGGACAGAAACACGCTGACGAGTTTGCAGCCTACTCTTTACGAAAGTCAGCAATGGTTCTTTTATATGCCTCTCACCATAGACAGTGAGAGACATGGCCCGCCTTTGATAACCCAGTTCGCTGCACTGGGGTGGACAGTGACAACCTTGTGGAGAGTTGGACTCGAACTCCCAACCTGTGGCTCAACGATCCAGCGCCCTATACCACTAGACCACCACTGCCCCTCATATCTCATATCTCACTTCAATATTGAAGTAAAATCTTATCAGGCTGGTGCTTAAGTCACCCAAAAGTACCCAAACAAATAGACCTTACCAACTGATACAGACCAGCCAGTGCCATTATCAGGGTGTCAAGCGTGAAAACTTTGGACTGCAGCCATCCTTCAAATTCAGCTACATTAATTCCCAATAAAAGCTCAGTGTTGCTCCACAGCCACTTTTGGAGAAAGTTGTGCCTCACAATATGCTCCTAGAACAAGGTTTCCAGTTAAGACACAGGGAATTAGAAGCGATATGTGCGAATCAGATGATTCGTTGTAGCGACCCCTGATAAAGGGAAAAAGCCAAAAGGAAATCTCATCTCTCATCTCACACAAGGAATTAGAAGGACATGAACATATCAAATATATTAGAACTATGGTAGCATATGCAGCCGTGTTGCAAGAGACACAGACAATGGTGAAGTTTCATGCACAAATGACACGACCTCAAAAAGGAGCACTTATGAATATAATGGACATCAGTTCTCCAATTTGAGGTAATCAAATTCTGACGTCTTGTACATATATTTCACGTTGTGCGGCTTGAGGTTAATTGAGTTTTAAAAGATATTTTTACTTCCCTTCTTCATGGCTTTCACGCACCAACAGATTCACACAGGTTAGAGCAACAGTTGGGATGCCTTGGATCGATCAGCAACTGGGTGTTCTTGGCATTAATTGCTGGCCTGGTTGTCCACAAAAGTGAGCCTTTCGCAGTTCAGTTTACCAGTTTCACACTGAGGGGCCTCACTTAGGTCTGTTCATTTAAAGGCTGGGAATTTGATCACAACCTACAATGGTCAGCAGTCCCACCTGCAAATTCAAGTGTTACCACCTAAGTCATGATAAGTCATCAGTTCATTTGAATGAAGCCAAATGATCAGCAGGACAATAGATGTTCAATGATGTGTGAGACTATGTCTTTTTCCTCCCTGCTGGTGAGGCCAAATTCACTGAATGTCGCCACAATTTATAGAACTCATAGGAAAATTACAGTAAAGGTGCTAAAAGTAGTCTAACATTCAGAGAGAAACTGCAGTACTACTGAATTCCACTTTGACAGATGAAACTGAACCAAAGAAGATCACTCATTGAAGAAAAGTAAATCAGTTGTTTCATTTAATCAACTCAATTAAGATTAAACTTAATGTATAAAAATTTTAACAACACTTCACCTGAATATTTATGTCACAATTTTAGAAGACGAGTTAATATTCAGTCATCATACAAGAAATAGTATCTTCTTTTACTTTCGGCTGCTCCCTTCAGGGGTCGCCACAGCAAATCATCCGCCTCCATCTCACCCTATCCTCTGCATCTTCTTTTCTGACTCCAACGACCTTCGTGTCTTCCTTCACCACATCCATAAATCTCTTGTTTGGTCTTCCTCGAGGCCTTCTGCCTGGTAGTTCCAACCTCAGCATCCTACTACCAATATACTCACTATCCCTCCTCTGTACAAGTCCAAACCATCTCAATCTAGCCTCTCTGACATGGGCTGTCCCTCTAATATACTCATTTCTGATCCTATCCATCCTCGTTACTCCCAGAGAGAACCTCAACATTTTCATCTCCGCTACCTCCAGCTCTGCCTCCTGCCTTTTCCTCAGCGCCACTGTTTCTAAGCCATACAACATCGCTGGCCTCACCACCGTCTTGTACACTTTTTCCTTCATTCTTGCTGACACTCTTCTATCACTCATCACACCGGACACTTTTCTCCAACCATTCCAGCCTGCCTGCACACGCTTCTTCACCTCTTTTCCACACTCTCCATTGCTCTGGATTGTTGAGCCTAAGTACTTACAATCCTCCACCTTCCTTATCTCTGCTCCCTGTAACATCACTGTTCCTCCTGGGTCCTTCTCATTCACACACATGTATTCTGATTTTCTGAGGCTAACCTTCATTCCTCTCCCTTCCAGGGCATACCGCCACCTCTCTAGATTTTCCTGCACTTGTTCTCTGCTCTCACTACAGATCACAATGTCATCTGCAAACATCATAGTCCATGGAGATTCTTGTCTCACCTCGTCTGTCAGCCTGTCCATCACCATAGCAAACAAGAAGGGGCTCAGAGCTGACCCTTGATGCAGTCCCACATCCACCTTGAACTCTTCTGTCACACCGACAGCACACCTCACCACTGTCTTACATCTCTCATACATGTCCTGCACCACTCTAACATGATTCTCTGCCACTCCAGACTTCCTGATGCAATACCACAGTTCTTCTCTTGGCACCCTGTCATATGCTTTTTCCAGATCCACAAAGGCACAATGTAGCTCCCTCTGACCTTCTCTGTACTTCTCTATTAACATCCTCAAAGCAAACATTGCATCTGTGGTGCTCTTTCTTGGCATGAAACCAAACTGTTGTTCATAAATGCTGACCTCTGCCCTTAGTCTAGCTTCCACTATTCTTTCCCATAACTTCATCGCATGGCTCATCAACTTTATCCCTCTGTAGTTGCCGCAACTATGCACGTCTCCCTTGTTCTTAAAAATGGGCACCAGCACACTTCTCCTCCACTCCTCCGGCATCTGCTCACTCTCTAGGACCTTGTTGAATGTTCTTCTCAGAAAATCTACTGCTACCTCTCCTAGACACTTCCATACCTCCACAGGTATATCATCAGGACCAACTGCCGTTCCATTATTCATCCTCTTCAATGCCCTTCTCACTTCACCCTTACTGATCTTTGCTACATCCTGCTCTTCAATGGTCACCTCTTCTACTCTTTGTTCTCTCTCATTTTCCTCATTCATCAGCTCTTCAAAGTACTCTTTCCATCTTCCCAGCACACTTCTGTCATCAGTCAATACATTTCCCTCTCTGTCCTTTATCAGTCTAACTTGCTCCATGTCCTTCCCAACTCTACTTCTCTGCTGTGCCAACCTGTATAGATTATTTTCTCCCTCTTTACTGCCCAACCTATCATACAAGTCATCATACGCCCTCTGTTTGGCCTTAGCCACTGCTACTTTCGCCTTACGCTGTGTCTCCCTGTACTCCTGTTTACTCTCTTCGGTCCTCTCTATGTCCCACTTTTTCTTAGCTAACCTCTTCCTTTGTACACACTCCTGCACTTCCTCATTCCACCACCAAATCTCCTTATCTACTTTCCTTCCAGAGGACACACCAAGTACTCTTCTACCTGTGTCCCTGATCGCATTTGCTGTGGTTGTCCAGTCATTTGGAAGCACTTCCTGACCACCCAAAGCCTGTTTCAACTCCTCTATGAAGACAACACAACACTCCTCCCTTTTCAGCTTCCACCACTTTGTCTTCTGCTCTGCCTTTGCCTTCTTCACCTTCCTCACCATCAGAGTCATCCTGCATACCACCATCCTATGCTGTTTGGCAACACTCTCACCCACTCCTACTTTGCAGTCACTGACTTCCTTCAAATTACATCGCCTACACAAGATGTAGTCTACCTGTGTGCTCCTACCGCCGCTTTGATATGTCACCCTATGCTCCTGTTTCTTCTGGAAGAAAGTATTCACCACAGCCATTTCCATCCTTTTTGCAAAATCTATCAACATCTGTCCTTCTGCGTTCCTGTCCTGTATACCAAACCTGCCCATCACTTCCTCGTCCCCTCTGTTGCCTGCACCAACATATCCATTGAAGTCTGCACCAATGACCACTCTTTCACCTCTGGGGGGTACTCTGTATCACTTCATCTAAGTCACTCCAGAATCTCTCCTTCTCGTCTAGCTCACATCCTACCTGTGGGGCATAAGCACTAAGTACACTAAGTTGAGTATCACACCTTCAATTTCTAACTTGAGACTCATCACTCTGTCTGACACTCTTTTCACTTTTAGAACATTCCTGACAAACCCCTCCTTCAAGATGACTCCTACTCCATTTCTCTTCCCATCCACACCATAATAAAATAGCTTAAACCCTACTCCTAAGCTTTTAGCTTTGTTACCTTTCCACCTGGTCTCCTGAACACACAGTATGTCCACCTTCCTCCTCTGCATCATGTCAGCCAGCTCTCTACCTTTTCTTTGCATAGTTCCAACATTCAAAGTCCCCACTCTCAGTCCTACACTCATGCCTTTCCTCTTCTCTCTCTGCCTACGGACACGCCTCCCAGCTCTCCTTCTTCGACGTCTTCAACCAACAGTAGGCCAATCTCCATCAGCACCCTGTTGATTGACAGCACTGATGGCGGTCGTTGTTAACCCGGGCCTCGACCGATCCGGTATGGGGGTAATACTTCTGATTTGCATCATAAAAGTTTGGCATTGGTTTTACGTCGGATGCCCTTCCTGACACAACCCTCTGCATTTCTCCGGGCTTGGGACCGGCATGATGGGGAGAGACACTGGTTAGTGCCCCCCCACCTCATGGCTGCATTCATACAAGAAATAGTATGTATGGTTTTTATCTTCCAAATGTTAAAGATGCACTTTCAAATACTTTTTAAATTCAGGGTAGAAAAGACGAGAACAGTCTGCCTCCAAATGTTTCGTCAAGTCCATCTTTAAATATCTTCAAAAAGTCGGTAAAAAAATATTTAGGTCATAAAACCAGAAAAGAATATGAGCCTTCATTTCTATTTCCATAACTTAAGAAGTGACTATCATGTCACTTTGTATTTACTAGTATTATACTATGTGTGGTTTAAACATATTTATTCATGATATATATCCATGACAAGATCGGCAAACAAGTGCATATGCACTTATATGAACGCCTCTCTTGATACAAATGTGACAGTGAATTTACATGATGGTGACATTTAACAGTCAAAACTAATTGTCAAGTAAATTAACGTGATAACAAATTATCTATATATATATATATATATATATATATAGACAGTTGGCCCCCAACTTACGAAATTAATCTGTTCTAGAGACCTTTTCATATTGCGGGGATTTCGTAAGTAGGGGTCGCACCATTCATGTTAAACGCCTAATTCATTCCAAGGCTCCAGTCTTTGGACTGGATAAACCCCATAAACCCTTTAAAAATGACAAAAGTACACCAATTTTGTATGAAATGTGTGATAAAAGTAAAAGAAAATTATTTATTAAACCATTTAAAAATTTTATTCACATATTAAACCATTAACATATTTATTAATTAAACCATTATTAAACATTTTTTATTAACACACACACAGACACACAGACACACGCACACACACACACACACACACACACACACACTTCTCTCTTTCTCTCTCTCTCTCTCTCTCCCTCCCGCTGCGGGCCACGCCTACAAGACGTGAATTCAAAGTGCATTCTCTGCTTGACAATTTACTGATTTAAAACAACTTAAAAAAACTGAACTAAAAACAAAAGCGTTATTCTCTCTCTCTCTCTCTCTCTCTCTCTCTCTCTCTCTCTCTCTCTCTCTCTCTCTCTCTCGCGGGCGTATACAGAGGAAGTTTCATCGTATACTAGTATTCTACTGTGGCTGGTACCACGAGCTGTGCCACATATTGTAATTAAAGCATCCAAGTGCATGTTTTCTAGGATAGCACCTTGACTTTTAATGCAATTGTTGTAGATATAACTACAATAGTCAAAAAACAGTAGTATGAATGACGTGTACATACGATTTAGAAAGTCAATATTTATAACTTTTTAAACAATTAATCATAGGACGAACTCTTTTAACGATATCATTTATATGCATATCCCATGAACAATCTTTTTGAAGAGTTATACCCAGATGTTTATGGCTAGAAACATCTTCGATTATAGTATCATTAAAAAACAAGTCAGGGTGGGGAGTAGAATTTGAATTTCTGCTAAATAAGATTGTTTTAGTTTTAGACAGATTAAAAGCTACCTTCCAGGTTTTTGCCCAGTTAGCTATTTTCAGTAAATCATTGTTCAAACATGAAGCAGCTACATGGGGGTCGTCTATTTTTACATAGTTAGAGGTGTCGTCCCCAAATAATCTTATGTTACTGTCTATACCTTCAACAACATTGTTTATGTAGACTAGAAACAGGAGTGGTCCTAGCACGGATCCCTGTGGAATGCCCGCTGTTACCTGTTTAAAATTAGATCTCTGGCCGTTTATGGCAACACACTGCGAACGATATTCTAGATAACTTATAAACCATTGTAAAAGGGGGCCATCGATGTCACACAACTTTAACTTATACACAAGACCTTTATGCCATACGCAGTCAAACGCTTTGCTAATATCACAAAAAAAATGCACAAATTTCTTTTCCGTCATCCATTGCCTTAGCAAAAAAATTATACAGATATGTTAATTGATTCACACAAGAATCTGCAGGAATGAAACCTGATTGTAAGTTGGATAAGACATTATTGTCTCTAAGATAATTAAAAACATGTTTGAATAAACATCGCTCAAATACTTTTGCTGTGCAATTTGTCAAAGCAACTGGTCTATAATTAGTGCAAACATTTAGGTACCTTTTTTGTAAATCAGTATGACATTTGCTTCTTTCCATAGTGTCGTGAATGTCTTATGATAAAGTGACAGGCTCAAGAGTTTGGTCAAGATGGGTGAAATGCTTCATGCTATTAGTTTGAGAATTTTATTTCCAATTCCGTCCGGTCCGGTCGCTTTAGCGATGTTGACACTTATCAATATATCATATACAGTGGTACCTCACCTTACGAAATTAATCCATTTCAGAAGTAGTTTCGAACCTGATTTTTTGTAAGTTGAGCCGCATTTTACATGTAAAAGGCCTGATTTGTTCCAAAGCCCCCAATACTACCCAATAAACTCTTTAAAAATTATAAAAGTATACTTTTTAAAGCCTCCTTCTGCTTCAATATCGTGCAGATGGTCGACGGGTTTGGCCATATTCCTTTGCGATATCACTCAACCACATGCCACGAGCCCGCTTCTTCTTTTCACTCGCACCGGGAATCACTTTCACCAGGAATCACATGTATGTGTGTGTGTGTGTGTGTGTGTGTGTGTGTGTGTGTGTGTGTGTGTGTGTGTGTGCTCCTGTGTGTGCTCGTGCGTGTGTGTGTGTGTGTGTGTGTTTGTGTGTGTGTGCGCGTGTGTGTTGACCATGTCTTCTTAGCAGAGTTATAATCTCACAAATGTTTAAGCAAGATTAAAAGCCTTTGCCAAAAAATAAAGTTGCAATGAGCACACTCGAAAAACTCACAAAACAACAGTAACTCTGTCCTTTACATGAAAAGCATCATGGGTATTATGGAGATGCAGCTCCCTCCTATTGGCTATCTCTCAACATCCTGCCCTGCTGGCCTCCCATTGGCTAGGAGGGATGATGTTGTTGTTCCAACTTTGTTCAAGTTTGTGTGAACCGTGTTCATGTTTGTGTGTCATTCCAACTGTATTTTATGGCTCAGGCTTTTAACCTTCCATAAACATTTGTAAGATTATAACTCTGCTCAGAAGATATGGTCAACACACACACACACACACACACACACACACACACACACACACACACACACACACACACACACACACGCACACACACACACAGTGAAAGTGAATCCCGGTGCCATGGTCATTGTAAGATTATAACTTTGCTAAGAAGACATGGTCAACACAAAGTAAGTACCTTAAAAGGTATGCTTTTATAATTTTTAAAGGGTAGTCTTGGGAGCCTTGGAACGGATCACACGTTTTACATGTAAAATGCGCCTCTACTTACGAAAACTCCAGGTTCCAACGTCATTACCTCTTTTCTGGTGCTTATCCGGCGTTTGAGTAGCATCATAGAACTTACCTGGTAATTAAAACACACTAAAAAAAGGCTCATTGACAACTTGTGCGCAAATGAGGAAAAAGGGGCTTATACATCATCTCAACCAATCAGAAGGTAGGATGACAGCTATTGGCTGAATTTGAATCATGTGACAGTTGCTCGGCAGTCTGCGAATATGCGCATGTGCGAGTGCAAAACCGCGAATAGTCAAGAGCCTACTGGACTTGTTTTTATCTAGTCTTTTTATTTTATTTTCATATACTTTATATTTTATTTGGTTTTCTGTACTTAAATACCTCATTTTATATCAGTAATGCAAATAATTTATCAGTTCACTTTATTTATTAGTAATATATTGGTGTGAGCATTGTACAAATAATTTTTGCTTTTTATGCCATCTAAGAAACCCAAAATTATAAACTATTGTATGGTGTAAATTATTACTGACTGATATATTGCACTTTGTATGAGTATTATTTGCAGCACCCAAAAATACCTAAACAAACAGCACTTACCAATTGATACAGACAAGTCAGTGCCATTGTCAGGGTATCATGTGTGACAAATTTGGACTGCAGCCATCATTCTAATTCAGCTACTTTAAGCTCAGTGTTGTTCCATGGCCACTTTTGATGAAAGTCTTGCCTGAGAATATGCTACTGGAACAAGGTTTTCAGTTAAGACACAGGGAATTCGAAGAACACGAACGCATGGTAGAACAATGGTAAAGCATACAGCCATATTGCAAGAGACACAGACAACAGTGAAGCTTCATGCACAAATGAGACGAATTATGCATATATGCATAATGAGACAACTTATGAATATAAGGGCATCAGTGCCCCTATTTGAGGTAATCCAATCCTGCTCTCTTGTACATATATTTCACATTGTCCAGCTTTGCAAAAGGGTTTGCAAATTTCCTCAACTTCAGGTTGTTCACCAACTGTGGACTATGAGGGAGCTTAAAATAGGAAATGGGAAGTCCCCACAATGACCCCAGTCCAGCAAAGATGGTCTTATTTCAGATGGCATTGCCACTTTTTCCAGCAACAGTCTGAGTCATATTGATTGACTAACATCAAGCTCGATGATTGCACAAAATATGACTGTGAAACAGAAAATTTTCTTATCAATTTGATCTCTTTCAACCCACCAATTAAATTGTGTTGGCACACACACACAAAATCTTTTGTAATTTCTTGGAGTGTCACTGCATGTTTTCAGTGATAACCCCCCCCCAAAAAAAAAAAAACACACACACAAAAAAAAACCAGACAATCCCATAGCCATGATGGCTTTGCACTTGCGAAGTCATTATTGTGACAAGCAGCCATTAACCTCTGGAAATTTATCCACGAATTTGTTCTCAGTCAGCTCAGACCAGTGTTGAAAATAGCTTTTCCTGAAAGAAGCAAGGTCTTAAATGGTTCATCTTTCATAAGTAGTTAAATATCAATCTTTGCCTTCTTCAGATCTAGACTCCTCACGCACAAGTTTGTGTGAGTAAAATTTCTATTTCAGCTGGTTCACCAAACTCTGGACCATGAGGGAACTTTTGCAATCCGCAGTGGTGGCCTGGTAGTAAAGGGCGCTGGATCACTGATTCTAAGGTTGGGGGTTTGAGTTCCACTCTCCACAGGGTTGTCACTGTCACCCCAGTGCAGCTAACTGGGTTGTCAGAGGCTGGACATGTCTCTCATTGTCTATGGTGAGAGGCATGTAAAAGAACCATTGCTGACTTTCGACAAGAGTAGCTGCAAAGTCGTCAGCGTGTTTCTGCCCCTTGCTAAAGGGTTGTGTCAGGAAGGACAGCGGATGTAAAAATCTATGCCAAATCAAACATGCGAATCAGATGATTTGGTGTGGCAACCCCTGGAAAAAAGGGAAAAGCTGAAAGGAAAAGAAGAAAAAAGCATTACAGTTTTGCAATTGCCGATAATTATACTCATAAGGCAACTGTCTCTGTCTTCCTTTCGGCTTTTTCCCTTTTACTCGGGAGTCGCCACAGCGAATCATCTGATTCGCATGTTTGATTTGGCAGAGGTTTTTACGTCGGATGCCCTTCCTGACACAACCCTTTTTAGCAAGGGACAGAAACACGCTGACGGCTTTTCAGCCTACTCTTTACGAAAGTCAGCAATGGTTCTTTTAAATGGCTCTCACCATAGACAATGAGAGACATGGCCTGCCTTTGATAACCCAGTTAGCTGCACTGGGGGGGACAGTGACAACCTTGTGGAGAGTGGGACTCGAACCACCAACCTTTGGATCAGTGATGCAGCGCCCTATACCACTAGACCACCACTGCCCCCTACTAATAAGGCTAATACTAATAAGGCAACTGAAAAAAAAAAAAAAAAACTTAGTACAAAGTGCAAAAATAATGAGTGAATGTAAGTTAATGATAATTTTGTTTAATCAAAAGTCAAAAGGCAATTAGTGTATGTGGGAAAGAATGATCATTTGTATGTAATATTCATCTTTTCTTTGAATGTACCCCAAGCTATGTGTCTTTGCTCTAAGTTGTATCGCTGTATTTTTCCATTTCATACTAACATGGTATTTTGCATGTACACATGGTCATAATTAATTCACCTCAGGGACACAGATGCTCCTCCTTCACTCCTGTATTCATTTGCAAGAGGGTTGTTCCTGTTTTTTACACACAGACTCACCCCCCCACACACACTTTTCTTACCTATGAATACTAGGTGCAGCCAGAATATGCTTCAGATGGTCTTAATAAACTGAACACATTTGTACTGCCGGTTGTCTTATTTTTGTTGACTCATGTCATAATATCTGAAGAAAGCTGAGCTGTTTGGGGGGGGGCATACACCTCAGGATAACTTTTGATTTGTAGCCAAACAAAGGAGCAGTGCACGCAGGACTCAGTATGTGTCCTCATAATTTTGGCAAAAAATGGGCATAGAGTGTCTAAAGAAAAATTGCAGTTCTGCTAGCCTGGTGGAATATTTGGCTGGAGTGCTTGAACAAACTACACGAAAAACTACATGGAGCATGTAGACTCTATCTGAAAAGCTCCCAGACCTCAAACTATCCAACAAATGCCATCTTTGGGTTTGGCTGGGTTTAGTCAACCATGGATTTGTGACTTTGAAACAGAAAAGTACTTAAAAGCCAGATCAGATTTAGAAGCAGAGCCATTGCAGTATGCTCAATGTGTCTTCTTTATGGATGGGTTATGCTCTCACAGTGATGAAGGCAACAAAGCAGGGTATTCAGTTATTCAATAAGATAAAGAATTGTAAATGTTCAGAACTGTAATAACTGTGGCAACGCCACAACCATGTTCGGCCCAACTGGCAGAGATAAAATCACTCATGACAGCAAGCAAATTGGGGCAGAGAAGACATGCACAATATATATTGATTTGGCTTATGCCTATGGCATCTGTCATGTGTTTGAGCCAATCTGGGCACAAAGAGGCTTCCAGAGAGCAGACAGAACAAATATTGTACATGAGCCACCATTTCAGAACTATTGGGTGCAGTGATGCTCCCTGAAGAACTGGCAATAGTGAAATGTAAGGCCCATAAATCAGATGGGGAATGAGTGAGTAGAGGAAATGTGTGACTATTAACTCGGCACAAGTTCAAATCTGGTTTAATGCACAGAACCACCATGTTCTCGCGGGAGGGAGGGACAGCATACACTCACTTTCCTGTCACTCACAGCAATCACCAGCTGTGAGCTCATTTGTATGAGGGGGCATATAGCAATTTCCCTCCAAGTGTATTAGACCGCCCCCCCAAATATGCATGGAACAGCAGTTCGAAAAGAGACAGGTGGCTAGCATTGCATGTTTCAGAGGGAGCGTGTAAATGCTATTTCCCCTCCCTCACCAGTGGTGGCTGTGTGATAGCAAAGGCAAAACCAAATGGGTGGGAACTGGATATGTCTAAATTATGGATATCTTTTCTTTTCAGCCTTTTCCCATTCTTGAGAGTCACCACAGTGAATCATCTGATTCATACATTTGGTTTGGCTTGAGTTTTTACGTCAGATGCCCTTCCTGTCACAACCTTTTTAGCAAGGGACAGAAACACGCTGACGGCTTTGCAGCCTACTCTTTACGAAAGTCAGCAATGGTTCTTTTATATGCCTCTCACCATAGACAGTGAGAGACATGGCCGGCCTTTGATAACCCAGTTAGCTGCACTGGGGGGGACAGTGACAACCTTGTGGGGACTCGAACCCCCAACCTTAGGATCAGTGATCCTACGCCCTATCCACTAGACCACCACTGCCCTCGTCTAAATTATGGATATAATGGGGGAAAATCCAAAAAAAAAAAAAACCTCATGGGGATTGGGATTTGAATGCCTGACTTTTGTACTGAGTAGCAGACATGCTGACCACTACACCACCATGCTTCCCACACCTGGCAACTTGGGTGCTTATTGTGAGGTGATTGAAGAAAGGTCACCATCTGCTTTCACTGCAGTGATGGAAAGAGAGTTTCCCAGTCATGGAACAAAATTTCCCAGTCCTGGTTCTGGATATTTTAGTGCTTTTCCTCCTCTGGCAAACCACTGAAAGCCATGATGCCAGTTAATAAGCCAACAAACTCATCCACCTCACAATAAGAAGGTCCTAGATTTGAGTCCCAGCATTACTGGGTGGAGTTTGTGTGCTTTCCCAGTGTGTGCATGGGTTTCCCTTGGCTACTCAGGTTTCTTACAACAGTCAAAAGGCATATCATTAGGCTAATTACAACTTGCCCCTAGGTGAAAATATGAGTGTAAATGGTTGTGT
Source organism: Plotosus lineatus (assembly GCA_024760905.1). Lineage (NCBI taxonomy): Eukaryota > Metazoa > Chordata > Actinopteri > Siluriformes > Plotosidae > Plotosus > Plotosus lineatus. The sequence goes on from CM045730.1 coordinate 29,633,466, forward strand.
GTGTGTGTGTGTGTGTGGTACCTGTTATGGACTGACAAGATCTTTAGGGTATATCCTGTCTTCACCTAGAGATGGCTGAGATCCAGCCTTCCTACAACCCTGGAAGAATTAGGCCGTTCAGAAAGTGAATTAATGAATAAATGATTGAACCTCATGCCACAAGAAGAGTTTGTCACAAGACTGTCACATTTTGCATCCCAACACATTCAACTGTGCACTTCGCATATAATCTGATCTTCACCCTTCATCTTGCTTATTCATATTTATAGTTCACTGAGCAGTTCTTTTTACTGTTTTGGCACTTAACTTGCTTGTGCTTATTTTTTCTTTCTTTTCTTTTTTGTTGTACCATTTAAAATCATTGTTATTTTTGTCATGTTATTTTTTCTGAACTGTTCCCAAGGCCTTTGGGTTGTGTTCCTGGTACATCCTAAACAGCCACTCAGATCATTGTAGGGCAACACACATTACCATTCACACCACCACTCACACTTCACACCTAGTAGCAACTTTTGAAGAGCAAATTAGCCTAATGTGCATGTCTTTGTACCATGGGAAGAAACAGAAGTACCCCGAAGACAGCCATGCAAGCACACAAGCAACAGGCAAACTATATACAGTGCTGTGCCAAAGTTTTTGCCCCCTTACTGATCTTTTACTTTTTTGCACCTTTGTCACACTTAACATTTACAGATAATCAAACAAATTTCAACACTACACAAAGATAACCAAAGTATTCAAATAATGCAGTTTTCCTGCTGTGATTTTATTTGTTAATAGAAAAATCCTATCCAAACCTACACGAACATCTGTGAAAAAGTAATTACCCCTTGTTAAAAGGTGAAGTAATTGTGATTAATTTTTATTGATTAATTATTAACTTTTATTGGGGAAAACTGAGTTCGATTTCATGGCCACACCCAGGCCTGATTGTTGCCAGACATTTCCAATCAGTAGATTCCTAACATAAAACCTGTCTGACAAGGTGAGGCAGGCCATTCTGAACAAACATCATCATGTCGCAATCCAGTGAGCTTCAAAAGCAAACAAGAATGAAGATTATAGAGATGTCTCAGTCTGGGAAAAGATAGTCATTGGTAAATCTTTGGGACTCCAGCGGACCACTGTCAGAGCCATTATCCATAAATGGAGAAGGCATGGCATAGTGGTGACCCTTCACATGAGTAGCCGACCTACCAAAATTACTCCAGGAGCACAGCGCAGGATAACCCGAGAAGTCAAAAAGGATCCAAAAACTATTTCTAAACAACTGCAAGCCTCATTTGCCTCAGTTAATGTCAATGTTCATGTCGCCACCATCAGAAAGATGCAAGGCAAACATGCCATCCATGGAAGAGTTCCGAAGTGAAAGCCACTGTTGACAGAAAAGAATATCAAGGCTTTTGCCAAGAATCATCTTGATAATCCCCAAAGCTTTTGGGAAAATGTCCTCTGAACTGATGAAACTAAAGTTGAACTTTTTGGGAGAAATCTATCCCGTTACATCTGGCACAAAAGCAACACTGCATTTGATAAAAAAGAACATTGTGTCAGCAGTGAAACATGGTGGTGGAAGTCTCATGATCTGGGCCTGCTTTGCTGCTTCAGGATCTGGGCGACTTGTTATGGTTGAGGGAACCGTGAATTCTGCTCGCTACCAAGAAATCTGGCAAAGAATGTTCGTTCATCAGTTCGAGACCTCAAGCTAAAGTGCACCTGGGTTCTGCTGCAAGACAATGATCCAAAGCACCCCAGCAAGTCCACTTCTGAATGGCTAAAAAAACAAAAACAAAATGAGGGTTTTGGAGTGGCCTAGTAAAAATACCAACCTGAACCCTATTGAGATGCTGTGGCATGACTTTAAAATGGCTTTTCATGACAGAAAACCAATGCAGCCGTGAGGGGGGGGCACAAACCAGTGTCTCTCCCTCACGCCGGTCCCAAGCCCGGATAAATGCAGAGGGTTGCGTCAGGAAGGGCATCCGGCGTAAAACAAATGCCAAATAAACTATGCGAATCACAAGAAAGAATGACATACCGGATCGGTCAAGGCCCGGGTTAACAACGACCGCCATCAGTGCCGTCAACCAACAGGGTGCTGATGGAAATTGGACTACTGTTGGTCGAAGACGTCGAAGAAGGAGAGGCGGGAGGCGTGTCCGTTGCCAGAGAGAGAAGAGGAAAGGCATGAGTCTAGGACTGAAAGTAGGGACTTTGAATATTGGAACTATGACAGGAAAAGGTAGAGAGCTGGCTGACATGATGCAGAGGAGGAAGGTGGACATACTGTGTGTTCAGGAGACCAGGTGGAAAGGTCGCAAGGCTAGAAGCATAGGAGCAGGGTTTAAGCTGTTTTATCACGGTGTGGATGGGAAGAGAAATGGAGTCGGAGTCATCTTGAAGGAGGAGTTTGCCAGGAATGTTCTAGAAGTGAAAAGAGTGTCAGACAGAGTGATGAGTCTCAAGTTAGAAATTAAAGGTGTGATGGTCAATGTTGTTAGTGCTTATGCCCCACAGACAGGATGTGAGCGAGAAGAGAAGGAGAGATTCTGGAGGGAGTTAGATGAAGTGATGCAGAGTACCCCCAGAGGTGAAAGAGTGGTCATTGGGGCAGACTTCAATGGACATGTTGGTGCAGGAAACAGAGGGGACGAGGAAGTGATGGGTAGGTTTGGTATCCAGGACAGGAACGCAGAAGGACAGATGTTGGTAGATTTTGCGAAAGGATGGAAATGGCTGTGGTGAATACTTTCTTCCAGAAGAGAGAGGAGCATAGGGTGACTTATAAAAGTGGAGGTAGGAGCACACAGGTAGACTACATCTTGTGCAGGCGATGTAATTTAAAGGAAGTCAGTGACTGCAAAGTAGTAGCGGGTGAGAGTGTTGCCAAACAGCATAGGATGGTGGTGTGCAGGATGATGCTGATGGTGAGGAAGGTGAAGAAGGCAAAGGCAGAGCAGAAGACAAAGTGGTGGAAGTTGAAAAGGAAGAGTGTCGGGTTGTCTTCAAGGAGGAGTTGAAACAGGCTTTGGGTGGTCAGGAAGTGCTTCCAGATGACTGGACAACTACAGCGAATGTGATCAGGGAGACAGGTAGGAGAATATTTGGTGTGTCATCTGGAAGGAAAGTAGATAAGGAGACTTGGTGGTGGAATGAGGAAGTGCAGGAGTGTGTACAAAGGAAGAGATTAGCTAAGAAGAAGTGGGACATTGACAAAACCGAAGAGAGTAAACAGGAGTACAGGGAGACACAGCGTAAGGCAAAGGTAGCAGTGTCAAAGGCCAAACAGAGTGCGTTTGATGACTTGTATGCTCGGCTGGAAAGTAAGGAGGAGAAAATGATTTATACAGGTTGGCACAGCAGAGAAATAGAGATGGGAAGGACGTGCAGCAAGTTAGATTGATAAAGGACAGAGAGGGAAATGTATTGACTGATGACAGAAGTGTGCTGGGAAGATGGAAAGAGTACTTTGAAGAGCTGATGAATGAGGAAAATGAGAGAGAAAAAGAGTAGAAGAGGTGACTGTTGAGGACCAGGAAGTAGCAAAGATTAGTAAGGGTGAAGTGAGGAGGGCATTGAAGAGGATGAAGAATGGAAAGGCAGTTGGTCCTGATGACATACCGGTGGAGGTATGGAAGTGTCTAGGAGAGGTAGCAGTAGATTTTCTGACAAGAACATTTAACAAGGTCTTAGAGAGTGAGAGGATGCCAGAGGAATGGAGGAGAAGTGTGCTGGTGCCCATTTTTAAGAACAAGGGAGACGTGCAGAGTTGTGGCAACTACAGAGGGATAAAGTTGATGAGCCATACGATGAAGTTATGGGAAAGAATAGTGGAAGCTAGACTAAGGGCAGAAGTCAGCATTTGTGAACAACAGTTTGGTTTCATGCCCAGAAAGAGCACCACAGATGCAGTGTTTGCCTTGAGGATGTTAATGGAGAAGTACAGAGAAGGTCAGACGGAGCTGCATTGTGCCTTTGTGGATCTGGAGAAAGCATATGACAGGGTGCCGAGAGAAGAACTGTGGTATTGCATGAGGAAGTCTGGAGTGGCAGAGAAGTATGTTAGAGTGGTGCAGGACATGTATGAGAGATGTAAGACAGTGGTGAGGTGTGCTGTCGGTGTGACAGAAGAGTTCAAGGTGGAGGTGGGACTGCATCAAGGGTCAGCTCTCAGCCCCTTCTTGTTCGCTATGGTGATGGACAGGCTGACAGACGAGGTTAGACAAGATTCCCCATGGACTATGATGTTTGCAGATGACATTGTAATCTGTAGTGAGAGCAGAGAACAAGTGCAGGAAAATCTAGAGAGGTGGAGGTATGCCCTGGAAAGGAGGGGAATGAAGATTAGCCTCAGTAAGACAGAGTACATGTGCATGAATGCCAAGGACCAAAGAGGAACGGTGAGATTACAGGGAGCAGAGATAAGAAAGGTGGAGGATTTTAAGTACTTAGGCTCAACAATCCAGAGCAATGGCGAGTGTGGAAAAGAGGTCAAGAAGCGTGTGCAGGCAGGTTGGAATGGTTGGAGAAAAGTGTCCGGTGTGATGTGTGATAGGAGGGTATCGGCAAAAATGAAAGGAAAAGTGTACAAAACGGTGTTGAGGCCAACGATGCTGTATGGGTTAGAAACAGTGGCCCTGGGGAAAAGACAGGAGGCAGAGTTGGAGGTAGCAGAGATGAAAATGTTGAGGTTCTCTTTGGGAGTAACGAGGATGGATAGGATTAGGAATGAGTACGTCAGAGGGACAGCACATGTAAGACGTTTTGGAGACAAAGTCAGAGAGGCTAGATTGAGATGGTTTGGACATGTACAGAGGAGGGATAGTGAGTATATTGGTAATAGGATGCTGAGGCTGGAACTACCAGGCAAAAGGCCTAGAGGAAGACCAAAGAGACGATTCATGGATGTGGTAAAGGAGGACATGAAGGTCGTTGGTGTAAGAGAAGAAGATGCAAAGGATAGGGTGAGATGGAGGCAGATGATTCGCTGTGGCGACCCCTGAAGGGAAAAGCCGAAAGGAAAAGAAGAAGAAGAAGAAGATGACAGAAAACCATCCAATCTGGTTGATCTTAAACACTTCTGCAGAGAAGAGTGGGCCACAATCCCATCACAGCGATGTGAAAGACTCGTAACCCCTTATGGCAAACGCTTGACTGCAGTTATTGCTGCAAAAGGTGGTTCAACCACCAAGATTTAGGGGGGCAGCTACTTATTCACAAGGGCCCCTGTAGGTTCAGATGTTTATTTCCCCCTTAATAAATGCAATTGGCACTGAAAACTGTGTTTTGTGTTTACTTGTGTTTTATCTTTGCATAATATTTAGGTTTGCTTGATCTGAAATGAATCACAGTGACATACGTCAAAAAATGTCAAAAATTGGTCAGGGGCAAAAACTTTGGCACAGTACTGTATATATACAGGAGGCCCTCAATATTCGTGGGGATTCGGTTCCGGCCCCTCCTGCAAATGAAGATAATCCGCAAGTACCAGGAAGTAAAACCCCATGTATCATATTACATGCACGAATGAGCAACCGAAAGAAAAATACTGTGTATTTATTACATGCGCTAAAATATGCTTCTTAAACACATTCTATAGACAGTCTTACTCATTAATACAGTATTAATGCAGTAAAATGTAGTAATGATTAAGAAAAAACTTTTCAATTTTTACTGTTATATTTGTTGATGATAAAATATAACATTATACAGCATATACTGTTATAAAGCACTAGTATTAAAGTATTTTTCAATTATTATTCCAGTACAGTACCTAAGTTGATGTTTGGAATGTTTGTGCGTGAGATTTTATGTTCTGCAGCATGTTTAACAAACGATACCAAAAGGATGAACTTTATTACGCTTCATGTCCTTTTGCATTGAACTTGGAGTGACGTCTTGGAGTGACGTTGGCGGCTTCAGCTTTGGGCAACTAAGCACGCAACAACTCCTATCGTGAGCTAATATGCTATGGTAGCTCAATGCTGGCTGCACCCCAGCTTACAAGTTCAATGTATAGTCGTGCGTGGGGCACTGGGGGGTGTGTGTGTAAAATTATTATTTTTTCTTCCTATGGGGCATCACAGAAAATAATTGAGAAACACTGCACAAGGCATTCTCAGAGCACGGAAGAATACAAGGCCAATCAACTCAGAAAAGCCGTTTCCCCAGCAGAGCTCGTAAGTCGAAAATTTGCTCCTTGGATAGGGCAGATTCTTGGTGGGATCGAAGCTCGTATCATGAAAAATTCATTATTAGGGACACTCGTAAGTTGATTTGATATGTACTAGTATATCGTTATCATCATCGTTAATCTCCCTCGGTTCTTTTGAACCCATAGCTGTCGATGATCAGCTTTGTCCTTTTCTCCAATCGGCTCTGCTCAGTGCTATTCTGGAAAATTTAGCGATACTGCTTTTACCCCACTCCTCAATATCATCTGTCCATTTTCTACATGCTCAGGATCTTCTATTCCAGCCCTCAATAATGCCAAACAGTACTTGCTTGATAAGCCATCATCTTTCAATTAGAATCATGTCGATCATGTTGAGACTGGTCCCATCTGGTGTTGCCCAGATCCATTTCCTAGTTTCCTTTTGCTTAAAACGAGAATTGCCAATATATAGTTTATGCTTCAAGGCGAATTCCAGTAATTGCCTCCCTCTATTGTTTTGTTCTCCATAACCATATCTTCCCATATTGCTTTCATACCCAGAGTTATCGCAACCAATTTTTGCATTCCAATCACGCATGACTATCTTGATGTCTTTCTTGTTGGTATATTTCATGGTGGCTTCAAGTTTATTATAGAATGAAACAATATCATCTTCACTACTATATGCAGTTGGAGCATAAACTTGAATGATACAGACATTGAGTGGTTGGCCTTTGAAACGTGCAAGAATAATTCTGGGGCTAACTGAGTTGTAACCCAAAAGTGCTTCTCTGGCATGTTTGCTGAGCAGGAACCCGACTCCCTTTCTGTGAGTCTTCTCCTCACCAGACCATATAACTTCACCCTACTTTTAGCTCACCACTACCTGTACAATGAGTTTCTGCCAGACCAAGAATGTCGCAAGCAGAGGGTAACATTTAATTTTGAAGCAGTTGGAGTCTTCCTTGCTCTGTGAATGTCTGAACATTCCAAGTGCCAATTTTGATCTGATGTTTTGCAATCTTAGTATCTTCCTTTCCTGTTTTTTTTTTTTTTTTACTGATTTTTCAGTAGCCAACTTAGCAATCCAGCCCTGATTGTTCAGCTGGGTACACTGACCTTGTTTGTCCGGGCGACGTCCAAGCTGGCATGGTTCCATACTGTTTTGCATTTCATCAATTTCATTGGTGTTATCGTTTTACCGTCATGGTATCTCCACCCCATGCCGAACCCTCCTCCTTTCTCAACCTGACTTGGGACAGGCTTTGGGGGAGTTGATATGTGTAATATATATATATACACACATATATGTGTGAGCAGTGGTGGCCTAGTGTAAGGTGCTGGATCTCTGATTTCAAGGTTGGGGTTCAAGCCCCACTCTCAACGAGTTTTCACTGTCCACCCAGTGCAACTAAGTGGTTTATCAAAGACCGACCATGTCTCCCAACTGTTTATAGTAAGAGGCATGTAAAAGATCCATTGCTGATCTTCGTCAAGAGTAGGCTACATAGCCATCAGTGTGTTTCTGCCCTGCAATGGCCTGATAGTAGGAGACATGGATGACCTTTGATAATCCAGTTAGCTTTTCTGGGGGTATACACTGACATGACTGTGGTGTGTTTTCAAAACAAGGAAATCATTTAAATACGCAGTGGGGACTTCAGGACCAGGGCTGAGAGTCTCTGTCTTCAAGGAATGTGATATAATCATCAGTTCATTTTCTGTAACCGCTTAATCCGAATTAGGTCGCGGGGAGGCTGGCGCCCATCCCAGCCAACTTCAGACGAGGGCAGAGTACATCCTGGACAGCTCACCAGGCCATCACAGGGCGGAAACACGCCGACGGCTTTGTAGCCTACTCTTGTCGAATGTCAGCGATGGTTCTTTTACATGCTTCACACCATACACAGTGAGAGACATGGCCGGCCTTTGATAACCCAGTTAGCTGCACTGGGGAGGACAGTGACAACCTTGTGGAGAGTGGGAATCGAACCCCCAACCTTTGGATCAGCGATCCAGCACCCTGTACCACTAGACCACCACTGCCCCGTTGTGATATAATGAGTGGAGTAATAAACAAATGGTACTTGGTCAGTGTAAAAATAAAACTAAATAAGAAGTGTTTTGGTTAAGTGGTTGATCCATTCATCCATCCTTCCCTCTATCCATCTATTTGCCACGCTGAAAAATTCATGTTAATTTGAGCAGCTGCCATCAGTCCAAAACACAGCTCAATGTGGAACAATGGAAAGTGTTTCTAAATCATTGCTGCAGCATGTCCTAACTGGACAGTGCTGTGAATGAGCAGCCCAGTATTGGTTTGAATAGAAAATTTTCAGAAAGCTGGTCAGTAGATGTTTTTTATTCGACTTTCTGAATGTTATATGATTTCATTAATTCGTTCATTTTCCAAACCACTTAATCCTACTAGGATCATAGAGGAGGCTTGAGCACATCTCAGGGTGAAGGTGGGGTATACCCTGAACAGCTTGCCAGTCCATTATAGGGCCAACAAACAGAGACAACCATTCATACTCACACCAAGGAGCAATTTGGAACAGCCAATAAAACTAATGTGCATGTCCTTGGACTACAGAAGGCAACCATAATACCTGAGGGGAACCCACAAAAGCATGGGAATAACAGATAACATGCAAACTTCATACAGACACTCTTGCTGTGAGGTGGATGTGTTAATCACTTCGCCACTATGCCACTCGTTATGTCTTTTCCCTTTAAAATAATATTTTAAATGTTGCATTACTAGCATTATTTATGAAAGTGTTGGCTTTGGATATGTGCATTATGATAAAATATAAGATGTATAAAAAAAAGCTCTTAATCCAAAATATTTCACTTAATGCTGGGTGTGGCTTATGCCCCCCACCCCCACCCAAGAACCTTATTATTTCATCTTGAGGAGGCTTAGATAACATCGCATATGAAGCTGTATGCTGTAAACAATTATCTGTTAAATATGGCAGCACGTTAGAGTCACAGAGTCACACCTAGGCCAAGAATTGGTTAGTGAGTAACTGTTGCATGCATCAATATGTGCTATAACCCATAAAATAATGAGTTCCCCTAGCGATAGCAAGCAAACGTCTTGTGAAAGAGGTCTAACCAGACTCAAACTGCAAAGTTGGCCAAGAAGGGGCAAGATTTGATTGTTTAAATCCGAAAGTATATTAGGACGAACCTTCTGGTAAATTCAAGACATAACCTCAGGTTGCAGTGTACACATGTAGTATTTCTTTAGCATGGGAGACAATAGAAATTAAAGTGATAATTTCCATCTTGGAAGAATCAGGAATGAGCCATTTGTAACCGTGCATAGTTTGAGGCTGAACGAATCATGTGTCATCAAGTTATGTCCACATCACCTTTTATGTGAATGTGACTATGTAAAGCACATATAACTTCTTATGGCTTTATATCAGTGGTCCCCAAACTACGGCCCGCTGCCGGATATGGCCCACCTCCACATTTGCCCCCCCCGAACAATAGCAGAGACGTCTTATGATTATTTGTTTTTTAGTCTGGCCATGCGATCAAGACTAATACACACCCAGAACATAACATTCTACTCCACCCTTCTGACGTCTGTGCCCTGACTGTGCCTGTGTCTGTTTACAAAAAAATAATAATTTGTCCACTGCAGGTTAAATACACTGCATTCTGAATCAATTTTTCTCTTCCATAATCTATTCACCATTATTCCGTTCTATTTGACAGGGGACAAATGATTATTTTTTTGTTCAATGCAAAGAAAAGGTTGTTTGTATCATCTGTCAAGACACAGTGGCGGTATTCAAAGAATGCAATCTGCACCGACACTCTGAATCCCATCACAAAGACGAGTATGATCGCTTGTAAGGCCAAATGCGAGTAGACAAACTCTCTAAGCTAAAACATGGACTGTTAGCTCAGGAGAATACATTTGTACGCCAGGCTTGGCTGAACCAGTCGTCTGTTCCGGAAGCTTTCTGGTTGCTCAACTGATAGCCAGCAGTGTTTTTTAAAGTTATTTCCTGACCTTTTTCTGTGAAGGTCCCCGAAAGGGTTACTAATATCTGGTAATGCGTGGCTTACCGGAAAACAATAAATGTTTACGTTTAGGCAGCCCTGCGATCATCACACTTTTTCTGTTACAAACTGACCTCGGCCCCCCCCCATCAGAGAAGGGAAAAGTTATGTGGCCCCTGCAGGAAAAAGTTTGGGGACCCTTGCTTTATATAGTGGAATATTTTTGTCTCATCTAATGGATTAATTTTACTTTATCTTACTCAGTATAACTTTATGACCACTAGATGTCTTCCTATCCCTCTTAATTATGTAGGGCTCCAAGACAGTCAGTACCTTTTAACCCAAAACCCCTGGCAAAAATTATGGAAACACCCACTCCACTCAATAAATGGGGCTGGTGGTGTAGTGGTTAGGGTGCTGCACTCATGATCGGGAGGTTGTGTTTTCAAATCCCAGTTGGACCCCCACTGTGCTAAGACCCCTGAGAAAGGTCTTAACCACAAGTGTGCCTCTGTTCACCCAGCAGTATAAATGGGTACCAGTAAAAAAAATACTGGGAAGGTAAACTGCGATGGACGAGCGTACCATCCAGGAGGAGTTGTACTCCTTGTCGCTTTACGCTATGGAAACCGATGGTTCGATGAGCCACTATGGCTCGGGTGTAAAAAGCCCATCAGACTTTCCACTCATGCCAGAAACAACACACACACACACACACACACACGCACACACAATATGTGTGTGTGTGTGTGTGTGTGTGTGTGTGTGTGTGTGTGTGTGTGTGTATACTTTGACTTAATGTAACAAACTTTAAAAACAAAATTATTTTTAATAAATTTCATATTTTGTTTTTAGATTTACTGAAGAAAAAAATCATGGAATCATTCAATGTTGAAGACAAAATCAGGGAATCATCAAAACAAATAATAATTAGTACTTAGTTGCTCCTTCAGGGGCATGAATTATTTAATCCATGGAATTCACTAAAGGAAAAACAACATCCTCCATCAAACTTGTTGCAGCTTCCCCCAGTAGTAGGAAACAGATCATCTTTGCAGTCTTGTAATGGACCAGTTTTAGATTCCCACCAGATATTTTCAATCAGATTAAGATTTTTCGCTGGCCATCTTAACTTATTGATCTGCTGTTCATGAAGAGTCACTTTGCTTTCTGGCATGATGAATTGTCTTTCTCAACAAACTCAATTGAACTGCACAGCTCTGACACATTTGGATCTGGCTACACAGCTGAAACTACAAATACTGTAATTATGTTTCTCATTTGAAAATCAGTGCGAAAAAGACTAAGATTTGTCATGACTGTAACATCATGATTCTATATTTAGATCCAAAAGTAAAAAAAACACCTCAACCCACAGAGTTGTTGGCATTGTCCCATAGCATAAAAAAATTAAAATTTCATTTGATTCTGTCAATGTGTTATGAAGTAGTTTGATTTGGTTTTGTTTTGTTGTTTTTTTACAGTTATGGCATAATTCTGTTTCTTAATTGAAAATCAAATATCACCCTCCATGGAATTTTATCAATTGTCTACAAGAACAAGTTGGCCTAGTTTCAGGTGTTTCTGATCGCTAGTAACATATAATATCCACAACAACAACAACAACAACAACAACATCACGGTAGGAAAGAGTTTGACATCTGACACCTCTTCTTCTTTTTTCCTTCTTTTCCTTTCGGCTGTTCCCTTCAGGGGTCGCCACAGCAAATGATCTGCCTCCATCTCTCCCTATCCTCTGCATCTTCTACTCTTACTCCAACGACCTTCATGTCTGCCTTCACCACATCCATAAATCTTCTCTTTGGTCTTCCTCTGGGCCTTTTGCCTGGTAGTTCCAACCTCAGCATCCTACGACCAATATACTCACTATCCCTCCTCTGTACATGTTCAAACCATCTCAATCTAGCCTCTCTGACTTTGTCTCCAAAACATCTAACATGTGCTGTCCCTCTGATGTACTCATTTCAGATCCTATCCATCCTCGTTACTCCCAGAGAGAACCTCAACATTTTCATCTCTGCTACCTCCAACTCTGACTCCTGTCTTTTCCCCAGGGCCACTGTCTCTAATCCATACAACATTGCTGGCCTCATCACCGTCTTGTACACTTTTCCCTTCATTCTTGCCGATACTCTCCTATCACACATCACACCGGACACTTTTCTTCATCCATTCCAACCTGCCTGCACACGCTTCTTCACCTCTTTTCCACACTCTCCATTGCTCTGCATTGTTGAGCCTAAGTACTTAAAATCCTCCACCTTCTTTATCTAAATGCAGCAATGAGGCGGGGGGGGGGGGGGGGCACTAACCAGTGTCTCTCCCCCTTATGCCGGTCCCAAGCCCGGATAAATGCAGAGGGTTGCGACAGGAAGGGCATCCGGCGTAAAACTTCTGCCACATTTAAAACAAAAAAAATGCAAATGATCTGACACCTCATGCATACAAATTATTTAATTACCCCGTAATCTAGTTTCTGTTAACAGAATGAGAAAAGTGGCCAATATTCTAAAGGACACCTGTACTGTCATTGTTGAGGTAATGCTTGTTAAATCCTCTGATATTTTACCTGCCATGGAAACCTAAAATTCTTTGAATATTATTCCAGCAGAGACACAAACTACCACAGCAATATTCATTCATTCTTTTTCTGAATCGCTTAATTATAGTTATGGTCACAGGGATGTTGGCACCCATCTCAACCCCTGAGGCCAGTGTACACCATGGACATCTTGCCAGGCAATTGTAGGGCGAAAACATGCTGATGGCTATGCAGCCTACTCTTTTGGAATGACAGCAATGGTTCTTTTACATGCCTCTCACCAGTGAGAGACATGGCCAGCCTTTGATAGCCTAATTAACTGCACTGGAGGACAACAGTTTCAACCCGGTGACAGTGGAGCTTGAACCCTCCAATCTTGAGCTTGATATTCCAGCACTGTACCACCAGGCCACCACTTGCCATCTTCATGAATTAACTTCATGAAGTTTATATTTTTCTTCAAAAATAAACACATTTAAATGTTGAATCATGCAGCACTTTTTTTTTTTATGAAAAAATGATTGGTTGGATAAAAAAAAATTATGAATTAGTATAATGTTGCTGTTCCCTCTTACAACACGTAAAATATGCTTAGGTACTGAAGATGCAGAGTGATATATTTTCTCTCAATAATTCTGCAATATGGTCTTCAGATGCATGTAGTGATTAGAAAAGCTAATCTGGCTCACATCGAGAAGGTCCTGAGTTCGGGCATTTCATCATCAAATTAACATGCTAGGCATTGAACAAAGATATCCCTGACTGTTCTCTGTTAGGGCCTGGTGAGTTGTTCAGGGTGTACTCTGCTCTCATCCCGAGTCGGCTGAGATGAAAGCTTAATAATTAATTACAGTCGGCCCCCAATTTACGAAATTAATCCGTTCCAGAGCCCTTTTCGTATTGCGGGGATTTCGTCAGTAGACGTCGCATTTTACACGTTAAATACCTAATTCGTTTCAAGGCTCCAGTCTTTGGACTGAATAAACCCCATAAACCCTTTAAAAATGATAAAAGTACACCAATTTTGTATGAAATATGTGTTAAAAGTAAAAGAAATGTATTGATTAAACCATTTAAACATTTTATTAACATATTAAACCATTTTATTAACATATTTTTCAATTAAACCATTATTAAACATTTTTTATTAACACACCCCCCCTCTCTCTTTCTCTCTCTCTATCTCTCTCGCATATGCGTGCTGTGGGCCACGCCCACAAGACGTGAATTCAAAACGCATTCCCCGCTTGACCATTTACTGAATTAAAACAACTCAAAAAACTAAAGAATTATTTCTTCTCTCTGTCTATCTCTTGTGTGCGCTGCGGGCCACGCCCACAAGACGTGATTCAAAGCACATTCCCTGCTTGACAAACTCAACTTTAATTTTAATTCCTTGAGGGATTGGAATTCCAGATGAGCTCAAATGCACCCACATGTATTAAACATTTACTGAATTAAAACAACGTAAAAAACTAAAAACTAAAGAGTTAAGCTTCCTTCTGTCTCTATCTGGGAGGCCAGGGGGTTGGGGGGTGGGTGGTAGGGGATGTTGAGAGACAGCCAATGAGAGAGCAACTTGCGTGTGAAATTTTGATTGGTGCGTTTGAATTTCTTTTCGTAAGAGGGAGTTGTTTCGTATCTCAAGGATGGAAACTCAGGAAAATGTTTTTTGTCACCCGGGGATTTCGTACACAGGGGTCTTCGTAAATTAGGGGCCAACTTTATTAGGATTAATTGATTTGACAAGTGAATTAGTGACTAAAATAACACTTATAAATAGCACTTATGTGCAGTCTTAACAATTATTGCTTTGATAATTGTATAGTAATACTATTCTGTATACTGTAGTTTCTGAGCTCTAAGCATTCCTCAGGACAAATTCCATTACAAAAATGACAGGTTGGAACATTTGTATATTATTTATATAGATATATTTTGTGAATTGTATCTTATACAACTTTATAGCCAGATGAATACACTGGGTCAGTTTGCTCTGCGATCAAAGATTCTGCCTAACTGACATGTAAAAATTTTTGGTTTATGCTATGTGATTTTTTTTTTTTTTTTGTCTCTGAATGTATTACTTAACTGCTCAGTAAAAGTTGTCTTTATCCTGTGGAAAATATTTTGAATGCAGTTTTACAGGACACACACAAGCACACACACACACACACACACACACGCGTGCGCGATTCAGAAGAGTTGGAACGTTTTCACTCTGTTGTTGTGGTTTTCCAAAGGGTGTGTCTGGTTTTGAATAAAGTTAATCAGTTAAGTTTTAAATGGAAACAATTTTGGAACACAACAAATAGCCCCTTTTTGTGACATACAACATTGTAAATTAAAGCAAAAACTAGTTTCTATGGTAGGTGTCGGTTAATTTGGTGGCTAGACAGTCTAATTGCATGAACAAATAAATGACATAAACACGAAAAGCAGTCAGTATTATCCATCACACAATGTTAAATAACAAGCCATAGCAGTGTAATTCATAAATTTTAAAAGTTAGCAATACCTAATCAATCCACACCTATGTTACCCAGAAGCCCATGTTAGGCTACATCTATCTAACCATACAACATATGTACCACTTACCTGCCAGAGTTTCAGTGGGTACTGGGACTGATCCCCATTGACTTCAGACAAGAGAGGTGGGTTACAGTAAGAAGAAGTCACAAGTCCATCACAGGGATAATACAGACAGAGACTACCATTTACAATCACATTCACACTAATGGTAAATTTAGATTACCCACATGACACACTGTACATTTTTGAACTGTAGGGAGAAATTGGAGTACCAAAGTAGAAGCCATGCAAGCACTGGGAGAACATACAAACTCCATACGGAAATGCCTTCACCGAATCCGGGATATTTAGTGTACATATTTATCCTAAAGATGTTCAGGTCAGGGTTGTGTGCAGACCACTTGAGTTTTTCCAAACTAAACATGATGAGGGACGTCTGTGCCTCGTTGCTTTGGCTGCTGCCTCTGCGACCTGACCCCGGAGATAGACATGTCAAACAGACAATTAAAAAAGAACATTAAAATCAAACTGAGATCAACTACAGTTCATTTCCACAATTAGAGTTCAATTCAAGGTTCAGGGTCAGAAACATCAGTATCTCCTATGACTGCCTCTGCCATCACACACCATCTGAATATGTGCATAGTGTCTACTAAAACCACGACAACCAATTGGTCCATTCTTATCAATTCCACCTCCAGAAATCACTTCCAGAAAATTACAATCTGCATGACCTTGCATTTTCCAAACTTCTTAATTCATTTATGGTTGCAGGGAATCTAGAACCTGACTCAGCCGATACTGTGTGACAGTGAGGTGCACCGTCACAGGGCACCACACACAGAACCATTCACACTCACACCGAGGAACAATTTGGGACAGCCAAATAGCCTGATGTGCATGTCTGAGGGAGGAAACTGGTGTACCCGAAGTTAACCTGTGCAAGCAGTGGGAGAACATGCAAGCTCCACACAGAAATGCCCAAACTTGGGACTCAAACTCAGGACCTTCTTGTTGTGAAACAGATGTAATAACCACTCTATCCTAACGAACAACACTCACTTTGAAATGTGATGCATGATAAAAAAAAGTTCCATGTTTGAAGATTTCAGGCCAGGTGGGCTCTGGCTAATTGCAGATACACTGATGAGCAGGCATCAGTCCACTACTCTGATGTCAACTGCAGAAACCAGCTTCCTGAAACAGACTGTGGATAGTTTGGGCACTGATTCTTTTCTGGCGACGACCTGTGATGTGCATAGCAGAAGTTGTAGCTGGACAGAAGTGACTGCAAAGGTGTAGGAGACAAATATGGCGGTCCAGCTGTCAGTTGGTGACACATGAATGAATGACAATATCAGGGCATGCTTCTGTTAAGTTGGAAGATACGCAGTGTCTTGGGATATATCTACTCAGACTTGGATCAGGGCATCATTAAGCCCCTGAACAGTCTATGGCAGTATTTGGCCAGTAAATTCCATCAATGCTTCTCTCATCTAGGAACTCCTTACACACTCTGGCCATATGAGGCAGCACGGGGTCTGTATCAGATACAGGGTTTGACAGTTGTTCTTCATTACTGTACCTAACAGCAATCAGGGTGCCACTGATTAAGTGAATACATGCTGTTACTCTCCCTGTTTGGGAAATGACATGTGATAAGTAGGAGCTCCTTGATGGGATTTAGTGAAACCTGAATTAGGAAGAAATTCCATGAAAAATGTTAGTTTAAGTGACTCAGAGAGTTAAAAGTTAAGTTTGTAACATATGAAACCCTTCCAGAAAAATGGGAAAGCTAATTTATGTAAACTGCGTTGTCAAAAAAAACTCAAGCCCTTTAACCCAAGTTGAACATATGCAGGTGGAAAGAAGTTCGCAATGTCTTCCTCTTGATGTTCTTTGTGCTAAATAAATTAGCTCAAATAATGTTTTAAACTTTGTAAAAAATAAAGAAACCACGTACAACAGATGAGAAGAATAAGATATCCTTTTATTTCTTTCACACCATTAATCAGGTATGTCAGAAGTTGAAGTCAGCCAACAGCAATCAGTCAAGCAGCCTACAGTCTGAAAAACTCCCCTGTACTTCTACTTGTAATTGTGCTGAGTCAACTTCCCTATTCCAAATCAATTTCACCTTGTGTTTGCACTTTTGCTATTTTGGTCCCTCCTGCCTTAATTTGCATGATTTTCCAATTTCCTATTATGTTCTTGGTTGCCCCTTATACAGTTTCTAATTTGATGTCACTCACCACCCAGTGACATCCTTTCCGTTCATACTTTCCCCGTTACTTTCAAGCCCAATTTGGGAGGTTTAATAAAATTGGCGCTTCATTTATAAGCACGTATATGGGGCAGTGGTGGTCTAGTGGTATAGGGCGCTTGATCGCTGATCCAAAGGTTGGGGGTTCGAGTCCCACTCTCCACAAGGTTGTCACTGTTCCCCCCAGTGCAGCTAACTGGGTTATCAAAGGCGGGCCATGTCTCTCACTGACTATGGTGAGAGGCATGTAAAAGAACCATTGCTGACTTTTGTAAAGAGTAGGCTGCAAAGTCATCAGCGTGTTTCTATCCCTTGCTTAAAAGGGTTGTCACAGGAAGGGCATCCGATGTAGAAACCTCTGCCAAATCAAACGTGTGAACCAGATGATTCGCTGTGGCAACTCCCGAGTAAAAGGGAAAAAGCCGAAAGGAAGACAGACATTTATAAGCACGTATATAAGTAACTTTAGGAAGGGAAGTATTATACACTGTCGTCATCTACCTCACCCATCTATACTGTCAGCTGACCACCTTGATTTTCTTAGATTTCCAGTTGCTACTAAATTCCACCCTGTATATCCTGTTACCCATGAACAGGCCATTCACTCTCAACCAGAGTCTTGTGACCAGTTCACCCAGACTGATGGTCCGATTCCTGATGGCTTCTCAACTGCTTCACCTTCTCCTCCAGGTTCCCTTTATATTCCTTTGGTTTCCCCTGACTAATCTTCCCCAGAGCCTTCACCAAAATCTTTCATTATTGATTGGCCTATTAATTGGCCTGATTTTCTCATTGATTATTTGCCAACCTCACAACTCAAGCTTGAACCTTCTTCCTTTTGATCTCAGTGATGGTCTTGTGGTAAAGATGCTGGATCACTGATCCTAAGGTTGGGGGTTTATGCCCCACTCTCAACAGGTTGTCACTGTCCCTCCAGTGCAGCTGACTTGGTTATCAAAGTCCAGCCATGTCTCGAACTGTCTGTGGTGTGAGGCAAGTAAAAGAACCATTGCTGGCTTTCAACAAGAGAATGCTGCATAGCTGTCAGCGTGTTTCTGCCCTGCAATGGCCTGGTGAGCTGTTCGGGGTGTACTCTGCCTTCGCCCAGAGTTGGCTGGGATGGATGCCAGCCTCCCTGTGACCCTAATTAGTATCAAGAGGTTACAGAAAATTAATGATTTCTAAAGCATTTTACTTAAATGACTGCTATTTTAAAGCAAGTATTGATAACCCTTAAGTTAATACAAAATGTTGGCTTTTCCAACAGCAGCACTTCTAAAGGTGATAAATGCAAAAGCCTGTTGCGTTGTATATAGAATGAGTAAAAAAGGACAGAATTTACTATTCACAAATTAATATTAATAAACAGCCGATATCCACAGTATTTGTAAAATATCCTTTACAATGAACTACAGTAAAATTATTCTGTTCATCCATTCGTAACTTAACTAACATAAGACACATTCATATAATTTTTTAGGGCTACTGCGACATAAACATTGGCCTCAACTCTTCACAACAGTATTTTATATCAATACATCATTTTACATTGTTTGTATAAGTTTACTATTTTCTTTTTCAAGTAAAATTCAATTTCAAGCACAAATGATTCCCCCCAATGCAATATTACCTCTGTGCATAACATCAGAGACTCTCACAGACATGGTTTGTGACCTCAGTCATTAATTAGATTTAATCAGCAAATGAGTTAAAAGGAATCATGGCAGCCTCAGCAGAGTCTGGCTCCTTCTCAGAAAAGGTAAGTTCTGCCAAAACATTTGAAGAACAGTATGTGAAGACTTCAGGTTTACTTAAAATAAAAGAATGGTTTTCCACAGTGCAAACATTCATTGGCATAGCACAGCAGTGTGACGCACAGACACTGAAAGAGGAAACATTCAAGCACTATTCTAAAAAATGGAAAAAGCCAAATCACCATGAATGCTATTTTGATTATTCCTTCATCATTACCTCTGACAGTTTATGCTGTCACATGTATTGGTTTATTTGGTTCTTAGCTTGCCTGTTTGTTTTGTGTGCAGAATATCTCAAAAAGTGGTGTATGGATTTAAATTATTATTTTTTTAAATTATGTTGGAAATAACTTGTAAAAAAAAAAATCAATACATGCAAATAATGTGTAAAGGAATGTTCATCAGATGTCCACTAACATGATATATCACATTATAACTTTATAGAATAATAAAGTTATTATCAATGCAAATCTCACCGTAATCCAATTGTTCCTGATGAAGGAATCTTGCAGTCTATGAGTTAGTCTGTTTATTTGTTAGTTTTTCTCTACGATGTTTGCAATATAACTTGAAAGTTATTCACAGGTTTTCAATTTTTTTTTTACTATTTTGTCAGTTGTGTTATATCTAAAGGTAAAGTCCTTTGGGCTTTTTACACCTGAGCCATAGTGCAGACTTCAATGGGCATGTTGGTGCAGGCAACAGAGGGGATGAGGAAGTAATGGGCAGGTTTGGTATCCTGGACAAGAACACAGAAGGACAGATGTTGATAGATTTTTCAAAAAGGATGGAAATGGCTATGGTGAAAACTTTCTTCCAGAAGGAAGAGGAGCATAGGCTGACTAATAAAAGCGGAGGTAGGAGCACACAGGTAGACTATATCTTGTGTAGGCGATGTAATTTGAAGGAAGTCAGTGACTGCAAAGTAGTAGTGGGTGAGAGTGTTGCCAAACAGCATAGGATGATGGTGTGCAGGATGACACTGATGGTGAGGAAGGCGAAGAAGGAAAAGGCAGAGCAGAAGACAAAGTGGTGGAACCTAAAAAAGGACGAGTGTTGTGTTGTCTTCAAGGAGGAGTTGAAACAGGGTTTGGGTGGTCAGGAAGTGCTTCCAGATGACTGGACAACTACAGCTAATGTGATCAGGGAGACAGGTAGGAGAGTATTTGGTGTGTCATTTGCAAGGAAAGTAGACAAGGAGATTTGGTGGTGGAATGAGGAAGTGCAGGAGTGTGTACAAAGGAAGAGGTTAGCTAAGAAGAGGTGGGACATTGAGAGGACCTAAGAGAGTAAACAGGAGTACAGGAAGACACAGCATAAGGTGAAGGAAGCGGTGTCAAAGGCCAAACAGAGGGCGTATGATGACTTGTATGATAGGTTGGACAGTAAGGAAGGAGAAAATGATTTATACAGGTTGGCACAGCAGAGAAATAGAGATGGGAAGGACATGCAGCAAGTTAGAGTGACTAAGGACAGAGTGGGAAATGTATTGACTGATGACAGAAGTGTGCTGGAAAGATGGAAAGAGTACTTTGAAGAGCTGATGAATTAATAAAATGAGAGAGAAAAAAGAGTAGAAGAGGGGACTGTTGAGGACCAGGAGGTAGCAAAGATTAGTAAGGGTGAACTGAGGTGGGCATTGAAGAGAATGAAGAGTGGAAAGGCAGTTGATCCTGATGACATACCGGTGGAGATAATGTATCTAGGAGAAGTGTCTAGGAGAGGTAGCAGTAGATCTTCTGACATGACCATTCAACAAGGTCTTAGAGAGTGAGAGGATGCCGGAGGAATGAAAGAGAAGTGTGCTGGTGCCCATTTTTAAGAACAAGGGAGACGTGCAGAGTTGTGGCAACTACAGAGGGATAAAGTTGATGAGCCATACGATGAAGTTATGGGAAAGAATAGTGGAAGCTAGACTAAGGGCAGAGGTCAGCATCTGTGAACAACAGTTTGGTTTCATGCCAAGAAATAGCACCACAGATGCAATGTTTGCTTTGAGGATGTTAATAGAGAAGCACAGAGAAGGTCAGAGGGAGCTGCATTGTGCCTTTGTGGATCTGGAGAGAGCATATGACAGGGTGCCGAGAGAGGAACTGTGGTATTGCATGAGGAAGTCTGGAGTGGCAGAGAAGCATGTTCGAGTAGTGCACGGCATGTATGACAGATGCAAGACAGTGGTGAGTTGTGCTGTAGGTGTGACAGACGAGTTCAAGGTGGATGTGGGACTGCATCAAGGGTCAGCTCTGAGCCCCTTCTTGTTTGCTATGGTGATGGACAGGCTGACAGAGAGCTGGAGGTAGCAGAGATGAAAATGTTGAGGTTCTCTCTGGGAGTAACGAGGATGGATAAGATCAGGAATGAGTACATCAGAGGGACAGTACATGTGAGATGTTTTGGAGACAGAGTCAGAGAGGCTAGATTGAGATGGTTTGGACATGTGCAGAGGAGGGATAATGAGTACTTTGCTAGTAGAATCCTGAGGCTGGAACTACCAGGCAGAAGGCCTAGAGGAAGACCAAAGAGATGATTCATGGATGTGGTGAAGGAGGACATGAAGGTCGTTGGTGTAAGAGAAGAAGATGCAAAGGATAGGGTGAGATGGAGGCAGATGATTCACTGTGGTGACCTCTGAAGGGAACAGCCAAAAGGAAAAGAAGAAGAAGAAGAGGATGAATACGTCACCATGATGACTCTGTGTGCCTTGCGAAGAGTCAACCTTCTGCATTACTGTAACAAACAGCCATTAAGCTCTGGAAATTTGGTGGTGAATTCTGCCTCAGTAAGCTCAAATCAGGACTTAAAATGACTTTTACTGGAAGAAGCATGATCCTTAATGGGCATCTCTCATATGAAATCTTGTATCTATCCTTGCTTTATACATATCTGGACTTCTCACTCACAAGATTGTGTGAGGAAACATTTGAACAACAGTGCATGGTAGCTTGGACTTTTGCATGGAGGGTTTGCATGTTCTCTCTGCTTCTGGTGCTTCACCAAACTGTGGGCCATGAGGGAGGACATTTTTCAAACACAGTGTGATGAGATCCAACAGGACTGGAACTAAACATGTGTATTCATAATACTTGTTAAGTGGGGATAATCAGAATTAAAGATTTGTAGGGAGTTAGGGAGCATCAAAAGCAAACTCTGGAGCAATGGAAATCCTCTGATAACAAGATTGTGGAGTATTGCTTCTGATCTAAATGTACTGAATGTTCAGGTTATCCCATCGATATATTTCCAACACCACCACAACCCCCCCCCATGGCACAGATATAAAGTTGAACAAATGAATGAATGAATGAATGAATGAATGAATTAAGGTTTTATTTTGAACTTGTGTAAATACAATAAAATATAACTAAAATACGTAAAAACAAAATTAAGACAGCATAAGCTTTTACATTCTATCCTTCTTCACTCATTTGATCATTCATTCACTCATTTTCTGAACTACTGTACTTAATTCTAATTAGAGTCAAAGGAAGGCTGGTGCTCATTTTAGTCGACTCTGAATGAGGACGTAGTACATCCTGGACAGCTCCCCAGGCCATTGCAGGTCTCAGAAATGAATAAATACCAAATTTTTAAATACCACTTTTAAACTGGGTCATTCTTTGACATTGTTCTAGCTCTGCAGTTAACCTGTCTCACACCTTCACACCACATATGGAAATAATTAAGGCTCACTTGCAGGTCGCATGAGGAATTTGTCACACATGAATTGGCACGAATTTCATTTCTTCAAAACAAGATCACTGTGAATACAACTCAGGACTTTAATAAAAATTGTGACACCACAAGTTTACTCTAAAAAGACCATGCTTGTAATCAAACCAACGCCATGCTATAATCAAAGCTAAAGGAAGTTAAAAGAAAATAGCATGCATGAGTTTTGTTTATTTTTGGTAGGGCAGTATACATTAATCAAAAGATACTATCAGTGTTGAACACCCTCAATTCACTAAGGATTTATAGACACCATTTTACAAACCCTGCAACAAAATTACACTCTGCATACAGCCTGATTGCTGTTAAGAATTACAATCATAACACAACTTTAATACCGCAATAAAATTACAGGCTACACACAGCCTTGTTTCTGCTAGCACTGTCTGCATACTTCTACCATTTTGGTTTGTGGGTTTTTTTTTTAATACCTTTGCATATATTTACATCTGAGGCATTTGGTAGTCACCCTTGGAGACCGCCCATGAAGAACATATGCATGGCCCAAGTTACTAATTTTATTGGAAAAAAAACCCTAATTTCCAACGCTCCCTGAAAGCAATATAGTTTTCCTAGTCCCCTTGAACGCATCATAAGCACATGCTGCATGCACCTAGCTAAGCACAGCAGAGCATGCTGCAGAGCAGGACACACACAGAGCACTCGATAAGCTACACAAGTGAGTCAAACGATCCAAAATGTGTTTAAGTGAACTTTTAACAAGTTTAACTAAGTTTATGTACTTTTCAGAGCCTTGTATGTGTTTTGTTCTCTCTCAATCAAACCGAGTGGAGAGTGTTTGTTTTCTTGGAAACTCCGGTGAGTCATTACAACATGAAGCTAGCTTAAAAACCTATGCTAACTTTACACATGGTGACTTTTAAAACTGTGTGCACTATTTTTGTCTCTAAAAAGCTAAAACCAGTCGGAGTACACAACAAAGATTGTGCTGTGCACAAAATGAGCCTTACATTTTATTTTTCTAAATGTTTTGTTGAAGCACCTTTGCTAATCCACTAAAGTAGTGCAGATAAGCACTTTTGTTTTGTATTACATTCCATTCAGTGCCTTTCATGCACTTTTGTCATTTCATTTATGTGTTATTTCATAGAAATAAGTTGTTAAAAACAATTAAGTTACAAACTTGAAATAATTTAGTTTCATATGCCTTGAAAAAAGGGTTAAATATTGTGGTTGTTGTTATGCTACATAGCAATACATTTTGAATTCATGGAAGTAAAACCAGTGTTCAAACAGCAATGTAAAAGAATTTGAACATTTTATGAGATCTCATTTTATTTAGAAACTACTGTTAAAAATATTTTATTCATTGTGTCTGTACTGCATGTGCAGACTGGATTTTTAGTGGACCTGGATCTGATCTTGAAGCTGGTTTCGGACACGGATGGCGAGCCAAACCCAGTGAGAACTCTTGGCGGATCCAGAAGCAGTGTGGCCAACTGTTCTCTGGATGCGAGAGTAGATCTACAGACCCAACCACTTCAAATCTCAGGATCCCAGATAAGAACAAATAAAAACACCTTTATCCCAAACGGATCACAATCCTGGAAAAGACCTCCCGAATTCACACAAATCAAACCTTAAGGATTCAAAACTTAGAGACTCTAAGCCTATTTTATTTTTATTTTTATTTTGTAAAGAGCGTTCTACAACATTGTTTGCACTGTTTCTTGTGCAATTGTAAATTGTAATAAATCTGCCGGCTGTTAAACTTTAAATCTCCACAATTCATTCTACTCCTCTAGAACCTAGCATATAATCTAGCACAGCTATACTAAGCTGGTGTTACACTGTAATTTAGGTTTTGAAAGTTTTCCATATCCTCTTACTAATGGGTTCAACGATCATTTCTTCGACAGGAAATCCCTTGCTGATATCGAGCTGTACCAGAATAAAGGACAGTTTATTTGTATGTTTTTCTTGTACATTAATAGATAGAGTGACCAGTCAAGCAATACTGGAGGATTGATAGGAGTGTAGTGTGGTGTGGGGTGTGATAACATATTTGAGGTAAGAGGGTGCTGGTCTATCTCTAGCTCAATAGTTAAGTATCAGCGTTTTGAATCTGATGTGGCAGATACAGGAAGCCAGTGGATAGAGTGCAATTGTGAAGTAGTGTGTAAGAACTTGGGAAGGGTGAAACAAGTTGTGCAGCTAAATTCTGGATCAAATTATGGTTAAACTCAGACCTGCTAGAAAGTGAGTTACAGTAGTCTAGCTTGTCAAGATAGTAAAACAGTATCTTAATGGGTTTTGGACAAAGAAATGGACAGATCCTGCTGATGTTAAAGACCATTGAAAAGAAAAGGTAGGTACCTCAACATTATGTGCAGTGACTAGAAAGATCAGAGTTGTCCCATAGATGACAAGATTCTGATGTGGAGATGAATCAGTTGAGCTGAACAATAGTTTAAGTTTGCTGGGGTTGAGATTCAGTTGATGAGCAGTCTGACAGATACACAGAGACCAAGTGGTAAATATGATTGTCTGTGGGAGGTAAGAAAGAAAAAGTAGAGTGTAATCATATGAGGATATGACCTCACCAAGAGACTTAATATAGAGGGAGAGGAAAAGTGGACTGAGTACTGAGCCCCGTGGGACAACAGTGGAGAATCTGCATAGAGCAGACGTGGATCTCTTCCATGTCATCTTATGTGACCAATATTTTGGGTAGGATTCAAACCCTTGCCATGAATAGCCATGAACTCTACAAGAGTGCCTTGTGGTTGATAGTATCAAATACTGCTTAAAGCCCAAAGAGGATGGGGACAGAAGATTAGTTTGGCCAAGCTTCATGTAACTTCATGGTAACAGCCAAAAAATCATTCTGTGTAGAGATTATTTCTTTGAAGCCAGACTGATTGTCCTGGAGATTGTTTTGTAGGTCTTAGACAGTTGGTTGTACATAGTGCATTCAAGAATGTTAGAAGGAAAATACAGACGTAATACTTTTTCATAGATGTTTGATGTATTCATAGTGGCTGTCTACAGGACCTGAATAACCCTGGTTCTTTTGAATGCTGTTGGTATATACTGGTGATATTTATAATAAAGGTGATAAAGGTTAGAAGATCCAGAGAGATGTATGCGACATTGTACAAGGGATTGGATTTATTTTATTTGTTTAAGGTGATTAAGCCAAATTATAAGGTGAGGTTCCATAATTTCAACTATCAGTCTCAAAAAATGTATATGTGATTCATGAAAATAATTATACTTTATTTATTTGAGATATATTTCATGAAGCCAAAGTGTTTGGCTATTAAATAAAAAAAAATGGGCTGTGTCATATCTGTGGTTTGATGATTTGAAACAATGCAAAAAATTCCAGGATGAAGACACAAGAGAAGGGGACCCGGTGAATGCAATGTTGTGCTGACATCCTACCATTCCAGGCATGGGAGATATGGGTATTATATGGCACATGTTATTAGTGGGGCTGGTGGTGTAATGGTTAGGGTGTTTCAGTGGTTAGGCTCATGATCAGGAGGTCATGGGCTTGAATCCCTTAGACCCCCACTGTGCTATGACCACTGGGCAAGGTCTTAACCACAAGTGTGCCTCTATCCACCCAGCAGTATAAATGGGTACCAGTAAAAATACAGAGAAGGTAATCTGCGATAGACTAGCATCCCATCCAGGAGGAGTTGAACTCCTGGTAGCTTCACACTATGGAAACCAGGAATAATAATATAACAATTGTTATGGCCTGTGCTGGCTGGCGGAATTAATTATTTCTTTAGTCATTGCAAGCGCTGGCGAGGGGCGTCGCGGTTGCCGGTAGGCAAGTTCCAGAAGAGTGCACCTGGTCCCACTCTGCAATCAGCAAGCAGCCAGCTATAAATGGGAGCGGCGCACTTCCCTCCGATGTCAGAAGATTGTTTTCCCCGTGATTCCGTTCCTCGGCTTTCTCTTTGACCCCTGGTATCTTGCTTCGTGCTCGACCAGTTCCATTGACTTAGTATTCCCGTGATTTACAGTTCCTAGTGTTTAATAAATTGTTGAACCTTCTTATGGTCTCCTGCATCCCTGGATCCAACGCATACACTCCAGACTTAACAACAATAGTAATAAGCACCAGCCTGATGAGCCACTAGGCTTGGATGTAAAACACCCAACAGATTTACCTACCTTACCTTATTCATGGATGTGGTAAAGGAGGACATGAAGATCGTTGGTGTAAGAGAAGAAGATGCAAAGGATAGGGTGAGATGGAGGCAGATGATTCGCTGTGGCGACCCCTGAAGGGAAAAGCCGAAAGGAAAAGAAGAAGACCTTACCATGGCTCTATGTTTCAGAGGTGTATTTAATTGGCAATTCATACAAGTTTGCTGTGTGCTTGCTGGAGGCCACTGTACAGAAATAAGGAGAGCACTAATAAAATAATATTATGTGTGTTTACTAAACACACAAAAATCTGAACACTAAAATTTAAATAACTTTTGCTTTGTCAGTTTTACACCACTGTAACATATTATTCACCTTATTGTCCAGAGCATTGTTATAATAAACTTCCTGGAAGAGAGGTTTGCTGCGGCTTTTAGTTACCAATATCTGGGTCATCAATTCACTGTTATTCATTGTTTCGACAGTTTCAGCACAATCAATATACACTATCCTGAAGAACGACATTAAATAAAAACCCTTCAGGCTTTAACAGCTCTTGGGCCCAGCTGCAGCTCAGGAAATTAGTGGACATATCCTGGAGAATAGAAGCAGAAACAGAGAACACACATGACTTTGGAAGAGGGCAAAAAGTCCCAAAGGGAATTACTTTTATTTTTAAACAATTTATTCCAGAGCCCTTATCCCTACAATGTACTGGCAATGTAAACACTTTTAATGATTTGCTCAAATAGTGAGAGTTTTTCAAACAGGAAGCCACATTTTCATGCCTATGATTTCCACATCATGAAATTTGGCAATTAATATTGGCTGGTTTTGTCTTTGTGTTTCCAACTTTTGTGATGGTCACTACCTTGCCTTGACTGATCCTGTCAATATTACATTGGCAAGAGTACCTGCAGTGGTCAGACACAAAACTTACTGGGGCAAGAGTTAGCAATCAATTTACTGTCTTGCTTGCCCTCTCTTCCTTACGTGTTTTTCATCACATTTCATCTTTAGTTCTTGTACATCTGTCTTCCATGAAGCTTGGTCCCTGGCTGATTTTTTCATGTCTTGAGCTCGATATGGAAACATTTAATTCTGCCATTGCAGACATCACAAAAACATAGCTTTGGTTTTCCTCACAGGTGATTTTGAGTTCTGAGTTCTCGACAGAAATGCTGTGTTGGTATAATGCTGTTGTCTGTCCTGCAGCCATGTCCAAGGCATCTCAAACTTTTCTGGCTTAGAATAGCTGTGATGCCATTGAGACAAGCCAACTCTGATTCTTCAATTCTTCTCATCCACAAGTGGCTGTATGACATCTAAATTAGCCTCCAAGCAGTCTAATTGAAGATTTCTTTCCATAGCAGTGTTAAACAGTCGTTTGAAACCTCTCCCAATTTTGGTCTGATGGTTGGCTGGCGGTTTGCTTTCTTGTTGCTGCTTCAGGAATCTGTTGAGATTTCTTTGAATTCTTTACACGTTGATAGGTCTTGCATGTTATCTGTAAACACCTTGGGCATTTGACAAAGTGGGCTGTGTTTTATTCAAGCTTTGACTCAAATATAACTAGAGTGTGGTTGGTATGACAGCCTGCATTGAAAATTGACCTGGTGAAATTGGCTAAGTTTAGGCACTTTCTTCTTATTAGAACTACATTCAGTTGGTGTAAGTGTTTGGATATAGTGTGACACCGTCATATTCGGAAATGAAGTTTACATTTGAAATGGGTCTTTTTCATATAGCGCTAGTGGTCTTTACAGAGTTCCAGCAGTCTTTGTCATTGTTACCTCATCAAAGTGGCCTATTCAAGTGGGCCACAGGTCATAGTCTGAACAAAAAGCTTCGGCAAGAACAAGTAGCATATCTTTAGTTGGTATTTGCTGTAATAAGTGACCAACATCCCCATAGACCTGGGCCTTGATGTCATGAGTTGCAAACAGTGTGGAGGCATAGGTGTTAATTTTTGTTACCATCCTGTGTGCACTGTTAATTACAGTGATATTATAGGTTATGAAATGGCAACAGGAATGGCCATAGATTCTAGCAACCTGTAGTTAAGTGATGTCCTACACCATAAAGATGGTGATCCTCTTGTTTTATAATTGAGTGTTAAATATGTCGAGCCTTTCTCTTGTTGGTTCAGAGTTAACTCGTCATGTTTCTTGCACTCTAGCGATGATTACCTTAAGCCAAATCAGTTTGCTGTCTTTCTAATTTTATATATAAAGTCCAGACTGCTTTCTTTACCAGCCTAAATGTGCAAAATTACATTTTTCATTTCTTTTCTCATGTCTGTTGTATGCCTGTCAAAGTTAGACCGATTCCCAAAACCCAGTTTTGACTACAGAAGGATGATTTGATTAACTGGCATGGCCAGCTATATCATTAACCCCTTACCCGGCAGAGACGAGTATACTCGCAATCACCCAAATTGTATTTTCCAGTCATTGACGAGTTAACTCGCCAAAACTTACGCTTTCAAAACCAGAGGGAAGCGGCTTTACTCGTCATTTCTATTGATGCCTGAGGATGTTATCGTACACTACTCATCATCATACGCCTCAAAAAAATGAACTATGGCATCTCAAGGCAACGTTAGACAAGAGGTAAGCGGCAAAATGTTTTCGACTCAGTAACCCGCAAAGAGTCAAAGAGGGAGTGTCGCGCTCTTTAGAATCGGTACTCTCGGCCTCGTATTTTACGATTTCCTTGAAATTTCTCTGTATCCCTTATCCCAATGGATAACAGTGATGACAACAGCGATACTGAAGCTTCTCTTAGAATCTTGGATACGTCTGATGAGAGTGCCAGCTCATCAGAAAATGAATATTCAAGCGAAAGTGAAGATGATGCACTGATTGACGCAAGAAATTGCAGATAATGCCTCACACATCTCAAATTTCGTCTACAAATCATACGTGACATCATCACAAAGTATGGATCAGAACTGCCACCACGGAGATCCCCAGGTAGACCATCAGCAGGTGCAGTAAGTACACGGAATACACCTGGACATTTTCCCAAGGAAATCCCGCCAACAGAGAAAAAGGCAAATCCAACAAAAAGATGTGTTGTATGCAGTCAGAAACGTGACCATAGAGGGAAACCAATTAGGAAGGAGTCACGGTATATGTGTAAGATGTGCCTTGTACCTTTATGTGTGGTTCCATGTTTTGATAAATATCACACACACTGACTGTAATTTCTTTTGATTGTAATTTCTTTTCTTTTTCTTTTTCTTTTCTTTTTCTTTTTCTTTTTCTTTTTCTTTTTTTTTTGAATAAAGAGCAAAGTTGAATAATCAATCGTGTAAGATGTGTCTTGTACCTTTATTTGTGGTTCCCTTTTTTGATAAATATCACACATAAGACTGTAATTTCTTTTGATTGTAATTTCTTTTCTTTTTCTTTTTCTTTTCTTTTTCTTTTCTTTTTCTTTTTCTTTTTTGAATAAAGAGCAAACTTGAATAATCAATCGTGTATTCTTCATTACATTAATTTTTGGTGACAAAAAAATAAATAAAAATGTGCTAAAAAAAAAAAAAAAGGCGAGTTATCTCGTCTCTGCCGAAAGGGGTAATTTCAAATTACAGTTGCATGCAAACATAGATGAAAAATTAAAAATAGACTTGAATTTCGTATTCAGCATAAAGTAAAGAACTTAAAAAAATTGGTCTGAAAAAGGAATGTTTTTGTCAAAAAAATGGTTGGTTAAGGGGTTAATAAATAACAGACACTAGCTTGCTTTATAACACTTACCAAAAATCTGCAATGGGCTGTTCTTAAAATGTTTAATGCCACTGTCAATCAAAAAGTGGTTAAGCAACTTTGACACTTCCTCCAATCATAAACATAGCAGCCCAGTGTTTTGGCCTGCCTCCTGCCCTATTTATGCCCAGGGATACTGATTTCCTGGAAATAACATTTCAAAGCATTTGTCCAACAAATATATAGCTTTGTTCATCTTTCATTTTCTAAACCGTTGAATTCTAATTAGGGTTGCAGGGAGGCCATCTCAACCAATTCTGGACGAGGACAGAGTTAAACATGCTGACAAAATAAAAATAAAGAAAATATGAAATATAAGTAACCAAACAACACCAGCAACTGGTACAGATTATCTGACAAAATATGCATTAAAAAAATTTGTCACTTGTCCATGGGAGGAAAGCAGTGTACCTGGAGAAAAACCACACAAGCATGAGAAGAACGTTCAAAGTACACACAGAAAAGCCAAAGCCTATGACTTGAATCCAGACTTCTTGGTGAGAGGCAAATATGCTCACCACAACGTCACCATGCTTCCCATCTTTATTTTATTATACTAGTCCTTCTCAAAAAATTAGCATGTTGTGATAAAGTTCATTATTTTCTGTAATGTACTGATAAACATTAGACTTTCATATATTTTAGATTCATTACACACAACTGAAGTAGTTCAAGCCTTTTATTGTTTTAATATTGATAATTTTAGCAAAAAAGTAAAGAAAAACCAAAAATCCCTATCTCAAAAAATTAGCATATTTCATCCGACCAAGAAAAAAAAAAGTGTTTTTAATACAAAGAAAAGTCAACCTTCAAATAATTATGTTCAGTTATGCACTCAATACTTGGTCGGGAATCCTTTTGCAGAAATGACTGCTTCAATGCGGTGTGGCATGGAGGCAATCAGCCTGTGGCACTGCTGAGGTATTATGGAGGCCCAGGATGCTTCGATAGCGGCCTTAAGCTCATCCGCAGTGTTGGGTCTGGTGTCTCATCTTTCACTTCACAATATCCCACAGATTCTCTCTGGGGTTCAGATCAGGAGAGTTGGCAGGCCAATTGAGCACAGTAATACCATGGTCAGTAAACCATTTACCAGTGGTTTTGGCACTGTGAGCAGGTGCCAGGTCGTGCTGAAAAATGAAAATCTTCATCTCCATAAAGCTTTTCAGCAGATGGAAGCATGAAGTGCTCCAAAATCTCCTGATAGCTAGCTGCATTGACCCTGCCCTTGATAAAACACAGTGGACCAACACCAGCAGCTGACATGGCACCCCAGACCATCACTGACTGTGGGTACTTGACACTGGACTTCAGGCATTTTGGCATTTCCTTCTCCCCAGTCTTCCTCCAGACTCTGGCACCTTGATTTCTGAATGACATGCAAAATTTGCTTTCATCCGAAAAAAGTACTTTGGGCCACTGAGCAACAGTCCAGTGCTGCTTCTCTGTAGCCCAAGTCAGGCGCTTCTCCCGCTGTTTCTGGTTCAAAAGTGGCTTGACCTGGGGAATGCGACACCTGTAGCCCAGTCCACTGCTTCCACAGGTCCCCCAAGGTCTGGAATTGGCCCTTCTCCACAATCTTCCTCAGGGTCCGGTCACCTCTTCTGGTTGTGCAGCGTTTTCTGCCACACTTTTTACTTCCCACAGACGTCCCACTGAGGTGTCTTGATACAGCACTCTGGGAACAGCCTATTCGCTCAGAGATTTCTTTCTGTATCTTACCCTCTTGCTTGAGGGTATCAATGATGGCCTTCTGGACAGCAGTCAGGTCGGCAGTCTTACCCATGATTGCGGTTTTCAGTAATGAACCAGGCTGGGAGTTTTTAAAAGCCTCAGGAATCTTTTGCAGATGTTTAGAGTTAATTGGTTGATTCAGATGATTAGGTTAATAGCTCGTTTAGACTACCTCTTCATGATATGCTAATTTTTTGAGATAGGAATTTTGGGTTTTCATGAGCTGTATGCCAAAATCATCAGTATTAAAACAATAAAAGACCTGAAATATTTCAGTTGGTGTGCAATGAATCTAAAATATATGAAAGTTTCATTTTTATCAGTACATTACAGAAAATAATGAACTTTATCACAATGTGCTAATTTTTTTAGAAGGACTAATAGATTGAACTGAATAAAATTAGGTTCAATTCATAGAAACAGAAAAAAAAAACAAAATTGCAAGTAATATTTTCCACACAAAATCTTGTTTTAACTGAAATGCCTACTGCTTGTAAAGCCTTCTTGCCCAGCATCATTGCCTGACCCCACCAATGTGCTTGTGGCTTCATTATATATAATCTGTAATTAGATATTCACGGTGGTGTAGTGGTTAGCACGTTCACCTCACAGCAAGAAGACCTGGGTTCAATTCCCGGCCTGGGCGTTTCTGTGTGGAGTTTGCATGTTCTCCCCGTGCTTGCGTGGGTTTCCTCCGGGTACTCCGGTTTCCTCCCACAGTCCAAAAGCATGTACAGTAGGTTAATTGGCTGTTCTAAATTGCCCATAGGTTCGCATCGTGCAGAAGGCAATGGCAAACCACTGCACTATCCTTGCCAAGAAAACCTCCATGAAGATGATAATCAAGGCGTTATCCTTCATGGCAGGTCGCCAAGGGTCGTCCTACAACTCGGAAGGTACCAGACCAGAATTAGATATTAAAAAGGGCATTACAGTGTTGTAGGTTATGTCTTAAGAGAGTAATTAACCTCTAAAATAGTAAAAAAAAATAATAATAATAATAATTTCACAGTTATCATCCATTAAAATAAGCATAATTATATAGCATATAGCATGACAATGTAGCATATTCCACTCATAGACAGTACTCTGAGGAAACATAAAGGCAAGCAAAATAAAAGGAGAATTTTATAGTCTGTTTTTCCAAAAATATTTTAATCACCCGCAATGTACTGCATGATTTACTGGTTCTGGTATGAAATTTGTGAAAATGTTAAGTCATAACTTATCAAGAAATCTTAAAGTATTTAGGAAGAAA
Source organism: Plotosus lineatus (assembly GCA_024760905.1). Taxonomy (NCBI): domain Eukaryota; kingdom Metazoa; phylum Chordata; class Actinopteri; order Siluriformes; family Plotosidae; genus Plotosus; species Plotosus lineatus. The sequence goes on from CM045730.1 coordinate 29,667,380, forward strand.
CCAGCCAATGGAAGTTATTGTTGTGGTCCTGGATGAAGAGGACTTTGCAGTTAAAAAAAGGAACAATGCAGCAGCTATCAGGCAAGATGTGTGGAATGAGAACAGAACAGAATATGCTCAGATCATTTAAAGAATATTGTGTTATTCTTTGAATAAATGTTGAATAAACACTTTTTTGATTTTTGACCTTGATTGTCAATCAGCTGATTATGATGAAACCAGACTAAATCTACATGTACAGTCCTAGTAATTTCATTCAAATCCATTTTTATATTTACTTATATTTTTCATTGAACAATAACTAAATGTAGTGGGAAGCATGATTTCCAATAATTTAAAAAAAAAAATATATTGTTGTCTTTGGACCGTGGGATGTAGCCCACATCAGCACTGGGAGAACATCTCTGAGCCCGGGACTCAAACTCAGGACTGTTTTGCTGTGAGGCAGATATACTAACCACTAAAGTACCACCACGCTGCCCCTAGCCAAAGTTAGCTTTATATAAGTATTTCATGACATGGCTTGAAATGATCATGCCAAACTGATTGTTGCAAATATCTTGCAATTAATAATGAAAATCAAAACGTGTCTGGTGCAACATAGGAAGAAGGCCTGGGTTTGATTCGCGGGCTCAGGGTGTTTCTGTGTGGAGTTAACATGTTACCACTGTGTTTGCATGGGTTTCCTTGCACGGTTCAAAGACATGCACGATAGGATAACGGGCTGTTCCAATTCGCCCTTCGGTGTGAGGGTGAGTGCAGATGGTTGTATATGTTTTGGCCCTGTGATGGCCTGATAAGCTGTTCGGGTTGTACCTTGCCCTCACCCAGAGTTGGCTGAGAATTGTACCAGCTTCCCTCTGACTCTAATTAGGATTAAGTGATTTGGAAAATTAATGAATCAATGAACATGTCTGTAATACTATCTCCATTCCAAAAACAATGTACAATTACTTCAATAAAAAAATCACTGCACATGCAGCAGTCATTAGTTTTATCAGTACTCACACACATGGACCCAGTTCCTATTTAAGAGATGACCAACGTATAACAAAGGATCACTTTTAATTCATCCCTGTGATGTCTGTGGTGTTCACAAACAATTGAACTCCACCAGTAAGAGTGATTTAATTTCCTTGTAATTTTGTGGGAAAGCACAGTCTTTCTTACTCATATAGCAAGGCACACTGCATTGTGGGTGAGCATGAAAACAACAATAGTAGTTATAAAGGGTGGTACCAAACACAATATTCTCCACTTACCATCTGGAAACATCAACATAAACAATTACACTGATCATTATGCATTATTTTAATAAGAAGACTTTTTTAATTTAGTCAAATTAGTGTATTTTTTATCAGTAGTTAAATATACAAACTATACTTAAGCTAGTCTTTCCTGTCCATAGTCCCACATGCTTTAATGTTTTACTCTTGGAAATAGGACAGAATGACTCCTTTAAATGACCTCAGAATGTAATTTCATTGCAGCGCCCTTCTCTCTTACCCACACACATGCACACACAGACACACACAGACCAGACACACACACACACACACACACACACACACACACACACACACACACACACACACACACACACACACACACACACTCAATTTCTTCAAAAATATCATGGAAGGAGCAGCACAGATGCAGGCTGGGAAATGCTTTCTGTATTTCCCACCCAGTTCTCCAGAATTCTGTTAAAATACCACATTAAGCTCTTCGTCTCCAGCCAGTGCTTGAATCAGAGGGGAAAGAGAGCACTGTTCTCGTCATTTCACAAGTACAAACATGAGGAACACATGCCTTCTTTTTTCTGTTGCTTGTTTACTTTCCCTGTCATTTATGTTCAGTCTGTTATCGTGTGTATCTTTGACTAGAGACTGCGTCTACATGCAAAATGGGAAGATGTAGATGGAAGTTTGCCAACAGCGTAGAGCAGCTAATGCTTACATGCTCCAGTCAGAAGAGTGCAGAAGGGCATGGTCTCCGTCAGCCACGAAACAGAAGAACACACAAACACGCACTCTCTCTCTCTCTCTCTCTCTCTCTCTCTCTCTCACACACACACATACACACACACACACACACACACACACACACACACACACGTGTTAGCTCTATCTCTGTCGACCTAAATCCAAAACAACACTGGAGTAGTTCTGTGTATTTATGTTAGAGAGGCAGAATTAAAGGACAAAACAGCAGATGTATCGAAAAGACTGGAAGAATTACAACTCCTATAAATCCATTTACCAAGAATGAAGGAGAACAACAAGACCTTCTCAACTAGTATGACCATCTCTTTCAGGTGTGCCTATTCTGACCTCATCTGATTAATGGCAAGAATGAAGAGGGACCGACTCTTGTTGGCCATCATCTTAATCGTCATTCTAACAGTTGATGCCTACTTTGTTCTGCTCCCCCGGCTGAGAACCTGGTATGGCTTGTCCAGAGGTGGCTGTAGGTGCAGTGGGGTTAATGGGAGTGTTGGCTACAAAGATAAGGTTTCTCACAAGAAGACCTTAAGTTTGAAGCTTGTTTCTCCCAGTGGATCCAAGCTGAAAAGACTTTTTGGCCATCCGCTCTATAATATTCATTTGCCAGAGCTAACACCAGATGAGAGATTGCTGGAAGAAAAGGAGCTGATGGAATATTACAGGAGGAAACTGAACCGGTGGGAGAGGTGAGTGCAAATTTCTTTAATCAGTATTAATGTATAATGGAATTTTATTTAATTATTTTTTGCCCTAACATAGACATTGTTTTTAACCTCACAATATTACAATAATCTACATAAAAAAGCTTAATATTATTGTCAAGTAATATTAATAGACTCATAATGCATATTGCAAATATAAACATGATTCTTGGGCTCGTTCTTCCAGACAGCGGCTCCAAAACAGCCACAATACATATTATATAATAAAAAACATGAAATTTAATTTTGCTTCATCTGACTTGTACAATGATGTTATGATTTTGTCAGTTCTTTGACCAAAAAGCAATATAATTGGTGTGGTATGGGAAAGAGAGTTATGAGGTAATGAAAGGAGAATGCTAAACTAAAAATAATACACAAAATATATATATAATCCTCAAAACAGTAGCACTGAAGGCGTAACACCTTTTCGTCTTAAAATTCTGAAATGTGTACTTTATTTAATTATATTCTAGTCTAAACAAACTCTGTGGATATATAAAACAGATTGAAATACTTCATTCTTAAAATATATTTAAATTGCCATGTATAAATATTAAGTGTGGCAATCTCACAAATACATTTTTCATTCATTCATTTTCTGAGCCGCTTAATCCTAATTAAGTTCATAGGGAGGCTGGCCCCCGTCTCAGCCGACTCTGAACGAGGGCAGACTACACACTGAACAGCTTGCCAGGCCATTGCAGGGCAGAACTACGCGGACGGCTATGTTGTCTACTTGACGAAAGTCCGCAATGGTTCTTTTACATGCCTCTCACGGTAGACAGTGAGGGACATGGCTGGTCTTTGATAACCCAGTTAACTGAACTGGGGACAAATAAACCTATAGGAACTTAATTGAGTAGAACAGATCTTCATTGTCATTGCTTCACTGGATGTCATTGTCACTGGTTTAAAATAACCCACCATTTCACAGCATCCTATTTAGGATCTTGGGTAGAGGCTTGTGTCCATCTCAACGTCAGGCCAGTGCAGGGCCAACACATATACAACAATTCACACTCAATTTCACACCTAAGGTTGATTTGGAACAGCTAATTAACCTACTGTGCATGTTTTTGATTATGTGAGGAAACCAGTGTAGCCAGAGCCATGTAGGCACAGGGAGAACAAACTTCAGACAGAAATGCTAGAGCCTGGAAATCGAACCCCGGCCTTCATGCTGTGAGGCTGATGTGCTAACCACTGCGCCGGCATATACAATATATACACGCAAGTGACGTACGGTGCTTGTGAGACAAACCGCAGCTTATTGTTGAGTACACAACCTTTAATTGCTCACTTGAAAGATCAGAAGACAGGATAAGCCGTACTTTGTCTCACAAGCACCATACATCACTTGCAACAAGCGCCTACATTCGGTGGAACGCCTCACACACACACACACACACACACACACACACACACATATATATATATATACAGTAAACCCTCCGCTGACGAACGCTGAAGATCATGAACTTTTCGCCTCAAGAACATTAAATTTGCGAGCATATAGTCTCTGCTGACGAACTAGTTTTCGGCGGACGAGCCAAACCACGCGGTCGAACAGCGCCACGGTGGCGGCCACGAGAAGCTGACGCACGCTCATGGCGTCACAGTTCGTCACCCCCTTTCTTTGAATGCGGAAGTGGTTTGTGTTTGATAGACTTTTTGGACATATTGAGTGTACTTTTGCTATTATGGGACCGAAAAAGACCCTACCACAGGCGGAGATCATTGAAAAACACGAACGAGGTGTGCGTTTGTGTGACTCAGCGTCCCAGTACCAGTACGCTAAGTCTACCATTGCTCCCATCCTTAAGAACAAGGAAGCTATTAAGGGTGCGTGTGTGGCTAAGGGTGTTTCCAAACAGTAGGCGTTTCCAAACTCTCCTTCCAAACAGTAAGTCCCTCCCTCCCTCCTCCTCCCACTCCATTCCATCAAGCCATCAACTACCATCACAAAGGTAAATAAAACCACTTTATTATACAGTACAGTTTATTTCTTTAATTACAATACAATAGCACATTTATTATACATAAAATAAGGTATATTTTTGTGTAGTTTTAAGGCTTATTTAGTAGAAAATTATGTTTTATGGGGACCTGGGAACGGATTATTCTCATTTTAATGGTTTCTTATGGGAAATAAATGTTCGGAAGACGAACTTTTCGCCTTACACACACTTTCTGGGAACCAATTATGTTCGTGAGCTGAGGTATCACTGTATATATATATATATATGTATGTATCTTTTGGATGTCGGGTTTACTGCACACTGTCTGGGGGAGGGTGTTCTAGAATGAATTCACTGCCTGTTATTTTTTGTTCTGATAGTCTTGCGTCTCATTCCAGAGTGTAGGAGACACAGAAAAGGTGAAGTTTAGGTGTCCAGAGTGGGTGGGGTCCTTTAATATACTCTGGCTTTCTTGTGTATTGGGCCACTGTGTTTATCTGATGTAGTGTTACACTGCTGACCTGTTGAAGTCAAACCTTTGAGGTAGCAAAGCTTTTGTTCGGCTTTCCCCACCTGATTCAAGATGATTGTGGTCCAGGTTTGGCTGAAATGTACATGCCAAGGAACTTGAAGTTCTCTACCCTTTCTACCTCTTGCTTATGAATGCAGAGGGCACAGTGCTTGGCACTAGTTGAGTTCCTGGGGTCTACTATCATTACTTTGGTTTTTGCAATGTCCAGATCTGGGTTATTTTTCCTCATGACTGTCTCATCATTGTCATTTATCACTTAAACTATAGTCGTGTTAGCAGATTTGACAATGGTGTTGTTGGGGTGAGTGGAAGAGCAGTTATGGGTAAAAAGGGAGTAGAGGAGGGGGCACAGGACAAACCCCTGCGGTGTGCCAGTGTTCAGGATGAAAGTGGATGAGATGTGGTCTCCCATCCTGACGTGCTAGGGTCTATTGCTTCGGAGCTCCAGTATCCATGTGCACAGTGCACTATACCGTACTGCATCTTCTGTCATTCTGTTTGCTCGGAATAGTGTTGAACATCAACACTGTACAGTATTTATCTCAGAATGAGTAAGTCTCGCAAAACCCTTGGTAATGATAGGGGTTAGAACCACTGGCCATGAGTCAATAAGGCAGTCCACTCACTCTTCACACTTTTTCTCTGGTATCCGGATGATGGTTTCTGAACTTCGGCAGATGGGGACTACAGACTGCAATAGTGAGAAGTTAAAGAGTGTTCAAAGTTTTCTCACTTTTTTGCCTCCCATCAGAAAACTATTTTTAATTGTTTAGTGTAAACTATAACCTGTAATTTGTGGATCATGGTCAGCTTTACTGATTGCAAGAGTTTGTTGAAACACCCAAGAAGCACCCTGTTGGGAGCCCATAGTCAGTCATAGAGTGATTTGCAAATTGTTATGCCTGTTGTGTGGTGAGGAAGTCAACATCTTTACTAAATTTAATTGTCTAACTATATCTAGAAAAAGTACAGAGGAGTTACATATTATGAAGACTTATACTTGGCTTGTAAAGATGTCAAAGAGGGAAGAACTAATAAATATTATTCAATCAGCCATAACATTAAAATACTCAGTGGCTAGGTATGAACCATGCACTGTGTTCTGACTCCTTTTTTAATCATAGCGGCATCAACAGTTTCAGCAGTTTGTGCTACAGTAACTCTTCTGTGGGATCAGACGAGATGTATTATTCTTGCTGTTCACTGCTTGTTTTTTATTGAATCCTTTTTGATGAAAGGCACTTTTTGAAACTTTTCAAACAGAATGTGATTTTTTCATAAATACTCATGATACACAGATGCTAGGGTTGCTTATAAGTAAGAGGGAAGAGAGCATATGCCATCACCTTCCTCATACAATTAGTTGTTATTGGCTAAACACACCCACTGGTGCTTGAATCTGCTCACTCTCAGATGGTAGTGACACACCTTGCCATTCTGCCACTTGGGACCTGAAAGTCATATACTGTAATATGTAAATCTTGCAGTTTGCAAGCAACATATTTACAGCCCTACAATGGCCTGACTGTCAAAGGTTTTCTCTGCCAAGGTCCTCCCAAGGTCAGCTGAGATTAATCACTGTATTTCTTATATTTTTAAAATCATGATGTGTGTAGGAGAACTGCTAGCGCATGCACACACAGATGTCTCTTTAACAGTCTTTCAGACACATATACTGTATATAAATAAAAGTAAAAAAACGGGGCAGTGGTGGTCTAGTGGTATAGGGTGTTGGATCGCTGATCCAAAGGTTGGGGGTTCAAGTCCCACTCTCCACAAGGTTGTCACTGTCTCCCCCCCCCCAGTGCAGCTAACTGGGTTATCAAAGGCGGGCCATGTCTCTCACTGTCTATGGTGAGAGGCATGTAAAAGAACCATTGCTGACTTTCGTAAAGAGTAGCTGCAAAGTCGTCAGCGTGTTTCTGTCCCTTGCTAAAAGGGTTGTGACAGGAAGGGCATCCGACGTAAAAACCTCTGCCAAATCAAAACGTGTAAATCAGATGATTCGCTGTGGCGACTCCCGAGAAAGGGAAAAAGCCGAAAGGAAGACAGACAGACATACTGTATATAAATAAAAAGAAAAGCAACATAAAGAAAAAAATACATTTTTACATAATCTTCGATTTTAATGCCTGATAATGACTATACCCACTCCTTAATTTGTTTCATTACTGCAAACTAACCCAGCATATCATGTCCCTGCAACCTAATATTTCCAATCCTGTATTTAAAAAATCGTATCGTTCTGATCCTGAACTTCTTCTTCACTGTTTCTCCTTCTGCTAGTATCTATATCATCTGTCTTATTAAATTAAGTACTTGTTTGGGCACTTCCTGGTTCAGACTTTCCTTATCCTTTTAAGCCCAGTCTGATCCAAAGATTACTGTCCGTTCACCGTCATTGTTAACTGTCTGTCTGCATGTGTCTATAGTGAATCACCAGGGCCACGCCAGGCTAAAACACTTTGGCTCGAGCTCCGGGGCTTTCTTTAAATCATTCTTTTCCTGCTTTGGTGCAACAAACAGTGACTACAAGTCTGACTCTTGTTTGACTTTGTTTTTTGTTTTGCATGATTCTGAGCGGAGGTCCATGAGCTCCGTGTTTGTTTTACTTATAAATAAAACTGAGTTCTGTTTGACTCCCTGGTGTGTGTCGTCTCCTCACAGCACGATTCACCACTGTTTTATTAAACTGTTCTATACAACCAATAGAATTAAAATCAAGGCAAAGATTTTAATTCTAGTGGTTGTATAGAACACTAGGCACAAACTATTGAAGCCACTGGTTTGATGTCATACTTTTGCCTACCTATTTTTTGCCTGAATGGACAAAATTGGCTGTGGTGCTCAAATTTTAAAAATTTCAAACAACCGTAGGGGTCACCAGTGACAAAAGCAAAGCAGGGTCTTTATTTGGAGCATTATTGCTACAAACAGTTTTTAGCCTAAATGTGAAAATGATTACCGAACATCTTTTATGCCAAGGTTCATTGGTTCATGAATCTCAGTCATGTGTGTAGCAAAAGAGGTCATATAATCTGAGAGGTCAGGTTGACAGATTTTTGGGTCAGTTAGCAAATATTTGTACCCAGATCGATTAGACTTTGAATGAATGGTGCAAGGTCTGCTAGAAAAAAGCTTGCTAGATACACTCCATGGAAGAAATCACCATTTAAATGTGTGTAAAACAAAAATTATTTTTTATGAGCATAAAATCCTAATTGTCCTTAAAAATTTTTTTGGTATATCTTTAATAAAAGCCTTTAATGTATTATGTCTAATACTATGCAGAGAATTTATGATTAAAACCAATTACTGCATAACTAATACCCTTTCAGAAATATATTAAATGTTTGTAAAATCATATTTACAAAGAGAACGACTGCAGAAATTATATACATAATATAGACATTTATAGCCATTGTAAATGCTGCCATAAAAGACTAAAATATCTACTCCACAGACAGCACAGGTTCTACATCGAGGCTGCAGCAGCATCGAACATCTCATTGCCAGAGCAGCCTATAAAATTTGATCCTGATGCCAGCTGGCTGAAATTCCATTTGGGGATCAACCGTTATACCCTGTATTCCAGAGATGACCCGGGCATTGATGAACTATTGCATGATATGCACACTGCTGCTATCATTGGAGCAGGTGATTATTAGTCTGTTGCTACAATATTGGTGATTGTTAGCCCATAATGGACATGTTAAGAAAACACTTGTGTACACTAACATTTAAAACCACGGAATACCCTGACATATTAACTATACATTATAATTTGTCCTCTGTCCATAATAGAATGTCTACAGTTTGATTTAAATTACATTACAAGTTAATAGTGTTTGGTTGAAACGACATCATTTCTGCTTAATGGAGATTAATCCACTTTACAAATTTATGATGAAGATCCAATCTTTGGACAGAAACTTATGGTTTGTTTCAGGTGTTTTTGAGGTAAAATATTTTTTCAAACTTTGAGTTTCAAAAGGTACCCCGATGGAGGAGGTGTGGCCACAGTCAGAGTTTAAAAATGTACAAGTATTATTCATTCATTTTCTGCAACCGCTTAATCCTAATTACAGTTGCGAGGAGGCTAGCACCCATCCTAGTTGACTCCAGGCAAGGGCAGAGTACACCCTGGACAGCTCCCCAGGCCATCGTAGGGCAGAAACATGCTGACCAAAATTTTTACAGTTTCGCGTGCTTTTCCTATGCTCACATATCACATCTACTAAAACAATGATTTGACTTAGAAATGGCCAAAAAGAAAGAGCATGGTGGCGTAGTGGTTAGCACGCCCGCCTCACAGCAAGAAGACCTGGGTTCGAATCCAAGCCTGGGCGTTTCTGTGTGGAGTTTGCATGTTCTTCCCGTGCTTGTGTGGGTTTCCTCTGGGTACTCCGGTTTCCTCCCACAGTCCAAAAACATGCACAGTAGGTTAATTGGCTAAATAATCTGTGGAGAGGGCTTCACTAAGTTGGATAACTTGTGCCCAATCCCTTTCTCCAATGAATAAAATATGTTTCAATCAAACTTAGAATATATCTGGATAACAACATCACCTGTTATTGCTTTCTTTGTCTTCCTTTCGGCTTTTTTTTCCCTTTTACTTGGGAGTCGCCACAGCGAATCATCTGATTCGCACGTTTGATTTGGCAGAGGTTTTTTTTTACGTCGGATGCCCTTCCTGTCACAACCCTTTTTAGCAAGGGACAGAAACACGCTGACGACTTTGCAGCTACTCTTTACGAAAGTCAGCAATGGTTCTTTTACATGCCTCTCACCATAGACAGTGAGAGACATGGCCCGCCTTTGATAACCCAGTTAGCTGCACTGGGGGGACAGTGACAACCTTGTGGAGAGTGGGACTCGAACCCCCAACCTTTGGATCAGCGATCCAGCGCACTATACCACTAGACCACCATGTAGGTTCCAATAAAGTTGAATAGCTCATACATAAGAACAACTCTTCCAGTCAAAGATGGTGAAAAATACTGTACCTAAAAAGTTGAAGAAGTATACAGTACTGGGAAAATTCATTTTGCCAAACTGCTTTTCCACCACTAAGGTCACAGGAGGGTTGGAGCCTATCTCATCTGACTGTGCAGAAGACAGAGTACCCTAATTAATTGCAAGGCCAACACACACACACACACACACACACACACACACACACACACACACACACACACACACACACACACACACACACACACCTACCTAGGGTCAATTTGGAACCACAAGTTTGGCAAATGTGCATGTCTTTGGACTGTGGGAGGAAACTGAAGACCCTGAAGGAAGCCCACACAGGCACATGGAAATTAAGGATTAAGTGTTTGACAAAGTAGTGAGTACATGAGAGTGAATGCGAGTGTCAATATAATTATCAAATACTGTGATATAGTTCAGTACTACAATCAAATATAAAGATATGTTGAAGGTCTTGAGTATAAGATACAGGTTTCTGAAAATATTTCTGACAACACTCCAGTGCAATCCAGTTTTAATGTACTCATGAATTTGTTTTAGTATAATATGAAACTTAAACAGGAAATGACAAGTGCAAGAATGATGAGAATTATTTATGAGCGGCCTGAAAAGCATCAGTATAACTGATGTTTCTAAATATTCCAGATTACACCCAAGATGAAAAAGCCTTAAAGGGAGAATGTGACTGCTCACAAAGTAAGTTGATTTTCTCTTTTTCTGTTCAGCTCTAATTTAACCAAACCTGACAGGGAGACTGCAACAATATTTGGGAGGAGAAAGGTGCTAACCTGAAAAACAACAACAACAACAACAACAACAACAAAAAAACTTATAAGTGAGTGGTGTAGAGTAAACATCTGCAGGATTTCAAAAGAATGAAATTATGCCACTGTGCCCTTGTTCAGTAGCTACTGGCTGGGGTACAGAAATCTAAAGACTACAAACAATTACCATCTGTGAAAACCAGTTGCCTACTGAAAGGATTTATTCAGCCCTGGAATAGTAGTGTATCTCCCAGACGCATTTTTCCGGATCAAGCTCACAATCACATAAAAGGCTAGGCTGGAATCTTCATAAGCTGATCATGAGTCAATGCTCAAATCTGACCAAATGTGGTTTATTTGTCAAAATAGTCTCCGCTGTGATCAACACACTTCTTCTATCATTGGTGCAGGGCTTGGATTCCTTTGCTATAGAAAGTCTCAAGTTTATTGCAGTGGCATTACTTCTTCTTAGTCAGCCTATGATTTTTTCAGCCCACCCTTAGGTGTAATATCGTAAGAAATAAGAAGAAAAAGAAGAAGAAGAAGAACTAGAAGAGGTAGAGAAGAACAACATAATCATAATCTTTTCCCAAAGGTTTTATTCGACAATAATAAGGGGATCCTTTAACTAAATAAATTAACAAAAATAAAAACAAATTTCACACATTAACATATTCTCATGCGCATTGAGCATATGCATGTATGAATAATGCGATATACAAGCATCCATAATAATAATAATAATAATAACATATTTGCCTTTACACTATTTCTCCCTACTATTATAAATGTAGTTAATAAATACGTTTTATGCATCTTCTGATATGCATCAGGTCCTGTGTTTCTTTCTTTCTTTCCTTTTTTAAACATAGTGTTGATATGGTTTGATTCATATTTGATAATGCTAAAAGAGGGTTAAAAAACAGTATAGTTTTATTTGAAGCCATGGAATGCTCCAACCTCAGACAAAAGCAAAGAACAGGGCAAGCGAACCACCAGTTTAAATAAAACCCAGTCCTATGTAATTAAGCTATCACTCCCAGGCCATAAAGAGAAATTGAAACCTCTAAAATTTAGCTGTTATGCATTATGCCAATGCAGTCAGCTATAAGCAGAAAGGAAAAATAAGATACTGTATATGTGACTTACAAATACAAATATTTAGACACCTTGCATAGAAGGAAAAAAACCTTTTACTATACTGAAGCAACTTTCATACGACTGCAAATGAATCAGTTTTAATATTTATAGTTATGTGTTTTGAGGAACATAAACACTTTTGCTTCATTTCAAATATGCATATTTTTAATGAAATTCCACAATCAATGATTTGATTAAAGCAGTGCTTCTCAATTATTTTCTGTGGCGCCCCCTCAAGGAAGAAAAAACATTTCACGTTTCACTCACCGCTCCGCAATCGACTATAAATAGTATTATTTGTCTAAAAAATTATTCGTACACCTCTACATGACACTGTATCTTTATTAACATTAAAAATAAAAAAAGAAAGAAATATAGTTCAACTTACAATAAAGAAAAACTTCATTAACATTGTTTTTAATCTGTAATGGAAAAGATTTAAAGTGCACCAATGTGCCTGAAAAAAAAAAAAACATCCTTATTTAAATTCATTTCACTTATTTATTTCTTAATATCTCCGTCTCTCTCCTCATTTCTATTCGTTTCTGTTAGAAATATTTCCATGTTGTTTCTTGAGGGGTTGTTTACTGCACTTAAAACCGCTACACCATAGCGAGACAATGAAAGCGCCACTGCTAACTAGTGTAGTGGAGATGCAATTACACTTAATTCTCGGACTCTATTCCAGAAAAGCATGTTTGCAAGGATCATACCCCCCCCCCCCCCCGGCATCATACCGCACCCCCGACTGTTTGAGAAGCACTGGATTAAAGGATCACTCCTCCTTGTGTCTGTACTTTGTGGAACCTCCTTTAGCTACTTTAAATTTAACCATTTTTGTGCGCATTTGTGATATTGTTGTCGCATCCACACTGACCATTGCTCAAAGGTTGCCATGGGCCTCTGGAGAGACTCTTTGATGAGCTTTATCTTTGCTCTTCCATCTTGTGTATGACCCTGTTTGTTTATATGATACTCTAATTCTGTCTCTGTCTGAGATGTTGCCCTGTGTATGATATACATCTGCCTATTTGATGAGTATGATTTTGCCCTGTTTTTGATGAACTGATGCATTGAGTTTGTGCATTCTCGACTGTGAATTTAACTTGTGTTTTGGATAATTGTGTTTTGGCTGGTGAATAAACCCAAATCTGCATCACATCTTTTCCTTGCCAAGGTATGATGAATGGCCTGATCCCACAAGGGTTCTTGGACCAAACACTTCATTATTGACTATACTGTGCTATTAGGGATTGATATCGTATATAAGAGTCGACCCACAACATTCTCACTGTGATGTTCTGACAGCGCCATTGGCACCCATAGTTTTTTGGAATTTTGGAATGGTCTAGAAATGTCCAACCAATTATCTTGGTGTGCATTCGAGAGGATGATTAACTACACCTCAATAAGTTTATAAGTATTTATAGGAAGGGTGATCCTTTAACCATTTCAGTGATACTGTGCTTTTTTCTGAACTGTTATTATAGCTTTCTCTTGGCTGTTATAGAATAAATTATATTATACAAAGCTGGCAGATATTTTTGAGTGTAAAAGCACAAAATGAGAATATTTTAAGTAGAGTATTCTTTTCTATAACCATTTTATATAGTAAAAGTGTGAAAAAAAAAATCATCACCTTTACTCATTCCAACAGTAGTTAAGCCAAGTGGGTATCACCTCAAACTTGCCCTGAAGAGAAAGGACTTTGGGAAAGCTATGTTCAAACCTATGAGGTAAGCATAAATGTTAACTACCAAGGTATTATTGATGTGTATTTTAAGAATGTAAGTAATTTTATATGTGCTTTCCAGACAGGAACGTCATGAGGAGACACCTGTGGACTTCTTTTATTTTGTTGACTTCCAGAGACACAATGCTGAAATTGCCGCATTCCACTTGGACAGGTTTGATATTTGATTTAGATTTGTGTGTGTGTGTGTGTGTGTGTGTGTGTGTCTTCTTGTTTTGGAAGTTCGTCAAATTATCAATCAAGTATGACTATATGCCATTTAAAACCAACGCAACAGTTCATACCTGTCTATGCATCCATTCATTCACTTTCTGATTTCTGCGCCACTTAATCCTAATTATGGTCACAGGGAGGCTGGTGCTCATCTCAGACGACTTTGGGTGAGGGCAGAGTACACCCTGGACAGCTTGCCAGGCCATTGCAGGGCGAAGTCAAGCATAGTCACCATAGACAGTGAGAGACATGGCCCAGTTAGCTGAACTGTGGAACAGCAGTGACTCGCGTTGATAGTGCAGCTTGAATTCCTGACCATATGATCAGTAATCTAACAACCTACCACCAGGCTACCCAGCACAGTTAATGAAAAAAAATAAAGATCAATTTACCCAATTGCGTTATAGCTTTGCAGCTGATGGAAAAACCCCTAAGACTCTTAAATAAGTGTTTACTGAAGAGTCTCACCTGTAATATATGTTTATCTGTCTCTCTGTAATCTACCTCACATCCTCCTAAAGGTGTGTCAGTCTGTAACACATAAGCTACATAATTATTATTTCACTCCTTCTTTCTTCTTCTTCTTTTCCTTTCGGCTGTTCCCTTCAGGGGTTGCCACAGCAAATGATCTGCCTCCATCGCTCCCTATCCTCTGCATCTTCTACTCTTACTCCAACGACCTTCATGTCCACCTTCACCGCATCCATAAATCTTCTCTTTGGTCTTCCTCTGGGCCTTCTGCCTGGTAGTTCCAACCTCAGCATCCTACTACCAATATACTCACTATTACACTCCAACACTCTTAAATTACTTTAGTGTACAAGTGGAGGAAAATCTAGAGAGGTGGAGGTATGCCCTGGGAAGGAGAGGAATGAAGGTTAGCCTCAGTAAATCAGAATACATGTGTGAATGAGAAGGACCCAAGAGGAACGGTGAGGTTACAGGGAGCAGAGATAAGGAAGGTGGAGGATTTTAAGTATTTAGGCTCAACAATCCAGAGCAATGGAGAGTGTGGAAAAGAGGTGAAGAAGTGTGTGCAGGCAGGTTGGAATGGTTGGAGAAAAGTGTCTGGTGTGATGTGTGATAGGAAGGTACCGGCAAGAATGAAAGGAAAAGTGTACAGACGGTGATGAGGCCAGCGATGTTGTATGGTTTAGAGACAGTGGCGCTGAGGAAAAGACAGGAGGCAGAGCTGGAGGTAGCAGAGATGAAAATGTTGAGGTTCTCTTTGGGAGTAACGAGGATGGATAGGATCAGGAATGAATATATCAGAGGGACAGCACATGTAAGATGTTTTGGAGACAAAGTCAAAGAGGCTAGATTGAGATGGTTTGGACATGTACAGTGGAGGGATAGTGAGTATATTGGCAGTAGGATGCTGAGGTTGGAACTACCAGGCAGAAGGCCTAGAGGAAGACCAAAGAAGAGATTTATAGATGTGGTGAAGGAGGACATGAAGGTCGTTGGAGTAAGAGAAGAAGATGCAGAGGATAGGATGAGATGGAGGCAGATGGTTTGCTGTGGCGGCCCCTGAAGGGAACAGCCAAAAGGAAAACAAGAAGCAGAAGACTAAAATTACTTTAGTTTCTTAAAATTGTAAGTACATAAACTATCTCACTTCTAAAATTTTGAATAAAAACTGGAATTATTTATAAAAAATAAATAAATAAAAAAAACTTTAAACAGAAAAAAAAAGATTCACTGAAATAAACGTGATTTTTTTTTGACTAATGTATTGCGCCAGAATTGTTGAAGTCAGAATTTCTGATGTTCTATTTTGAGTGGGGAATAAATAAGGATTCATATGATATACATGAGACACAAAGCTACATAAGACATTATATATAATTATTTTAATTTATTGTTGTTTGGATGATATTTCATTAAAAAGTACAACCATGTGTTCTCCCATCTGTGACAGCACTGCCTCCAGATACTCTCTGTCTTTTCTGTGACAATCACACACACACACACACACACACACACACACACACACACACACACACACACACACACACTTCATGAATACAAGTGTATCTACATTATTAGGATTATTGGTTGCCTTGACGAGAAACCCAGTTAAAATACATTAAAAGCAAGAATCTACTTCAGCAACTCGTTTATTTCATCAGTCACCAAACCGCTTTATCCTTATTAGAGTCAGGGAGAGGCTGAAACCTATCTCAACCAATCCAAGGCAAAGGTGAGGTACACCAGGGACAGCTCAACAATCCACAGCTCAACAATCTACAGCCAATCCATACACAACCATACACACTCACACCTCGGGGTAATTTGGCACAGGCAGTTAGTCAATCGTGCGCGTCTATGGACTGTGGGATGAAACCGGAGTACCCAGAGGAAGCCCACATACGCTCAGAGAGAGTGAGCTGTAAACTCTACATCAAAATGTCGCTGAGCTCAGATCTTGCACTCAGGATCTTCTTTCTGCAAGGCTGCTGCACCTAATTTTGAACAATCACAGAGCATGTAATTCATTTTTTTTTTAAATCTCTTGACAGTGCTGGTTATTTTCCTTTATTCCACCACTGAATTAGGATTCTGTATAATGTGTCTTTCAGAGTCCTTGACTTCCGGAGAGTTCCGCCAGTGGTTGGGAGATTTATTAATGTGACAAGTGAAGTGCTATACACCACATACAATGAGGAGCTCCGTAGTGTCTTCTTCACCTCCCCAGGTAAACACTTTCATTCACACAGCAATTTAAAATCAGAATATGTTACATTTCACAGCTTTAATGCAATTATTTTCTTATACTTTTAGCAAACAAGAATGTTAACATGAAATTTTACTCTTAACTAATAGCTTGAACTGGTTTAACATAATTGAGATGACACATTACTATTTGCTTCTTTCTCGCTTTTCTTTTTCAGCGAATAACACTTGCTTATTTGCCAAGTGTCTGTATGTGTGTAAGACGGAATATGCAGTGTGTGGCCGTCCAGACCTTCTGGAAGGATCATTGTCTGCCTACCTGCCTGGACTGAGTGTAGCACCTCGCATTTCCATCCCCAGCCCTTGGATTCGATCTTATACCTTTAGTGGA
Organism: Plotosus lineatus; assembly: GCA_024760905.1. Classification (NCBI taxonomy): domain Eukaryota; kingdom Metazoa; phylum Chordata; class Actinopteri; order Siluriformes; family Plotosidae; genus Plotosus; species Plotosus lineatus. The sequence goes on from CM045730.1 coordinate 29,684,512, forward strand.
AAAGAGGAGTATGTTTAATCCGAATAACCTTAAATAAATTATTCGACTAACATTGGTGTAGCACGTTAGCACTGTTAACTCACAGAAACAAGGTCCTGATATACCTACCTTGTTACCTACTAGAACCTTTCTTCATGGAGTTCGCATGTTCTCCCTGTGTGGGTCTCCTCTAGGTAGGTCGGGTTCCTCACACAGTCCAAAGGCAAGAGCATTAGGTCAACTGATACTCTAAATTTTCCATGGGTGTGAATGTGATTAGCAGCACGGTGGCGTTGTGGTTAACATGCGCACTTCACAACAAGAGTCCTGGACTCAGGCGATTGCATGCTATCGTTGTGCTTGCATTGATTTGATCCAGGTACTCCGGTTTCCTCTTATAGTCCAAAACATGCACATTAGGCTAACTAGCTGTTCCAAATTGCCCCTAGGTGTGAGTGTGATTGTGAATGGCTGTGTGTATTGGCCTTACGATGGCCTGGTGAGCTATTCAGAGTGTACTCTGCCCAAGGCCAGAGTCGGGTGAGATAGGCTCCAGCCTCCCCGCAACCCTAGAAGGATTAAGCGATTCAGGAAATGAGTGAGTGTGTATGGTTCATCTCTAGGTTCACCTTCCAATAGGTTGGCAATCTTTTCATGGGCTGCCTTGGCCAAAGTAAGTTGTGATTGGCTTCTCCCCAACATCCCTCACCAGGCCATCGCAGGGCAGAAACACGCTGATGGCTATGCAGCTACTCTTTAGTCAGCATTGGTTCTTTTACATGCCTCACACCACACACAATGAGAGACATGGCTGGTCTTTGATAACCCAGTTAGCGGCACTGCAGGGACATTGACAACCCATTGAGAATGAGCTTGAACTCCCAACCTTAGGATCAGCGATCCAGCACCTTACACTTGGCCCACAGCTAATTTTAAAACATAAATATTTTCTATAAATAGTCAAAGGAAAAGCTGGAACAAGCTTTAATTATCCATTTGGTTGTCAACACTTTTCTTTTTGATTAGTAGAAGTCATGAAATGTATTTTTCACCGATTAATGTAATTGATAAAAATGGAATGAGGGAAACTGTATGACAGTTCAGACCTGGTGTTAATGGCACCAATATTCAAAAAAATTGTGGCTGATTTACTTTCAAAAGTCAACAGATTTACCCCCATTTTAAAGATGAAAATGTTTAGTTTAACATGCAGCTAATAACTTAAAAAGATTAGAGACAAACTGTATACACAATTCAATAAGAAAATGCGGAGCAATCAACATTTTAACATTTCTTATTTATTTAACAGATGTATGAAGGGGCAGTGGTGGTCTAGTGGTATAAGGCGCCGGATCGCTGATCCAAAGGTTGGGGGTTCGAGTCCCACTCTCCACAAGGTTGTCACTGTCCCCTCCAACCCCCCAGTGCGGCTAACTGGGTTATCAAAGGCCGGCCATGTCTCTCACTGTCTATGGTGTGAGGCATGTAAAAGAACAATTGCTGACTTTCGACAAGAGTAGGCTGCAAAGCCGTCAGCGTGTTTCCGCCCTGCGATGGCCTGGCGAGCTGTCCAGGGTGTACTCTGCCCTCGCCCTGAGTTGGCTGGGATGGGCACCAGCCTCCCCGCAACCCTAATTAGGATGAAGCGGTTACAGAAAATGAACTGAACTGAACAGATGTATGATAAAGTACCCTAAAACAGTTTCATCATGATGTTTAGAGCACTGTAACTTTTGATCCAATAATGGTATCTTAATGAATGTGGATCTTTTTTTTTTTTTTTTTTTTTTTTTTTTTTTGTGTGTATGTGTGTGTTCCTGTTCTTTCTGATCGATTGTTACATAAGAGATTATTAAATAAAATAAAATAGAAAATGCCTTCGGGAACCAAATATGAAGCAGTGGATGACAGATTACAGGATGAAACAGTTTGATGGCTTGAGCTATTCATTTAAAAATTCTGGCTCCTAAGTGATTCATTAGAAAATTGCTTGTCTTATTGTCAGGAGACTGAAGGTTCGAATCCTGATGATGTTATAGCAATTGCTGGTCAACCTGAAGACAGCACAATTGGCTATGCTCTCTGGGTGCTGATGAGGGTTGAGGCATGTTATAAGACTTCTTATGTGGTGCTGATGGTTTTCGCCCAAATTGTAGGGACATGTTTTTCACTCAACTTTTTAAAATATTTTTTTAGGGTTAGGGTTCGGGGTGAAAACCATCTAGGCGAAAAAACAGCTGGGCGAAAATCACCTGGACGAAAACCATATGGGGGAAAACCATGGAAATCTCCTTATGCAGGAGCCTACAAACATAAGATGTTTAAGCTCATCAAATGCTTTGAGTGTCAAAAGTGAACCACATGTTTGCATTCCAACGTTACTGGTTCATCGCTGGGTCCCGAATGCCAAATGATTGGGTGCAAATTGCCAAAAATCAAATTAGGGTGACATGGATTCTAAATTTGTTTGAGAACACCTGACCATCACAAACATTTGCCACAAATTTTAAAAACTTTTATGTTATTTTAGATGGGAAGTAAATCCATCATATTGTGACACCATCAAAAGAAAGTACCCCTACAGCACTGGTAGCAGACTACTGAATATCATTGATATGGCTATATTTGACTTCCTTACAGGTATGTGAACATCTAGAATGTTTTCAGTGCTACCATAGATTCGCATACATACATGATTAACTGCAACCAATCTGCACACTAGACCGAACTGGACCTGTCTTATCATTAATTGTTTGTGTACAAGCCATTCACAGTAATATTCAATGCTTTTTAAATATGAACAAATAACAGTCATTGCAATGTATACACACACACACACACACACACACACACACACACACACACATATATATATATATATATATATATATATATATATATATACAAACACACACACAGGTATCCCTTGCTACTTTGTGTTTTTGTTTTTAATATTCATCAAATTAAAAAGTAAGGAAATTAAGGAAGAATATGGGAAAAAGTGAAGGAAAATGCCACAAAAATAAGGCCAATTATGCAAGAAAAAAAAACAAAAAACTAAACAAACACAAAACAAAAAACAACCCAAAACCTTCCATCAAAACTACTTACATTTTTGTGAGGTGTGCATCTGAGTTTCTTCTCATGCGATATCATCTGTATGTGTGTGTATTTATATTTTATTTACATCTTATGCATTATTTTTCATGTTTCATTGTTATTATAAGCATTTCATGCATTGAATATGTATTTATGTATATTATATACATGTACGTCAGTTGGTGGTGGGGTTTGGGAGTTGATCTTACTTCGCAGAATTCGGTGATCGCGTGGCGATCTCGGTCCCAATTAACCATGGAAAGTGAGGAATCCCTGTATCTGTGCGTGTGTGTGTGTGTGTATATATATATATATATATATATATATATATATATATATATATATATATATATATATATAAACACTGTTTTCTATATCACTTTTCACTTTAGGAAACATGGACAGGCATCACTATGAAATTTTTACCAAGTTTGGTGATGAAGGTTTTTTGCTTCATCTTGACAATGCAAGAGGGTATGCATTTGTTTACAGTGAATTTATTGGTGCTCTTTTTCCTGTCAATTGAGTCAATTATACTCACTTGTGTCTCACAGGTTTGGACGGCACTCCTATGATGAAGCGTCAATTTTGGCACCACTGACTCAGTGCTGCATGTATGTATTTCGTGTACTTTTTTCTATGGAGTCCACCAATTTATGTGAAACCTTATGCTCCATTTTGTATCAAATCTAATCTTGTCTTGTGTGACTACAAGTGTGCCAAGAGAATAGATTATGCATTTTTAGTGAGAGATTTACATACATGCATGATTAACTCTCACAATGCAGACATGCACATCAGGCTGAATGTATTCTCTTGATTTTCTGAGGTGTGAGTGTGAATAATTGTGTGTGGGTTGGCTGTTCAGTCCGTAGCCCATCTTCACCTGGAATCAGCTGGTATGGTATCTAGCCTCCCTGCGATCCTAATAATCGATAAAGCCCAATATTGTCATGACATTTCTGTTCAAGATGATTTTCTGATCTATGCATGTAACCTGTGTGGTGGTGGCCCAGTGGTAGGGTGCAGGATTACTGATTCAAAGATCAGTGGTTGAAGTCCCAGTATCAACGATTGTCACTGCTGTTCCCCCCCAGTGCAGGGAACTGGGTTATTAAAGGCCAGCCATGTCTCTCAATGTCGATGGTGAGAGGCATGTAAAAGAAGCATTGCTAACTTTTGTCAAGAGTAGGCTGCGTAGCCGTCAGCGTGTTTCTGCCCTGTGATGGCCTGGTGAGCTGTCTAGGGTGTACTCTGCCCTCCCAGAGAGTCAGCTGAGATGGGCGCCAGCCTCACTGTGATCCTAATTATGACTAAGCAGTTCAGAAAATGGATGACTGAATGATTAGTATTATTATCCATTTAAGAAGAAAATGAAGGAAGGCTTGCCCCACACAGCACATTGCAGTGAATACTCTTGTGTAGAGTACTCTTGTACTCTAATGATTCTTCTGGTACTTCTCTTATAGGATCAAGCATTCTACACTGCTGAAGCTGCAGCTGTTAATGCAACCTGAGTATCGTCTCAGTGATGTGATGAGAGAGTCTTTGGATCGAGATCCACTTCGACCCATTCTCACTGAGCCGCACCTACAGGCTCTTGATCGGAGACTGGAGCATATCATCAGAGCTGTAAGTCAATGTGTGAAGAAGCTTGGGGAAGCCAAAGTGGTGGTCACAGACATCATGGAGGAATCAGAAGTAACTGATAAACTACCAAATAGTCAGGCGATGGATGCCGACAAGAGAAAAGCCCAATTAGGAAAAATGTAAAGAACGCGGCCAGAGACTGTGCGGAGACCTCCAGTAGTTCTAACGAGAGCCCAAGGCAAATAGAAGTGGTGGGGGGAACAGACAAGGACGATAAAGTCACAGAAGAATCGAGCTAAGGAATGAAAGCAAAACACTGGATCACTGATATGTGGATGTAGCTCATGATTTTGGCTTGTCTGAGAAAAAAAAGTCTTAAATTTCATTGCATAACAGTTGTCTATGGGGAAAACGGGTATGTAAATAAGCACTCTTTGTAGATGTGCACATAATGAACCACAATCTTGCACAATGGAGTACACACTCTGGGGTGGGGTGGGGTGGGGTGGGGTGGCAGAGGGGCTGTTTTCAGAATCGAAAAAATTTACAGATGATGTGATGTTCCTGGGAAGTGGCTGTGGGACTTGTGGTTTTCAGACAAACACATGTTTGTATGGAACTTTCAAACAATCCCCTGATTATTGTCTTTTTTCTGCAACATTTTAAACAAATACTCATTAGGGAGTGAGAGAAAAACAGGACATTGAGCACTGAAGAGGCTGATTTCCTCAGAGAAAAGTATATGCCAGTAAAACGTCGAAGGCAGATTGGATTTGTGGCTTTCGGTCCAGACGGCAAGCAAGCATATAATCCTTGGCCGTCTGTTCGTTGCACAGTTTGTAGGCTTTTAAGTGGAATCTCAAACTTCCCAGAGGAAAAAAAAACACATCTGAAGTATTTACAGGCAATCCTTTCTTTGCCAAAACTTTGTTCCTACTTGTGGTATGCAGTATGCTGCAACAAAATGTCAAAGGTAGAAGGTAGAAAGTCGTTTTTGGAGCACGCTGCAGCATATTTGTTATTAGAGCTGGTCTGCATGTAGTGAAACATAAAATGCCTCGTTTTATTTTTATGTTCAACAAAATTTTAAAAAGTAAATAATTTGCCATTAAACTAGTGATGAAGCTATATCCAAAAATTTAATTTTAGTTCATCTTCTTGGACTGCACATCTATTGTACATCCAGCCATTCGTTCACTAAACCGATTTATGTTACAAGGTTTACAAGGAGGTCGTGTCTATCTCAGCCAACTCTCCAGTCCACTGCAGGGCCAAGACATGCACAACCATTGACAACTCCCACTTAGGGGCAATATGGACCATCCAAAAGTGTAATGACTGTGAGGGGAAACTGGAGTACCTGTAGTAAACCCACACAGGCTCAGGGACAATGTGCAAACTTCGCACAAAAAAGCTGTTACCGAGCCCAGGACTCAAACCCAAAAACTTCCTTTTGTGATGCGGACATGATCACAACTACACCACTGTGAAACTCTGTGGTGTACAGTGTGTGTGTATATATATATATATATATATATATATATATATACACATATATATATATATATATATATATATATATATATATAGTATATGTATACATACATATATATGTATATATACATATACTGTATATATGTATGTATACATATACTGTATATATATATATATATATATACATATACTGTATATATATATATATATATATATATATATATATATACAGTATATGTATACATACATATATACAGTATATGTATATATACATATATATATATATATATATATATATATACAAAGCAAAACTAGAACTCTTTACATTACATGATGGGATAACAAAATGAATGAAAAAAAAAATCAACAACAAAAATCTATAAAAATAAATAAATAACACACAAATCGTGCATTGCTTCAGTGTAAGATGCAAAAAGGTGATCAGCCAAGGTGTTTTTCTCTCACGTATTCACTTAACCTATACACAACACTTCCTATAATATGAAAATAAATGTCTCACCAACCCAGGCCGGTCATGAATACAGAGTTGCACACTGCCCAGCAAAAAAAAAAAAGTCACACACATTAATATTATTGTTGGAATGTTTATATTTAAGAATCTGTAAAGATGAAAAGAATTCTATTTCCCATACTGCTGTTAGCACATATTGTTCCATCATATTAACCACCAGAGGGTTATTTTAAGTCATAGCTGATAAAAAAAAAAAAAAAATCTGTGAATTAGTTGGTGAGATGAATGTCCACATGTGTGACAAGATTTGGTCAATAACTGTCAATGCTGCTTAAGTTTGCCAAAAACAATTCCTTGAAGATTACTTGGTGCATTCCAAGGATCACCAACAAAACAGTGCACAACTTTTATGTATTTATTTTGGCCAGGCAGTGTATTAAAATACAAGTTGTGTTTTAGAGTTAAACACACAACAGGAAATAATTCTCCAAAAAAGAATAAATGTCTAGTAACAGCAACCCAGGGCAGTGGTTGAACAGAAGAAACAATGGATGTTATAACAGATGTTTTCATGTAGAATAGCAAAAAAAAAAAAAAAAAAACCCAGAAACCAGAAACCAAAAAAACCAGATGAAATGTAACATGGGTGATAATTATTTTTAAGATATGGGGTACCATATTTATATATATATATATATATATATATATATATATATATATATATATATATATATATATTAACTTATACCATATTAATCATTTTTTAAATGATTAATATTTTTAAGATATGGGGTACCATATCTTACCCAAACTAAGGTAGGATTGGCTCAAACCTCCATTGAAACTCAGATAATGTACAGATAAACATTTCCTTTATTCCAATAAGTATAGCAGTTCAGGGCAAGTTTCAGTTGGGGCGAGGTTAATGCAAAGAGAACTTTCACTTCAAAACTTAGCTTAATGTTTGTTCAATCAGGAAAAAGTGGTGAAATGATTCATATCTGTAAGTGACACGGTTAGAGTGCAGAAACCAGCTAACAACTGCCACTTAAACCAAATACAGAGGCATTCTCAGAGTGCAAAGTACATCATCCAGGCAGAAAATAATAACAGTGGGCCTGTGATGAATATCATTGCCTCAGATAATAGAATAGGCATTTCAGAATTTGTTTCAACATGATCCCTTACAAAGCTCACCCCCGAACTTTAACTGCTAATTTATGACACCCTACTCTAAAAAAAAGTGAAATTCATCTATATGCATAATTATCCTGCACACACAGACAAAACAACACAAATAAAAATACGGTAACACAAACTCAAGTCAGCACACCCTGCTGAATAAGCTTTTCATGGGAAATTCAATCATACTGATATTACATTAAAGTTTAGTTTATAAAATTGACTTTTTTTCCCATTGGCTACATGTGCTTTTATTATTTCCTTTGTCCAAGGTGAGTATTTTTGTAGGGATGGTTTTTATTCAAGATTAATGTAGTACGTACATGGTAAAATTACTGGATTAAAAACCACCCGGTCATCATATATGATAATATCCGTAGCTTCAGCGCATGTTGAAAATTTCTGCCAAGTCTGAAGAAAGTCAAAGAAAAGTTGGAGGAGTTGATTTCAGAAGAAAAAAAAAAAAAAAAAAAAAAACGCGCCCCAAGGTACATAGAGAAGCTCACTTTCTCAAGGTCAGTAACTCTGGTAAAAGTTCACCCAATCACAATTACATCATAAGATGGGCGTTCTGAGCACATGTCCAACACATCTGCCAAGCTTGAAGAGATTCCAGGAATAACTGTTGGAGTCGCTCGCCGAAGATTCCAGGACAGATCGAGGGCATCACTACATAAAACTGATGCTTGTATTTGGCATCTTTTATCCAATATTATTGGAACTTCCATTTGTCCAACATAGAATGCAAAACTGCATGATTATGGATTTAAGCATTTAGTAATCTATGGTTAGAATCGAGTACGTGTTCTGTATTAGGACAACAAAGAGGAAAATCAAAAGCAACACAACCAGATCTCAACATTTTATTGCTCCCATTATGACAAGCTATACCAAAAATATTTTGATGCCAAACTGTAAATCAATGCAAACAAAATCATAAAATTCAAAAAAGGAAAGAACAAAAAAAAAAAAAAAAAAAAAAAGAAGAATATGGTCCATTGTTTATGATACTTGCAGTCCTCATGACTGCAAAGGTCAAAATACCAGCTCAAGGTTTGAGCTAGCAAGAGTATAGAGCCTTTAATAACAATACAAGCAAAATTAATTAATATTTTACATAAAAGAACAGAAGATCATATAGACTGTAAGTGAGAAATCCTGGCTACCTTACAGCTTAAAATACCATTTAATAAATACACAATGCGACTCAATAAAATGTAACATTTAAGACAGTGGGCAGTGAAAACTTGCTATTGCTGAAACTTCCATTTATGCACTTCCAAAGCGGCATCAGAAAAGTGCATCATGTTCCTACGTGATCTTCGTTGAGTTCCCCGCAAGTGTTTGTGTTTAATAAAAGGCCCGACATTTCAAGGGGGAACAATTTGCTTCAATTTTAATTCACACCACGATTTTAGGGTTGTTTTCCATTGGCCGCACCATCATGTGATTCAGGGTTTATGAATGCAAATTATGCTCTTTAGCTCCGCAGAAAAATCCCCCCAAAATATTTTGTATGAAGCAGTATGTTGTTGCATGAAGTTAAGAAAAAAGAAAGCGCACAATAATTAATTAATGATTGAACATGCCTGAAGTAAACTTGAGAACTGCAAATGAAAAACAATGGAATGGAGCAATTTACTGGAAACGGCACTGCGAATACTGGAGTTTTACATTTTACTAAATCTTGCTAATGTGATAACTGGAATTAGTATATATTGGAAATGCACAATGCAATTGGTGTACTATCTCAGGATTAAAAATCCTCTTTCCCAGGAGATGATTCCTGAATCAAAAACGAGACAGTCACAATTTCGCAGAATTATTTGGAACAAGTGGTGTCATTCATTTATTTTCTGAACCACATAATCCTAATTAGGATCGTGAGGAGGCTGGCACCCATCTCACCTGACTCCAGGCAAGGACAGGGTACACCCTGGACAACTCATTAGGCCATCGCAGGGCCAACCTAGGGGTGATTTGGAATGGTCAATTAACCCACTGTGTATGTTATTCGACTGTGGGAGGAAACCGAGTACCCAGAGGAAACCCATGAAAGCACGTGGAGAACATGCAAACTCTGCAGAAATGTCTTGCTGTGAGGCGGATGTACCAACCACTACGCCACCGTGCACCCAAGCGGTGTCATTATTAACAGATTTTACAATGGAAGAAAAAACCCCCACAAAATCTCATTTTAGGTTTTTTTTTTTAGTGCTTCGATTTGGTAACCAGCTAGGTTTAAAGAAGGGCTTGCCCCGGCTACATGTTATGGCTTCTTTCCCAAGACCATTTCCTCAGAGGAAGCTGATAAAGTCATGTTTAGTGGGATAAAAATGTCCAAGTTTTAAAAATTTCACTTTTACCATTATGGTTTACTTCCCATTTTTTTGTGTGTGACTTTTGCATTATTTCAAGACTTAATGGAAGACTTGGACTTATAAGGTTGGCATGTTAGCCTGATGCAGTTTTAAACTTTAAACAGATAGAAAGAAACTTCGGCTGGTTGCAACAATTATACTTGGCACATACCACTTAGGACGCCTGTTTACTCTGCCTCCAGCAAAACGAGACGTGATGATGGCAGGTGTGTGTCTGTGTATATATAAAATATAATATAATTATATAATATGATTTTATTTATATATATATATATATATATATATATATATATATATGGCCTGGTGGTATAGGGCACTGGATCGCTGATCTTAAGGTTGGGGGTTCGAGTCCCACTCTCCACAGGGTTGTCACCATCCCCCCAGTGCAGCTAACTGGGCTATCAAAGGCAGGCCATGTCTCTCACTGTCTATGCTGAGAGGTTCATGTAAAAGAACCATTGCTGACGTTCGAAAAGAGTAGCTGCAAAGCCGTCAGCGTGTTTCTGTCCCTTGCTAAAGGGTTGTGTCAGGAAGGGCATCCGACATAAAAACCTATGCCAAATCAAACGTGGCGACCCCTGATAAAGGGAAAAAGCCAAAAGGAAATCTAATATATGCACACACACACATCTACACAGTGATACCTCGAGATACGAAAGCCTCTGTATACGAAAGATTCATGATACGAAATGAACCACGAAGATTTTTCTACCCCATTTTAAGAAAATTTTTCAGGATATGAAATCAAAAATAAGAATACAGTACCTAAAAAAAATTAAATAAATAAATAAAAATCACGCGGCCTACAGAGGACATCACGTAATCGCATTTCTACCGCCATACAACCTGCTCTACCATCGGTTGTCTCCCAACAAGCTGATGCCCCTAGAATCCCCACGATGCTTCATCACGGTGTCATGACGTGCAAAACAAAATGCACAAAAAAGAAATTGAAATTAGAAAAAATTCAGCGTTTAGTGTACAGTTGTAATTGTGTAGGTTCATTAATTTAAATTTAGGTTCATAAAGTTACATATGATTTCTGCCATTTGTGAAAACTCCTTCTCCGCCATATTTGCCTGACTCTACTGGTTCCACAGATTCGTAACACCATTGTATTATTATTTTTCATTGATATTTTCACATTGTTTTATTAACATTTATTTAAATGATTATGTTGTACAGTGAGTCGTCAACGTACGACCTATGCGAGTTACGTCTGATCGATTCTACGACCGCAAAAGTGGTGAAGCATGATTCATGGCAGTGCAGTGCGAGTGTTGTGTACGACAGTTGTTGGCGCTGCCGGCAGCACAAGCATCTTAAAAGGCCAAGCAGGAGATGATGCAGCTTCACTTTCTTACAGCTCAGAGCAAATCTATTCATCTACTTTCAATGTCACGTCACTGTGGCAATCCTTTCTGTGTGGGCGGGTCTGATACCTTAAAACTCCAATTTTATTGGACTCACACGCTGCAGTGTTTGTGATAGGAAGCGCGTCTCAAGTTTTGGCAATCAGCTGCTCTGCGGGTTGAAGTTTTTCCATGTCCATCCATTTGTGTTTGCTTGCCAGCTGTGCTTGGCTTCGTGGAAATTAGCTGATCAAAACGAGGGAAATTTATTTCTTTACTCAAATAACGCACAGTCTGTGGCTGTTGTTATAATCCAATAAAATTAAAGTTTAAAGCTATCGGACCCGCCCACACAGTGGAGTACAGAAAGGATTGGCTCTCCGCTGCGCGTCACAGTGACGTGGAATTGAAAATAGATGTATAGATTTAAATGCGCGAGATTTATTCATCTGTTTTTGTTTGGCATGAGTCTATTTGGATGTAAAGTCGACATACAACCAGATCGATTTACGACCGGTCTGCCGGAACCAAAAGCGGTCGGAAGTTGACGACTCACTGTATTTAATGATCGGACAGGAAGGGTATCCGACGTAAAAACCTATGCCAAATCAAATGTGCGAATCAGATGATTCGCTGTGACGACTCTTGAGAACGGGAAAAGAGAAGAGTAAAAGGGAAAAAGCCGAAAGGAAGACAGACAGACAGGGTTGCTTTCTGGGGGGGATGGGGGGGGGGCTGTTTACATGTAAATCAAGATATAACATCCCCCCGACCCCCGGAACGAATTAATTTCGTATCTCGAGGCATCACTGTACAGGCAGGCTTATGTTCCTGTTAAGTAAGGCTTATGTTCCTGTTATGTTCCTCAGGCCCAGTGGATATCACTAAACTCAATCGAACAATAGAACTGAATCCTTCATGACATCCCTCTCGTACTCAGTGAGTAACTGTTAAATGGTCTTGGCTGATATTAGAACTGTTATAATTTAAATAAGAGTTCTTGTTATGACCTGCATTCTAGCAATGGCTTTGATCTCCAATGGAACCATCACTTTCATTCATAAATAAAAAGAAAACTTGGTACAAGTGAAAGGGATATTATTCCTAGCAAGATAAATACAAACGATGGTTGGAAATATGGTAACCTGCAACTGAGTAACAAACAGTGTGGAAAAAAATATACATGCAACTACATTCTCATTCTCTCTCTCACACACACACACACACACACGATGCATTTCATTCTGTAGACCCCTAAACACAGGATGCCCCCATTATTCTTTAAAAACTCTAGAGACTGTTTTCTCTCTCACACACACACACACTCAGTTTAAGAGGTGTTTAAAATCCTTAAAATGAATTCAATTTTTATTGCAGAAGCATACTCACAAAAAATGTAGAAAAATATAACCTTCAACAAATAGTAATTTTTTTTTTTTTTTTTTTTGGGGGGGGGGGGGGGGCTCTGATTAAGAAGTAATTATTTCTCTTAAAAATCACCTGTTCCACAATTATTGGCACTACTAGCCATTCCTTCATTTCTACAGTGGTTTACAAAGTTGACCAAAATCAACTAGGAACGTTTAATTTGTAATTCATCATTTCCTGTTTCCCTGGGGTATAAATATGACATGACCGAGGTCATTTTTCTTATCCGCTGTTGAACAAGGGCAAGACAAAAGGAACACAACATTCAAGTAAAGAAAATGTGTGTCGACCTTCACAAGTCAGGCAATGTCTACAAGAAAATAGCCTCTTCTCACCAAATTAAAGTTTGAATACACCCCCCAAAATTATGGGCCAATATTATTTAGGGGGGGGGGAAATTATATATTAGAAGCTAAAGAACACATCTGAACAAGGGGTGCCAATAATTATGGAGGGCAGTGTATTGTATATGTGAGGCGCTCCACCGGAAGTTGGCGCTTGACGCAAGTGACGCATGGCGCTTGTGAAACATAGCGCAGCTTAACCGAACTTCCGATATTTTTTCACATATTCCAAATAAGCCTATTCAACCAGCACTTGTTCACATGAAATATTGGAAGTTCGGATAAGGTGCGCCTCACATATATTCACACACATATATTTAAAATCAATTATATAAAACAATTATATAAAATCCAATCTTAAATTTTGGAATTACCCAACCCAGCCCACTCACCATCGACAACCACGCCACGGTTTAAAGTGAAAGAGATGGCGTGAATAGAAGCTCTCTAATGTGATGCACCATGCTGTGCCACCTGACCAAATAACCACATAATTAAGAACTGGGGGATAACTGTTGACATATAAATAATTCCATCACATCAGCGGACGCTACAAACAAAGACACGCCATATATTGCTGTGTTTATCTTTAAGAAAAACAGCTGCTTCAGTGAGGGAAAGACAGCACTTTAGAAACCATGCTTACAATTCCTGTGTGTGAATGGGACAGGGGTTCAGGTTCTTAGGCTGTATTTTATATACTTGATAATTCAGTTAGCATCTTACAAAACTATTCTTAGAAAACTACCTCAACTACAGCAAAGCAAGCTAAAAAAGCAAATGTATCTTCTGAACAGATTTTTTAAAAAATAGAATGTCACCTCTCCATGTGTTTTAAATAGTTTAAGTGAAAAATGATGCCCGGTGAATGTTGTGGATTTCTCTTCGGTAAGTCGCGGTTGTCAGTTCAGTTGTGCCTCAGTGCTGAGAAAGAACAGCTGCACAGCTACTGTTTTTAAAAAATGCAATGTTTGAAGTATGCTTTTGTTGGTGAACAATACAAGAGTAGCACAAAGGAAATAAAAGCCAATTATATGAGTGGAATCCTGCTATTAAAGAGTTTTGTATGTGTTCAGACTGACAGTGACACAAAGCTGTTGTACTGCTGGATGTTGCGTTTAAGGATGTCCGAGCAGGGACCAAGAACTCGTTCGAAACGTGGCCGGTCCAGCTTGACGCACTTCAGAGGACTTTGGGCCACTACGGTGGCGGCACGTGGTCGATTCATTAACAGTGCGATTTCACCTAGGAATACATACATTGTAGTGAGCACATGATGAAAACAAATGGCCGATAAAATGTTGCCAGTGCACAGTAATGTGAAAATGAATAGATGTGGTCCTGTGCGTACAGGATATCTCTAAATAAGGTGCTGGTTAAACTGCAATTTTGAGATGATTACAAATTCCCAAATCAGCTTGATAAACAGCTGATTCTAGCATCATATCATTACTTGCACAGCATTTTGACAGAGTGTAATTTAATAAACAATAATGAACTGCAATTAAGAACCCATAAGACTGTAAAAGCTGAGCCTTACTATTAAGAACCCAAGCTATAATTACAGAGAAACATCCAAAGAGGTACCGCACTTTATCTCACAGGAGATTTAAAACCCACTCACCAAAGTAGTCTGAAGGACCCAGACAACCCACTTCTACAAACTCCTCGTTCACAGATCGTCTCTGCAGTACAGCTGCACATCCCTGACAAAACACACACAAGTGTTAGAAACGTAGCACTCAAATAAAGGTGGTGGAAAATTACTACAAGCTAAGGAAAGGAAACACCCAGGCACCTCCAGTATGATGAAGAACTCATCCCCTGGTTCTCCCTGTACTACAATCTTCTGGCTATCTTCAAACTGCACCGGCTCCAGAGCATCAGCCACCGTCAGACGTTCCCATTTATCCAGTGACTCTGCAATTAACACTTTTATATTATGACAACTATTGATACGGTACCTACAGATTTGTGTTTGTTTTTGATATACTGTATTAATCCCACAAGGAAAATTTGCCTCTGCATTTAACCCATCCAAAGTGAGCACACATGTGAACAGTGACCACACACACAGAGCGGTGGGCAGCCACACTGCCATGCCAAAGGAACAGTTGGGGATTAGAAGCCTTACTCAAGGGAACTTCAGTCATGAAAGTGGAGGAAGGGACAGGTGCTGCTCACTCCCCTACTGCCAGTTTGGGGAAACAAACCAGCAGCCATTCAGTCCCAAACCCCCTTTCCTAATAATTCGGTTAGGGCTGCCCCATTGAATCACAAAATTTATATGTAGTAATTTCAAACATCTAGTTAATTTAAAACAAAAGTACCTATCTGTCACATTGAAAAGGTAAGTACATCCATTATCACACCTTCATACCTTCATACTTATCATACTTAACACACCTTCAAGTCCATCAAATTAGAATCTAGATCCAGCTTACGCAAGCGAACGGAACAAATAGAAGAAATGGTTTTATAGAACAGAGCAGTTACAGCCCACATTCAATGTTGTGGCGAATTTGAAATACAGTTCAAACAGCAAAATGCCTCACAACTCAAGGAAGAGTGGATGAAAATTTTAGCAAATCAATGTCAAAGACTGGTGGACAATTATGCAACATGCCTAACAAGATGATACTTCTGCTTAAAGAGGGCAATACTAACATCGGAGACTTGGGGTGTGCTTACATTCTCCACAATACATCATTACATTGATTGAAAGGCTAAATATTTTCGACTTGATGTTTTGTTCACCTATATCTGTTCTCACAATATTAAAAGGGATGAATTTTTATACAAAAATAAATAAAACAGAATACGGATTTCATTGATCCAATCGAATAAATGTATACCTTTAGAACAGTTATTCTATTGTATAAAATATTGTATAATATAATTACTTATATAATAGAATGAAAAACAACAGAATGCACTTATTTTTCCATATCACTCTTGAAAAAGCAATGCTAAAGTGTTTCATAAAATATTTTAAAATGTGCATAATAATGCAAATTTACAAAAGTGGTAGTTTTTTTTTTTTTAAAAATGCAAATAAGCACAATCCATAATCGAGCTTAAATGTTAGGTTCTGAGTCTTCTTAAAAACAAACCAAGTTAAATATAAAATTAAAAAAATAATTAAAAAAAGAAATATTATGCATAAGGTGAAGTAATGATTGTTAACTAGCATAATCCTACCTGTTTCATTCATAAACAATGACCAGTCCAAGGGCACTACTTACAGGACGACTACTTAACACCTACCACTACACTCAACAAAGCAAAGTTCAAACTACAAACTCAACAAGCATAAAATAGTACCAAATACTTATTAGGATTATTAAATAAACATGAAACACAATGTTATCTATGAAAATAAAATACAATTAGCCACAATACCTTTCTGAAACCATATGCTTGCTTCTGTACATGAGTCTCAACCAGCATGCACTAATGGCACAAGCAATAAGAAATATGCAAAAGTTTTAACAGTCAGATATTATCCCCATTTTCAGACATTTTCATTTCGGACACCAGCAGAGTCCTAATCCAAAAAACCTCCACACTTCATCAGGAAGCTGCACCTCCATCTCCTCCTGAAACACTGAATTCAAGTGTGTGCTGCACAGCCTGTTTGGCTTTCCCTACCTATTTATGTTGTTTCCACTCTCTGTGCCTACTCTGCTGACTGTTCACCTCTCGACCACTGAAAGCTCCACTCTCAGTGTCATCATCATCATCATCATGTTTCCCCTGTGGTGTCGTGGACAACCTTGGGGTGTTTTTGCTGGAATCGGGTACCAGCAGTCGCAGGAAATCGGTCTTCTCCATCTATGAAGACTCGATTTCATTACCGTTTAAAGCACTGTTATAAAATCGCTTAAATTAACTCGGAGAAAGAGGTTACTTCACTTTCGAGTCGCCAGTGACTCCGTTGGCTCACTCTGCCGCAAGGCCGAGCTACCCAGGGTGCACCGGTCCTAATGACGGAGGTGGAGTCTGGCTTGAGTGTGTTAGGCGTTTAGATTTAGCAGGGCTTACAATACGGCTGCCTTCTACGTCTAGCGGATAAATCAGAAAGTTGCGCTTCAACACTCCATGCACCTCCAGTGTGCTGAGAGACAAGCTTGGATGGATAGAGATACCGATCCCAAAGCTGTGCATGGGGGTGATCAGATTGCCCAGTCCACCATGAGAGTATCCAAAAATAAACAAACAAAAACCCCAAATAACTAGCTCAAACAGCAAAGATGCAAAAGCCTCATTATTCATGGAACACAACTACTCAACACTGCAACCACATTTATGGGACAAAAGAAGCAATTTGTGCGTGCATGCCAAAATGAACTGATAGCAGAAGATAAAAAACAGAATATCGGCTCATGGGTGGTCCCCTTTAAACTAAAAAAAAGTACTACACTCTAATCGGTCGATCCAGACCCTACAAATGCTGTATCGGTAATTGTTTTACCAGGAAAAAAACTCTACAGTGAAAGACAGGTATTAACAACTAGATACTCATTATATGAGACTAGTATGTGGAACACATGAGAGCACAAACAGATTTCAAAAAAATAGTTGCATTTTTAAATTTAAAACTGCCCTCGGGTGTTAACAATATTTCCTCCATGTCAAATCTAAGAGACACTCACCAAGTATAGACACTTTACTTAGGAACTCTTCATACATCTTCCTCTTTCTCAGAGTGCTTCCCTAGAAACACACAAGGATGGGAACCTCCTGTTTAGAACATGAGCACTGATGAAAAGCAGGTGATCTGTTATAGCCATATTTCATTACCATCAGTATTCTCCTGTAGCTGTCTCTGTCGATACCCCACAGTTTAACATTGGTCTTAGCTCGGACCGTTGCTGCACGGGGAGTGCCATAGATCAGTGCCAACTCACCAAAACTGCCACCTTCACTAATGCTGGTTGCCCATTCATTGTTCACATAAACCTATTTCAATATACAAGCCAAAAAAAAAAAAAAAAAAATTATATACATTTTACTGCATACTCAATGCCAGAGGAAATAATATGTTCTGAGCAAAACAATCATGTCTCAGCTTTTCTCACAATTTATTTAATATAGTTTGGCACATTGTTACTGGAAGATAACCAGTGTAGTAACACTACGGGGTAATATGTAACACTTCTCTATGGATCACCGTACAATGTTCCAACCACAAATCATACAAAAAAACAAAAAAAACAAACAACAAGAACAAAAAACTCAAATGGTCATCTCAAACAGCAGAGAGGTGCAATTCAGCCATGTGGGAGCCTCATTATTTGATGCTCAGGTAAAAGCAGATATACAGGGATCCCTCGCTACTTGAGCTTCAATTCATACGGCTTGAGTGCATCTTGTTTTTTTTTTTTAAATATTCATCGACTTAAAAAATAAGGAAATTAAGGAAGAATAGGGAGAAAAGTTAAGCAGAATGCTGCAAAACAAGGCCAATTATGCAAAAAAAAAAATAAAAATAAAAATCCCAAACCCTCCAATCAAAACTTACAGATGCGCATGCACACACTCAGATGCATGCCTCACATAAAGATGTATGTGCCTGTATTTATATTTTATTTACATCTTATACATTATTTTTGAATGTTTAATTGTTGTTATTATAACATTTATAGTGTTGAAGGTGTATTTATTGATATTATATACATACAGACGCTCCCCGACTTACGTTTTTAATTGGTTCCAGACGGCCGAACGCAAATTGAAAGTGAACGCAAGTTGGGACAGTGAGGTATGACATGTGACGCTCATACTGTACTGTACATCCATAAATACTATTACCGTATCTCATAAAACACCCATAAATCAATTATTATAAACATAACCTTGTATAATAATATCATATCAACATTAATTTCAAATTGATACATTTTAAATCAAATTCACTCATCAAATATCAAATACAGTATCAAATATAACCTTTAACATTCTCTATGATGCGATCTTTCTGCTTGTAAATGGTTCCGATGGTCACTTTACATGAAGCTGATCCGAGTCACATTACATGAAGCTTAAAACAGCCAATCAACGCTTACAATATGTGAGCCGCTCAACGCCGAAAGTAGTTTACTTGCCGTGCCAGGGACTTCCGGTCTTTCAAGTGAGCAAGGGCGCCGTTGAACTCGTTTAGTACTCAGCCTGCACTGATATGAATCACCAGCAGAGCAGAGAGTTCTCTTTCTTTTCTGGATTCGGGTTTTCATTCATTTTACAAATCTCTTTGCTTAACTGAGTATGCATGGTAGATTGCACCGATCCGGGCAGATAGTTAATTCATCTCTGTGTATGAGACTTGCACCCATGCGAGTAGACTTACACTTCTGACCAACCATATTTGCTTAGGGTTACAAAAGTCAGTGTAAAAAGTGTAAACACAAAGATCACAGAGACGGTGTCTTAACACAAGGGTAACACGCTATATAATATATATATATATATATATATATATATATATATATATATATATAAAACTGAACTGGAAAGAAGGAGGGGCACATTCAGTCTGTCTGCAAACAATGGACGCAGCGTCATCACGTCAGCGTACAACGTAGGTACGTCTAAATTCAAAATTTGACTTTTAAAAAAAAAAAAAACGTAAAATCGAAACAAACGTAAGTCGGGGAGCGTCTGTATATACATGTACATATACGTCAGTCAAGGAGAGTCAATCCTGCTTTGCGGAATTCAACCGTCAAGGGGGGATCTAAGTCCCAATTAACCGCAGAAAGAGAGGGATCCCTGTATTTATGATTTTTTTTTGATAGATAGATAGACAGATAGTGAAGCCTCACTTTTCGTGGTTCATGGGAACCGAGACCCTCCGCGAACACCGAATTTCCATGAAGATCAACCCCCCTCGTCTGACATATACGTACATGTATGTGTTTATAATATCAATAAATACATAAACGCTATAAATGCTTATAATACCAATTAAACATTCAAAAATAATACATAACATAAATGAAATATAAATAAACACACACGCGCACATACTCACTCAGACACCTCACATAAAAATGTCAGTAGTTTTGTTTGGTTGTTTTATTTGGGTTTTTTTTGCACAATTGGTCTTGTTTTGCAGCATTCTCCTTAACTTCTTCCCTATTTTTCCTTAATTACCTTATTTTTTTTCGATGAATATTCTTGAAAAACCGTGAAGCCGCAGGAACTGAAGCACGAAGTAGCAAGGGATCACTGTATATACACAAATACACACACATATAGATATGACTCTCCACTACTGTTTACCACTTGAATCAGCCGATCACCGAACACTCAAGATGGCGGCCATCCATATGGACAAACATTAACATTTGTATGAACTCACTTCTACGTATACTGTATATGCTCAGTGACCATATGACCCAAAAAGACACTTACATCCATTTCGCCCTGGTCAATGACGTAGAAGTTATCACCTTCATCACCTTAAGGAAGTTAGATGGAAAATCTGCATTCATGATTAAATACAAAAGGAAAGCAAATACATTTTTAGATTTGATTTAATATTATAAATTTCAAACCCTGCTGAATAACAGTCTCCCCGGCGATATAAGTGACTGGGAACATGGCATCAAATATATCACTGTAGGGGAGAGAGACAGTTATCGGGTCATGATTTGAAATTATAAAATGCTGCTCCTCAAATTTATCATCAAAATAATTAAATAAATAAAATTAAATTCCTACCTTCTTTCATTGTCATCCAAGTGTGAGAAAAGTACATTCTTTTCAATAGCTTTAGCTAGCGCGGCCATTGTTTTGTAATCTTTCGGAATAACCTTTAAAAGAAATTGAGCAGTTAGAAATCGGAAAGTAAGATGGGCTTCTCACCTGTTTGTGAGGGCACTTTTAAAGACTACAGGAGCTCTGGTGCCTATAATCATCATAAGGACTTTTGACCTTTCTAACATAAGAGGCAGCATCCTCCTCAGTGTAGACCTCAGCACTGATGGCACCTCTTCTCCTACGGCCCTTTACCACGGGGTTCATGGGAGGAGAAACCTCATCATCACGCGAGTCTGAACGCGAGTTTGCCTTCTGTTGGTTAATCAACTGCTTAGCTTCCTCCTACAAAAATCACACAGCAAGAAGCATCAAATAATGTAAACATTTAAATATAGCATGAATTATACTTGAATGTAGAGCATAGTTTCTAGAGAAACAGAAAAGTTTGGGCCAAAGGCAAAAGTTTAAATCATTACAGGCTTTCGCTTCGTCAATATACGGACTGAGTGATAGTTTGTACTGATCAGTTATCATCAACATTCGCCAGCTAGCTTGCTAATCAAATGTCTGTTGTTTGGTCATTTCAATTAAAACTTTTGCGTGCATGTTTATGATAGTTCACTACATTTCAGTGTGGAACAAAGCCAATAGCCACTCAAGCCTCTATGAGAGTACATTTGAAATAGCTTTTTATGAGCTTTATATGATCTGACAGAGTGAATAAAAAAAAAAAAAAAAAAAAAAAAAAAAAAAACGGACTCATGTATAATTCCCCGATTTCACAAGTCAAACTTTCTGAAGGGGTAATGACATCAAAACTTACTAACACACAATAGAACACTCCATGTGATGAAGGTTAAAAAGCAAGCACCTAATTAGCCATTACCTTCTTATAAGTGAACTTGAACTAAAACGTCCACTTGTCAGTTATATGTAGCCCCTGACATGACAACATAATTAGATATATATTTCCCTAGAAACCATCGCAATTAGCAAAACTGCTGTAATCGCATGCTGCTGTTAACTTATCATCAATTTATTTTCAACACATGAATTCTCAACACATCATTCTGTTTGTGTGTTGCGATAGGAATCTACACTACCCACACCTTCCTCCATTAGTCATAGAACAGCAGAGAGAAAGTGAGCTTCAGTAGAACCAGGAAAACACTCTCAACGTAGTTTTTCCTTTTGTAAGGAAGCACACGTTGAGTACAGTGATTTACTATGTTCAAGAAATTTGTGGCGATTATTACATTAGGAGCAAATTGTCCTAAGAATCCCACTCTGATTCCTAGCAATTTTTTATTTTTTTTTAGGGGGTTGTATACAGTGCCAAAACTGAGAGAAATCAAATCCTTTTTTAAATCTCTGGAACCCTTTGGAAAAAAGTTTCGAGTCCTTTATGGGAGACAAAATTGCAAAAAAATAAAAACTTGTTTTTTTTACTTTGATTATCTACACATTCCTCCCCAGTGCGGCTAACTGGGTTATCAAAGGCGGGCCATGTCTGTCACTGTCTATGGTGAGAGGCATGTAAAAGAACCATTGCTGACTTTCGTAAAGAGTAGGCTGCAAAGTCGTCAGCGTGTTTCTGTCCCTTGCTAAAAGGGTTGTGACAGGAAGGGCATCCGACGTAAAAACCTCTGCCAAATCAAACGTGCGAATCAGATGATTCGCTGTGGCGACTCCCGAGTAAAAGGGAAAAAAGCCGAAAGGAAGACAGACGGACAATTATCTACACATTCCTCATTCAGCTTTTTATTTCATGGTGTATGAATTTGTCAGGTAGATTGTTTAAAAAAAATGTATTTAAGGCCAAATGACCCTTCACTTTTTGGGCTGCATTGGGGACCAACAACAGCTTGTGCCCTGATTACAGCAGCCCATAAAGTGAAAAGTTGTGATTTGAGGTACCTCATACCAACATTTTATACAGATGTTATACAATTCAAAATAAATTCTAAATGCAAATAAACATGGAAATCAGTCAATGAAAGGCCATGAAAATAAAATACTTCATAGTGAAATTTAATCTCAGTGTTACCCTTTCCTTCTTTTGCTCCACACTGTAGTCAGGAAATGCAAGTGAGATTTATTTATTTATTTTCCCTCAGAACTGAAGTTGGAAGCACCGTTTTAAGGCAGTGCCTAAACCTGTGTTAATTTTGATCACAAATTACTGTTTGCTCTGAATGTGTTCACAAATGAGCAAATGGAATTTGAAATAAAAAGCCATGAAAAAAAAAAAAAAACCTAACATTTGTCTCGTGATTTCTATCACATTGCTGGCTCGCTGACTCAAAAATCTGTATTTCATGCTCACATCTCTCCTTGCCTGTAAGAATATTTTGTCTGCATGTTTTGGGGGTTTTTTTTTGGTCAGTTCTTATGCCAGATGCTGTAAATGTAAAGAAAAATGACAGCAGACAGACCTTTTCAAGTCTGTCAAAATACTCTCGGAGGAACGCCATAGGCCTCTCAGGTCGCACCGTGCACAGCTGCACAATGCAGTCTTTCAGCAGCTGCTGGACTTTGTGCTTCTGCACATAGAGCTCGCACTCACGCAGACTTCGCTCTTCTTCACTGCTTGATGCCATGTTAACCGGTCTCGCTTCACAATTTCTGATCTAGGGGCAAAAGGATTTAAGGCTGGTTAGAGCAGTTGGAGGAAAATGGAGCAAGAAAATACTAATCCAAGAGTGGAAAGAGAATTTAAATATGAATGCTGCAAATGTTAAGCATGTAAAAGCCTCACAAAGTGACAGGATGCCAGCTTACACTGAGATACAACTGATAAACCTATTTCTAGCTCTCATGTTGCACATCTATCATTGTAAAGTACCCTGTGGGTGAGTTTAGTGTTGAGGTAAATAAGAACATCTGTGGCTTTTATACACATGTTACCATCTTTTTCCCAGACTGTGTTGTACTTTCTAACAGTGTGCTGCCAATGAAATACTTTCCTTATAATATTCAGACATATTTTAAATACTGATCATGCTCAGCTGGCTACATCCATCTTACTGGGCTTAAAAATAAAACAAGATGGTGAACAAGGCTGTAAGAGAACATCCTAATTTTTGGAGTTCTTTAAAACTTAAGTATCCAGGTGTTGTCCTTTAACTATTTCCCCTCATAGTCAAGGAAGAAGCACGTTGTATTACACGATTCAACCGGAAAAGATGATAGCAAAACCATGTGCTCGAGTTACTATTCAACCCACATAATGTACGTTTCATGTAGCTCGAAATAAATGTACAGTATCCACAGTATATTGTAGATCGTATAATGCATCATGGGAGACAGGACACCAAAACACATTATATGAGGGAAAGAGTTAAATAAGAGTTACTGGATGCTAAATACACTGATCAGCCTTAAAAATAAAAACATTACGAACAGTAAAGTAAATAGCAATAGCAGTAAGGCGTTAATACTTGGTCACTCCCAATGAATATATGGAGCAACATATTGGCTTCCCCAAGAAACACTTTGTGGGTACTTTCGCATTGGCAGTGATAAATCATGAAACATGCTGGTTAAAATTCAACATGAATTCCGCTTATTTTAGGAATGGTTCAGCAGATTTCTGGTTTTTGGTCAATTATTGCATGGCAACCAGGGGGTTAATCTGCTCAATTATACATTTTTCATCAACTCTTTTCAAACCCTTCTGAAAAGTTGACTTGAAACCAATTGCATATCACTTCTATCACCACAGGCTACACGATATATCATAATCAACCAAATATGACACAATCACCAGGGTTTATTTCAAATGGATTGACCCAAGTGTACTTTTTATCTTGTTACAGTGGCACACATGCCAAGGAGTGGGATGCATTAGGCCAACCGGGTCTATTCATCTCCAAAATGACAGGCCTTGTGGGGTGTTTCTGATATCTAGTGGCAAGTTACCAGCCAAAGGAGGTCCAAAGAAGAACAACCAGTGACCAGGCAATAGTGGCATGGCTACCCAAGTCTCACTGATGCTTCTGGTCTGATTTCACAAGAGAGATACTGCAGTACAAATTGAGGAAACTGTTCAAGTTGGTTATGATGGAAAGGAGTCTGAACACACAGTGTGTTGGAGCTTGCTGTTTACGGGGCTGCATTCCCATAAACCAGTCAGAGGCTGTTAATGTTACCTGAGATTTACAATCAGGTGTGCCATTTTACAAAGGTACAGAAGTAACATGGAAGAAAAAATAACACTTCTGGTTTCTTGTGTGAGAAACCAGAATGAGTTGCTCACAAGAGACCAAAAATTTCTTTGGTAAAGAAATCTGTCAGGAAGCAAGGAGCGTCTCACTACACATCCAATCCAATGAATATTATACTGGCAGTCAGTAAGAACTTTGAGAGGGAAATTTGTATACATTTGTATTTGTGTGTGTGTGTGTGTGTGTGTGTGGTGGTTGGGAGTACACCCTGTGGCTTTATTGACAATAGTACTCAGGCACTTAAGAAAATGATGAGCTGTCCACATTGCACATGTGTAATTCATGTTGCAAAACTGGACCAAATGCAGTTTAAGCAAAGCACATGTGTATCTGTAAAATTTGAGGAGTGGTTTAGAGTCTATATAAAGGCTCAAAAATGAGGGGAGTGGTGGTCTAGTGGTATAGGGCACTGGATCGCTGATCCAAAGGTTGGGGGTTCAAGTCCCACTCTCCACACGGTTGTCACTGTCCCCCCAGTGCAGCTAACTGGGTTATCAAAGGCCAGCCATGTCTCTCACTGTCTATGGTGAGAGGCATGTAAAAGAACCATTGCTGACTTTTGTAAATAGTAGGCTGCAAAGCCGTCAGCGTGTTTCCGTCCCTTGCTAAAGGGTTGTGACAGGAAGGGCATCCGACGTAAAAAACCTCTGCCAAAATCAAAAAACGTGCGAATCAAATGATTCGCTGTGGCGACTCCCGAGTAAAAAGGGAAAAAGCCGAAAGGAAGACAGACATAAAGGCTCAGAAATATCTGCTATTGTTAAAGTAGTGCACATCATAACGCCACGTCTATCACATGAGCGTCTCCAGGCTATGGGTATGGTAGAGTACAGGTTGAGCTACAGTGAGGTGGCAAGGCATATGGGCCGTACACAATCCACCATCAAAAACCTGATTGACCGCCACAACAGTCAGTTGATGACGGGCCACATCCAAAAGAGAGTGAAAATTTCTGAAAAGGATGGAAACATCCGGTTGCAGGACGCGTTTTGCCTTGCTGCATCACCAGAAATCACCACCTCTATCACAGCACATCAACACTGTTATAAATACAAATGGATGTCATACCCAATACTGTCTGCAGTGATTTTCATTTTGGCAGGTGCCATTTGGTTTTCTTGTTTCTGATGTGCATAATTTATTCTTTTCACTTTTGTTTGTGTGTGTTTTTTTTGTTGTTGTTGAAGCCAGTTTTAAGTACCAGATTAAAATTGTCAAAATTATGGCCTCAAAGTTTTTAATGACTGTCAGTGTCTTGAAGGTTTATTATACACAGTTTCTTTTAACATTCTTCAAAAGTGTCTCAAAATGGGAATTTTCTCTGCTAGTAGAGAGGCTGCCAATTGCAACATGTATTCCTCTCAGACATCATTCAAAATTTTGTGAAATGAATTGAATCTTTTAACAGAATCCTTGGCCCAAATTAGCTTCACTCACTGTGGGATAGTGTTTTTTTTTTTTTGATGATTGGCACCATGAAGACATCAAACCTGATGTGGCTCATCCAAATATTACAAGATCCAGACTACATGGTGCCAACCTACATCATGGTCTGGGATATTATACCCAAATAATAATTTATGGATAAGCATGAAGGACAGCACAGGCAAACAGGCAGTCTGTATCTCTCCATTCTCTTCCTCTCATCTGCATCACCCAAGGCATGTGGAAGTCATCCCAATCAGTGCCCAGTAACCCTCCACCAATTCCTCCATCACACGCACTGGTCAATAAGTTATTCATGTTATTTTATTGCTCAACAAATCATTAATGGTTACTAATCAGCGGACTGGATTTAGACTGGACTGTATGATTTTAGTTGAGACCTGGCTAAACAGCACTAATGGGGTTTCGACACTGCTGGAGGCTTTTCCTCCAAACCATAATTATCAGCCAGTCAGACAAAACAGTAGAGAGGGAAGGACTGTAGCTACCTTCTCCACACAGTGTCCTGGGCGAATTTACATCATTTGAATATCTACTTGTGCTCAAAGCAAATTTATCAGTGATCAGTACATTATAGCAAATATATTATAGATATTTCATATATAGATTATTCGTATTAATATAAAAAATAAATCAGACCACACAGTCCTACAAAAAGGACCACTGCATAATACACCAACATAGAAAAAGCATAGCAAGTTTGAAAGCTTTGACTTGTGTGTGATAAGCAAATGAAAAATTAATATGCAGCTTTGCCTACGTAACCTTGAAAAGTAGGTCAAGGTCACTCACACACAAGCTCATCCTAGCACTCGTAATTGTGAGCCAGCATACCAAGTTTGAAAGCTTCAGTGAGCGGCTAGTAAATGTCCAGAATCTAAAATTGGACGGACAGAACCCATTCCTATATCTCCCAAGAGACTGTGGGCAGGAACTAATAATACCTGCAAAGCTATAGAGGTTCTGGACTAACCAACTTTAAACTCAACCAAGATTGAAAAGAACAAACTCCTCAGCATGGCAACGTTTAGTTATAGCAACAACAAGAGGGTTATACATTGATAGCGCTTCAATAGAAATAGACTCACCGAGTGTTGTACAAGTGAAACAACATGATAGTGAGACAACAAAAAAGGACAAAACTGTTGGTTCAAATAGGTGCACAGTTCACTGTAAAATAAACAAAGAAGCCATGGGTACTTTCAGGATGAGCAACTCTAGGGATGTTTAGATGTGAACTACCTCCTGTGGAGCTTCCGTAACAACTAAAAATCAACATGGCCCTTTTAAGATTCCAAGTATCAGCTTGTTCATAATAATTGGTGTCATTGTTATTAGTTTTCCACCATTTTTTCCTTTTATGGTAAAAAGCCAAACTCTACAACATCATTTCTTCCACGCCTTCACTCTTCTTTACCAATTTACCATATTTGTGTCATCCATCTCCTAGTCTGGACCCAAGGAATCGCAGCTACATTCTGTTTGTATTCGCACTGTCAGTACGAAAACTGAGGTGATGTTAGCGAGCTGACAGGTGGTACATCACTTCTGCACAAACATACTACAGCACTAACATGAAATGGATAATTCTCTAATCAGAGCTGTGTGTTTGTTCTAGTTCATGGGTTTTACTTTCCGCAAGACTGTACGAATTCAGGTGAGTAAATAATGTTGCTGAAAGAGCAGTAAATAGAGCGAAGAGGCGAAAACTCCTGCAACAACAGGACAATTGGGGAAAGTCCAATGATAAGGATGAGAGGACATGCTGACAAACATTTTTACATTACACTTAGACGCATCAAGTTCTCTAAAGACAAAGATGTATTTCTTGCCTGCATGGCACTCTGTCCATATTCTTACCAGTAAAATGTTTCCTTACAAATTTTGTTCATTTTCATGAAATAACTATGGAATTATTTATAAATTAGAAAAAAAAAATTTTAATGGCACAATGTAAATAAAATTGAATTGAACAGAAGCTCTGGCTCGATAGGGTAAACGTTTAATCTTGCAATTACTTAACTTGGCTATGAGCTCAGAGATCACTTGGCTGTTGTGTGTGTTTTGTGAAAACATGTAAAAAATAAACTGTAAAAATCTCCTTTTAATCTGACCCCCCCCCCCCCCCCCACACACACACACACACACAC
The DNA here is from genome assembly GCA_024760905.1 of Plotosus lineatus. Taxonomy (NCBI): domain Eukaryota; kingdom Metazoa; phylum Chordata; class Actinopteri; order Siluriformes; family Plotosidae; genus Plotosus; species Plotosus lineatus. The sequence continues at coordinate 29,713,419 of CM045730.1, forward strand.
ATTTCAGCTATAAATCTGTTAGAGCAAGCCAGTGCAGACCACCGCTATCGATTTCATTGATTTTGAAGGTGTCTAATATACAAAGCCTTGAAATAGGAATGGGCCAAGCGACACTGCTAACTCTGTACAACCAAGTTGTTCCATCATCTGCTGCTGATTTATTGAACCTCCTTGTCAACAAATAAAAGAAAATCAAGGATGCATCTTCAGGTAATTATCCCCTAAAGCGATGGAATGTAATATCATGAGGTACCATGAAAGCCAGTATGCTAAATGTTTTAAAAAGCAATGGAGTGCTCTTTTTTTAGCTTTGTTTAATCTCCTCATACATGCATGAATTGTTTCCTGTCCTTGTGTATCCTGCACGATTAAACTGTGTTTTATTTGCTTTGAGGAACGTTATTCTTATTTTCTATCTTTATTTGTGTCTGTCTCTCTCTCATTCACATACACATACATACATACATACAGTCTATATAATATATTTTAGACTGCATAGTAGTTAGAACACCTGCCTCGCTGCAAGAGGGGCCTGGGTTTAATTCCCAGCTCGTTCTCCTTCTGTGTGAAGTTTGCATGCTCTCCCAATGTTTGTGTGGGTTTCCTCCGGGTACGCCGGTTTCCTCCCACAGTCCAAAAACACACACACACACACAGTAGGATAACTGGCTGTTCCAAATCGTACAGAGGTGCGAGTATTGGCTCTGCGATGGCCTGGCAAGCTGTCCAGGGTGTACCTCGCCCATACTCAGCTACCATAGACACCAGCCTCCCCGCGGCCTTAATTAGGATTAAGCAGTTCAGAAAATGATTGAATGAATTTTATCCATATTTTCTCATTACAGTGTATGACCCAGTTATCATGATTATTATGTAATTGTATTAATAACATCAATATTAGTAACCTTGTTATACAGACGTATAAAGCTGAATTTTGATCCAGAGACGATAAGTGCATCAGATTTAATATTCTGTGCTTATTTTAGGCCCACATAAGCGACGCCATGTTTTTTATTTGTGGCATAAACAAACAACTCCGGTCGAATCCCAAACTACACCGGATTGAGCAGCGGTACACCCGGCTGGCTGGGGAAGTCATTAATATTATTATCATCATTAGTAGTCGTGGTACATTTCCAGAAGATGAACAGAGGTTTGGGAATCAGCGAGCCTCTATCTACACAGGTTAGCCACTTAGCCGTTAGCCTGTCATCTCTATTACCTGTTGTGTTTGCTAAACCTCAGGTGACTGTGTGATGCTAAAAATTGGAACAACGAAAAGACAACATCCAATCTTACCAATTGTCAACAAAACAACCTGAGTCTCCGTTTTCCTATGACTTTAAGCTGTTATTAATTTCTCTTCTACCGTCTCTCTCCTCCACCGGAAACAGCCGAAACAATCCAGAACTGCCATTGACGTCAATTGGCCTTCTTGATACGGAAGCTGTAACCATTGGCAACCTTAAAGTGAACGTGGCATTTTTTTTTTTTTTTTATGTGGCGGTTACGCCAGTATGCTTTCTTATTCTTTCTACTCTCACTCAGTCACTCATTTGCACTTATTTGATCCTCTTAGTCCTAACGTGGTCACAAGGAGGCTGGAGCCTATCTCAGCTGACACTGGGCAAAGGCAAGGTACATCCTGTACAGCTGGTCAGATCATCATATGGCCAACACACAGTACAGATTCTCACACCCTGGGGTAATTTAGAACAGCCAATCATCCTAATGCTCATGTCTTTTGACTGTGGAAGAAAACCATAATATGTGGAGGAAGCCCACACCGCGCACAGGAAGAGCATGTATACTCCACACAGAAACACCCTAATTATTTCTATGTAATTAAAAAGAAATGTTAATAGAAAGTGCTTGAAGAGGCAAAACAACATCAAAGAGGTGATAAAAAAAAGCATAAAGATATAATTCATTTCATTCACTCATTTTCTGTCACCAATGAATCCTAGTTAGGGTTGTAAGGAGGCTGGTACCCATCCCAGCTGACTCTAAGTGACACCACAGGCCATCACAGGGCAGAAACTCACTGATGGCTATGTAGCCTACTCTTGTCGAAAGTCAGCAATGGTTCTTTTACATGCCTCACACCATCAACAGTGAAAGACATGGCCAGCCTTTGATGACCCAGTTAGCTGCACTGGGAGGGACAGTGTCAGGGGCAACCTGTTGAGAGTGGGGCTTGAACCCCCCCAACCTTAGGATCAGTGATCCAGCACAGGCCACCACTGCCTCCTATAAATCTATAATCATTTATATAAATTTGCGTCTGTGGGGGTTCAATGTTGTACTCGCTTGAAACCTATCATAATGTACAGTTGTATATAGAGCTCAGTGGTTGCAATCCATTTATATTTGCTTCCTATCGGATTTAAAAAACCCTCTTGATTTCCAAGTTAAAGACTATTTAATTAAAACAATGAGGTGTGTTTTGGATCCTCATAACATATTTACATGACTTTTGGAGACCTGAATTTATTTTGAAAAATCATGACACAACACACTTAATTTCTGTAAATTTTTTATTATTATGTGAATGGTCTGGAGTGCTGTATAAGGTGCACCCCACCTTCACCGAGAGTTGGTTGTGATGGGCGCCAGGCTCCCTGCAACCCTAATTAGGAATAAGTGACTTTGAAATTTTAATGACTGTATAAAACTGACTGTTATCATTTCATTCAATAAATACTGGGTGGCATAGTAGTTAGCATTTCCACAAGGGCATGCCTTAAAAGTACCATAAAATAAAAATTGTAATATTCTTTTAAATGACCCAGGTTGTAATTATGATCATTTTTACTAAAAAATCTGTCATATAAAAATTTTTGCCATTTCCACTATATTTAATTGTGCTGCAGTTGGATGTTATTTTGGTGATGTGTATGCTTGTGTACTCAGTTGATGTTTATTCTTTTATTGCTACAAGAGTAGAAAAAGTTATTAACCTGTATAAAACACTTTTAGCAGAAATGTATTCTGGAAAATTAATAATGAAAGGCATAATTTCATATAAATATTTGATAAGGACAAAGAACCAGGAAATATTCCCTTTATTATTTATTTGCTATGTCGCCTCATGGGTGAAGTACCTACAAGAGGCATTCGCTTTCTACACCCTGGATTATACGGCAAGGCAAGATGGATGAGTAAAATAAATTAGATCATGAAGATGTTCCTGTTCCAAGAATAGTTTGAGAGGAGGAAATGTGAGAAGAAATTAATTTTGAGATAGTCTGCACTAGAAGTGTACATCAAGTACTGGTTTGAGTCGAATGATTTGCAGTTGTTGTAAAAGTTAGTGTCCTATTATGACCAAGGAATATCCATGGCTGGATCAAAGGCTTTCCTGAGATACATGTGAACCCCCAATCTGAGGATCAGTGATCCAGCACCTTTACCACCAGGCCACCACTTCACTTCACTTATCATCCTGAGGATGTCGTCGGGGCACCTTCATGGTGAGACTTGGCCTGGCGAAGCCCATCCCTCTCCAGGTCATATAAACACGCTGACGGCTTTGTAGCCTACTCTTTATGAAAGTCAGCAATGGTTCTTTTACATGCCTCTCACCATAGACAGTGAGAGACATGGCCTGCCTTTGATAACCCAGTTAGCTGCACTGGGGGGACAATGACAATCTTGTGGGGACTCGTACCCCTAACCTTAGGATCAGCGATCCTGCGTCCTAATCCCTAGACAACCACTGCCTCCAGGCCACCACTGCCCGATGCTAATTATGTTGTACATAATAATTGTCAACTTAATAAGCTATTTCATTGAAATATTTGTATATATCAAATTGGTGGCAGTGGTGGTCTAGTGGTATAGGGCGCTGGATCACTGATCCTAAGGTTGGGGGTTTGAGTCCCACTCTCCACAAGGTTGTCACTGTCCACCCAGTGCAGCTAATTGGGTTATCAAAGGCCAGCCATGTCTCTCACTGTCTATGGTGAAAGGCATGTAAAAGAACATTTGCTGGCTTTCGTAAAGAGTAGCTGCAAAGCCATCAGTGTGTTTCTGTCCCTTGCTACAGGATTGTGTCAGGAAGGGCATCTGACGTAAAAACCTATTCCAAATCAAACGAGCGAATCATTCACTGTTGCGACCCCTGAAAAAGGAGGAAAAAAGCCGAAAGGAAATCATATGTATATGATTTATATCAATATCAATATATGTATATCAAATTATTAGAGTGTAAAATGTCATACGGCCAGTACTTTTCGCTTTATGTAAACCACGTATGGTACCATTAAAACAAATAGTACTTCTATAAGATTTTATAAGACGTATTTTTTTCATAATTTGGAATATTTTAGGTTGCTTGGCCCCTAAAATAAAAATACAAACCTGATTTTTAAGACACCCTCCAACATCCACTTGACAGCAAGAAGGTCTTGGGTTAGAGTCCTGGGCTCAGGCATTTCTGTGTGGAGTTTGCGTATTGGCCCCACGTTTGTGTGGGTTTCCTTCGGTAATCTGTTGTCCTCCCACTATCCAAACACATGCACATAAGGTGAATTGTTTGTTCCAAATTACCCCAGGTCTGGGTGTGAGTGTGAATGCTTGTGTGAACCTGAAGGTGTGCACTGAGAAAGGTTCCAGCCTCCCCTGCAACAAAAGCACAGCAATAGTGAGGAAGTGGTTCATTAATGTGTGAGAAAGCAAATGAATATATACTAAAAGAATTATACTCAGACACAAAACAATGTTCTTAAAAATAAAAAAAAAACACTGAGTGTAGACTGTTACTTCATTCTGCAGGTGCCTTAAGAAATGTGATACATTTGATGTGTCATTGAATTTTTTTTTTTTTATAAGAACTCCTATTCCACCAGCCACAAAACAGCTTGACAATATCTGCAAAGCACATGACTCAGAGAAGAAAACAATCCATATACAAGAGCTTTAATGATATAATCCCCAAATTGAAGCAACATCACAGTTTGGTTCAACCCAGGATTATCAGAGTTAATGTGTCATACAATTTCCAAAAGACAAAGTCAGAAACAGGAAGAGTCAGTATATTCAGTTCATAAGACATTGCAGGCGAAAGAAATAAACAAATCCATAAAGAGTTAAGCAAGCAAGATAAATCAACAACTCTGAATGTATACAGTGAATTAATTTATCAAATTATAAGACTGCACAATTTCCCTAGCTGTATCTGAACCTCTTAATCCTAATTAGGGTCGCTGGGAGGTTGGCACCCATCTCAGCTGACTGTGGGCGAGGGCAGAGTAAAGCCTGGACAGCTCATAGACATAGATGGCCTTTGATAAACCGGTTTAGCTGCACTGGAGATGACAGAAGTGACAATCTGGTGATAGTGGGGCTTGAACCCCCAACCTTGGCATCAGTAATCCAGCACCCTACCGCCAGGCCACCACAGATATAACTGTGCATTATAACGTTCAGTTCAGTTCAGTTCATTTTTCTGTAACCGCTTAATTGTAATTAGGGTCGTGGGGAGGCTGACGCCCATCCCAGCTGACTCCGGGCGAGGGTAGAGTACACCCTGGACAGCTCGCCAGGCCATCGCAGGGCGGAAACACGCTGACGGCTTTGCAGCCTACTCTTGTCAAAAGTCAGCAATGGTTCTTTTACATGCCTCACACCATAGACAGTGAGAGACATGGCCGGCCTTTGATAACCCAGTTAGCTGCACTGTGGGGGACAGTGACAACCTTGTGGAGAGTGGGACTCGTACCCCCAACCTTAAGATGAGCGATCCAGCACCCTATACCACTAGGCCACCACTGCCCCAACTGCATTATAATTACTGAACAGAAATGTATCATAAACATTTTATATAACTATGGTTAATACACTGACTCCTCCATTGAACTGCTTAATGTTACTCCCTTGGGGAAGGAGGGGGGGGTTGCATATCTTTGGATTGTAGGATGAAACCAGAGTACCCAGATGACACCCATGCAAACACAAGGATGACATGCAAACTCCATACAGAAATGTCCGAGCCTTGAATACAGGATCTTCCTGCTGTGAGGCTGACATGCTAATGATTAATACATTTAAACAAAATGCTTTCTGTATGTGTGGCAATCTGGCATAGTGGTTAGCACATCCACCTCACAGCAGGAAGATCCTGGGCTTGAGTCCTACACTTGGCAAGGGCATTTCTGTGTCAAGTTTGCATGTTCTCACTGTGTTTGTGTGGACGTCCTCTGGGTACTCTGGTTTCCTCCTACAATCCAAAGATATGCACATTAGTCTAAGTTTCAATGCTCCAAATTACCTAAAGTGAGTGTGAATGGTTTTCTTGTGTGTGTGTGTGTGTGTGTGTGTGTGTGTGTGTGTGTTGGCCCTGTGATGGTCTGGAAGCTGTTCAAGGTGTACCCCGCCTTTGCCTGGAACCAGCTTAGAGAAAGGAAAAAGTGGTTCATAGCATTATACAGTACTTTTTTAATGAAATCACCAATGTGCAAGAAAAATTCAAACACTTCCACCAACAAATGTCTACTAGAATCAGAGTTACATGGAGATAAATTTAGAGGGAGCTCATATTTAAAGTTACACTTTCAGTAGCATGTGTGGTCCACATATATACTACAGTATGTAATACAATTTATCTACATTACATACAGTACAGATGTAAAACACAGGCCGTGCAGGCCAGGTTTGGCCCACAAACTCAACTGATGACCATGAGCGCTTTCAAAGAATATGATTATCATATAGCAACCAATTTCAATTAACCAGCTAGTCATGCACAGATCAAGAAAGATTACAAAAGTTACCTTGTCACTGTCAAGTTTTGTCAGAAAAGGAAATTGAATGCAGGAATGATAAGTGTTGAAATGAATCATTTTGCCAAGAGGATTTCATGTTTGTTCTTTGGGAATATTATTGGCCCTGAATGACCTGCTGATGTGACATCAGTCCAAATAAGTTAGACACCCTTGATATACAGTCTTCTTCGTCTTATTGTTTTCCTTTCGGCTTTTTTGCTTTTTCAGGGGTCGCCACAGCGAATCATCTGAGTCGCATGTTTCATTTGGCATAGGTTGATATACAGTAAATTAGATTATTGATTGAGAATGGTCCATTCCTCCTTCAAGAGTTACACGAAGTTTATGGATATTCGTAGGGACAGAAATACAGGTGGGCATGTGGTTGAATGGCTTTTCTGCCAGACTAATGGAACCCAACTTAAAAGTGGCTGCAGCAATATGCTGAATTGAGATACACTAGCTTGAAACCTGCTAAACAGCTGACCACCGACTACTTTGATAAAATTTAAAAAAATAATAATAAATTCTCCCTTTTAAAATGCTGTATATTTTTTTCAGCATACACTGAAAAAAGGAAACAAAAATCAAAACTGAACAAATACTGTATACTTGGTGGATGGTGTCCTCTGGTGGCCTGGTAGTAAATTGTCTTTGGCCGGCATGACAGCAGTGATCCCCATTACACAGTATAGTATACTGTATATTTACCAAACATAAGAAATGTATAAAGAGAAATTAAGAATTTCCTGCATATGATCTGTGCATTTATTGTCTTGCTGTTTCTAATTTAGTTTCAACATGTATAAACTACGTCCAGTACAGTGGTTAACAAGTCTGACTAACAACAAAAAGGTGCTGGGTTTGAATCCCAGGCTTGGGTGATTCTGTGTGGAGTTTGCATGGTCTCCTGTGTTTGTGTGGGCTTCCTCAACTGATTTACCCCACAATTCAAATACATGTACATTATGCTAAATGGTCTTTCCAAATTGCCCATAGGTGTGAGTGTGAGTGGTTCTGTGTGTGTGTTGCCCTGAAATGGTCAGGAGAGCTATTCAGGTTGTACCACACCTTTACCCAGTGTCAGCTGAGATAAACATAGGTTTCTTGTGTGTGTGTGTGGGTGTGTGTAGGTGTGGGTGGCATAATGCTAATCCAAGTATTTCCAAATAAAGTAAGATTTAAGCCTTAATTTGAAGACACCCAGCAACTTAGCTATCAAAATGTCTAAAGGAAGTTTATTCCACCATCTTGGTTGCAGAACAGAGAAGAGAAATGGCATATTTTCCTTACAATGTGATGGAAAGAGGGATAAGAAAAGAACGCATTGCAGTGCCAGGTATGATAAGTGGTTTGAGGTAGGAGGGTGCAGGTCCATTTTTGGCTTTGTATGCTAGCATTAATGTTTTGAATCTAATGCGACCAGCTACAGGAAGCCAATGGAGAAAACATAGCAGTGTGGAGAAGTTGAGAAGATTTAAAACAAACCATGCAGTTACATTCTGGATCAGAGATGACACAGAATATGAACGAGTATCCAAGTGACCTTAATGGAAAGAGATGGATGAATCCTTCAGATATTAAAGAGAAGAAATGGACATGATTGAGAAAGATTAATCATATGCAAGGAGAAGGGCAGGCATGGTATCCCAAGGCTTAGCAACCGAACACACAGAAAACTCCACACAGAAACGCCTGAGCTGGGAATCAAACTTAGACCTTCTTGCTGTGCGGCAGACGTGTTAACCACTACACCACCATTTCAGTTCATCTTATGCATCATATTAAATTATATATTTGTGACAACAATGCCCTCGTATTATACATATCATCAACTTCATCTTCATTTTATGAACAGAATTTTAGGTGCAGCTGAGATGTTGAGGGGTTCTGGTTTGGTGGCCATAGGATCTGGTCTCTACTTTTTACAGATGACCTTGTCCTTTTGGCTTCATCAAGCCGGGACCTACAGCTCTCATTGGAAAAATTTGAAGCTGAGTGCGAAGTGGCCAGGATGAGAGTCAGCCTCTCCAAGTCCGAGGCCATGATTCTCAGCTGGAAAAGGGTGGAATGCACCCTTCAGGGCTGGAATGAGGTCCTACACCAAGTGGAGTTGTTCAAGTATCAGGGGATCTTGTTCATGAGTGACAGAAGGATGGAGTGTGGAACTGACAGGCAGATTGCTGCAGCCTCTTCTGTAAAGTGGATCTTGTACCGATCCATTGTAGTGAAGAAAAAGCTAAGATGAAAGGCAAAGCTCTCAATTTACCTGTTGATTTACCTTCTAAACCTCACCTATGGTCATGAGCTGTGGGTAGTGATCGAAAGAACAAAATCGCAGATATAAGCAGCTGAAATGAGCTTCCTATACAAGGTGGCAAGGCTCTCTCTTAGGGTGAGAAGCTCAGCCATCTGGGAGCAGAAGGGCTGCTCTTCTGCATTGAGAAGGGCGTCTCCCTGGTGTTGTGTTTCCGGAATGTCCAACCGAGAAGAGACCCTGGGGTCGACCCAGAACATGCCATAGAGACATGGCTAGTCTGGAAATACCTCAAAGTCTGGAAATGCCGTATCTACTGTCAGAAGAATGAGCAAGAAGTTTCAAACAACTGGAACAGTGGTAAACAAGTCTGGATGAGAATGCAAGGTTGTTTTGCCACCACTCAGAGTGAAGAGGATGGTAAGAGAAACAAAAAGTTCTCCAAAGCTCACTGTTAAAGAATTACAACAAATGGGAGCATCTTGGGGTCACAAATTCTCCAAAACAACCATCAGTGGCTATCCTTCTAGGGAATGTTTTGGTGCCGGTATTCCTTCTTTTTCTGGCTCCAACTGATCAGGAGGCATGATTGGATTGGAACTTTGAAATAAGCAAATCAATGTATATATATATATATATACACACACACACACACAGAATATACCTTTTGAACTAAGCACCACCCATGTAGGGCCTTGGTCTTTGGGTGCTAAGATCAGAACATCACACATGCCTCGTTTTCCAATCCCAACCAATGGGATTAGTATTTCAAAACATCTTCTTTTCCTTTCGGCTGTTCCCTTCAGGGTCGCCACAGCAAATCATCTACCTCCATCTCACCCTATCGTCTGCATCTTCTTCTCTTAGACCAACTACCTTCATGTCCTCCCTCATCACATCCATAAATCTTCTCTTTGGTCTTACTCTAGGCCTTCTGCCTGGTCATTCCAACCTCAGTATCCTACTACTAATATATTCACTATCCCTCCTCTGTACATGTTCAAACCCTCTCAATCTAGCCTCTCTGACTTTGTCTACAAAACATCTTACATGGGCTGTCCCTCTGATGTACTCATTCCTGATCCTATCCATCCTCGTTACTCCCAAAGAGAACCTCAACATTTTCATCTCTGCTACCTCCAGCTCTGCCTCCTGTCCTTTCTTCAGTGCCACTGTTTCTAAGCCATACAACATCGTTGGCCTCATCATCGTCTTGTACACTTTTCCTTTCATTCTTGCCGATACCTTCCTATCACACATCACACAGGACACTTTTCTCCAACCATTCCAACCTGCCTGCACACGCTTCTTCACCTCTTTTCCACACTCTCCACTTCTCTGGATTGTTGAGCCTAAGTACTTAAAATCCTCCACCTTCCTTATCTCTGCTCCCTGTAACCTCACCATTCCTTTTGGGTCCTTCTCATTCACCCACATGTATTCTGTCTTGTTGAGGCTAACCTCCGTTCCACTCCTTTCCAGGGCATACCTCCACCTCTCTAGATTTTTCTGCACTTGTTCTCTGCTCTCACTACAAATCACAATGTTATCTGCAAACATCATAGTCCATGGGGATTCTTGTCTCACCTCGTCTGTCAGCATGTCCATCACCATATCAAACAAGAAGGGGCTCAGAGCTGATCCTTGTTGACTGGGAACCTTGTTAGGGTGCATGTTATCTGAGATGGCCATGGGAAGAGCTAACAGCTGAGATTCTGTGTCTGGCGAAACATTTCTGTGTAGATTTGGCCACATGTTTGTGGTCATTATCCTGCTGCTAGACACAATGACGACCCATCTTCAGCTTTCAGGCAGAGGCTGAAGATGGGTCGTCACTGTGTCTTGCAGCAACATAATGATGGTTCACCAGACACAAAATTCAAGCTCCTCCCATGGCCATCTCAGTTCCCAGACCTTAACCCTATTGAACCCCTGTGAAGTGAGCTGAAGAGGAGAGTGCAGAGGAGAGGACCCAGGTCACTGGATAATTTAGAGAGATTGTGCAAAGAGTTGAATGACAATGACAATGACAAAACTTTATTACCCGTACGGGAATTCTTTGTACATTTGAAAGTGGTGACATTAAACATTTAAAAACAAGACATACACATGATACATGACACATGGTAGATAACATGAACAAGCTCAACAATCATTTAAAAGACAGATGCTGAATGGAACAAAGGTTTTACTCTTCCTGTAATCTCTCATCTTGTAAACCATTATAGGAGAAGATTGGGTGCTGTTTTATTGGCAAGAGGGGGTTGTACAAAATACTACTTCACAGGTGCTAATAATTGTGGCTCACATGATTTGAAGAATAATTTTTTAATGTGGGAACCCCCCCCCCACACACACACACACACTGAAAAAATGCACTTGAATTAAAGGTTATATGTTCCTCCTTTTTCCATTGTGGTCCTATATTATTTAGAGAAAACCTGACTTTATTAGAAGCTAAAGAACACTTAAACAGAGGTGCCAATAATTATGGAGGGCAGTATACAGTGGCGTCATGGTTAGCACGTCTGCCTCACAGCAAGAAGGTCTGGGATTTGATTACCGGCTTGGGTGTTTTCTGTGTGGAGTTTACATGTTCTCCCTGTGCTTGTGTAGGTTTCCTCTGGGTAGTCTGGTTTCCTCCCACATTCCAAAAACATGCACAGTAAATTAACTGGCTGTTTCAAATCACCCATCGGTGTGAGTATGAATGTTTGTATGAGTGTTGGCCCTGTGATGGCCTGTTGAGCTGTACGGGGTGTACCCTACCCTCGCCTGGAGTTGGCTGAGATGAGCGCCAGCCTCCCCATTACCCTAATTAGGATAAAGCGGTTCAGAAAACGAATGAATGTATGTATGTGTGTGTGTGTGTGTGTGTGTGTGTGTGTGTGTGTGTGTGTGTGTGTGTGTGTATATATATATATATATTATATCTATCTATCTATCTATCTATCTCTTTCTCTCTCTATATATATATATATATATATATATATATACATATACATACATACATATATATATATATATATATATATATATATATATATATATATATATATATATATATATATATATATATATATATATATATATATATATATATATATATATATATATATATATATATATATATATATATACACATACACACGTGTGTGTGTGTTTATAAATACAGACTAAAACTAATTTGGAAGATCTATTTTGAGTGATTGTGACACAAAGGTGTGGACATTAAGTTATTCTGCTATTCCAAATTGCCCCTAGACATGAATACAGTATAGGCATTAGTCCTGTAATGGAATGGCAAGTACACACATCGAGAGACAGAGAGAGACTCAGTGTCTTGTGGATGATTGCCCTGGACACGCTAGTATAGTCACACGCTCACCCAGCTGGCGGCGATAATGAGCTTTGCCAACCAACAACAACACAACGTTCAGAAGAAGAACGACCCCCCCCCCCCCTCCTCCTCCTCCTCCTCACCTGTTAAAACACAACTGTACAGTGTTCAAATCTACAGTATTTTATTATAATGATATCCGGACGGATTTCTGTAATTTCACAGTAAGAGCAGGGGGTAAGTAATTAATCTCGGTATTTTATACAGCGATATATTCCTCAGAGTTTCTGCTGCAACATTAACATTAATCATGATGATGTGGATGAGCTAGCGTCGACATTTTTTCTCCACAATAAAATAGACTGTAATTGTAATAAAACTCTCTGCTGTCCTGTGTTCTAACTACAATGCAAACGATTCACTGTACTCACAGGAAAGCGAAACGATTCGGCCGAAAACAGTTACTCTGACAACCAACCTAAATCCTTCAGTGTTACACCGAGACATTTACCTCACCAATCACAATTTAATTAGTATATTTCCACCACCACCATCACAACTGTCTCTGGTACTACTGCCACCTATCACTACAATTACTACCTCCTCCACCAGCACCACCATCACTCCTGCCACCCATCACCACAATTACTACCTCCACCACAAGCACCACCACTACCATCACAACTGTCACTGTTACTACTGCCACCTATCAGCTCAATTACTACCTCCACCACCACCATCACTACTGCCACCCATCACCACAATTACTACCTCCACCACCAGCACCACCACAACCACCACTACTGCCACCCATCACCACAGTTACTACCTCCACCACCAGCACCACCACAACCACCACTACTGCCACCCATCACCACAATTACTACCTCCACCACAACCACCACTACTGCCACCCATCACCACAATTACTACCTCCACCACCACCACCACTACTGCCACCCATCACCACAGTTACTACCTCCACCACCAGCACCACCACAACCATCACTACTGCCACCCATCACCACAATTACTACCTCCACCACCACCGTCACTACTGCCACCCATCACCACAATTACTACCTCCATCACCACCACCACTACTGCCACCCATCACCACAGTTACTATCTCCACCACCATCACCACCACTACTGCCACCCATCACCACAGTTACTACCTCCACCACCAGCACCACCACAACCATCACTACTGCCACCCATCACCACAATTACTACCTCCACCACCACCATCACTACTGCCACCCATCACCACAGTTACTACGCCCAGCACCATCACTACTGCCACCCATCACCACAATTACTACCATCACCACCAACACCACCACCATCACTACTGCCACCCATTACCACAATTACTACTTCCTTCACTACCATCACCACCACCACCATTACTGCCACCCATCACCACAATTACTACCTCCACCACCACCACAACCACCATCACTACTGCCACCCATCACCACAATTACTACCTCCACCACCATCACTACTGCCACCTATAACCACAATTACTACCACTACTACCACCATCACTACTGCCACCCATCACCACAATTACTACTTCCTTCACTACCATCACCACCACCACCACCACCACCACCACCATTACTGCCACCCACCACCACAACCACCATCACTACTGCCACCCATCACCACAATTACTACCTTCACCACCATCATCACTACTGCAACCCATCACCACAATTACTACCACTACTACCACCATCACTACTGCCACCTATCACCACAATTACTACCTCCACCACTACCGTCACTACTGCCACCCATTACCACAATTACTACCACCACCACCATTACTGCCACCTATCACCACAATTGCTACCTCCACCACCACCATCACAACTGTCACCCATCACCTCAATTATTACCTCCACCACCATCATCACTACTGCCACCCATCACCACAGTTACTACCTCCACCACCACTACCATCACTATTACTACCACCACCACTCTGCAAAAAATGCTCTATAGAACTTCTTTAAACAGGTTTTTCTGGAAAGGTCTTCTAGAAGAAGATAGCAGTGTTGCTCTCAATTATTTTCAATAGAAATAAATTATTCAATCAAATGTGTCTGTACGACTTGTATAGAAAAAACCTTGTTCTATATAATTTTCTATAGAAAAAATATTCAGTGGAACATATGGATTTCTACAGAATAACTAAAAATGTGCCATAGGAAATGTTCTGTCGACATGTCTAGGAATTTCTATACAAAAGGTTTTAATAGAAAAAACTGGTTGTCTTACTATTACTACTACCACCACTGACACCACCACTGCTCAGTGTTTGCTGTTTTGTTTATTGTAAATGAAATATGGGCTTTCAGGGGTTAGGCAGAGCATGCACCACGCACCATATACACATCAGTGCTGAAAATGTCCCATTAAACACACAAACCTGTGCGCCTTAAAATGTTTTAACAATCTATCGAAACACCTAAGGTGTGTTAATATGTACATGAATCTCACCCAATTTATTTAAACAAAACACCACTTTGCAAGTCAGGAGTGAAAGTAAAGTGTCATTGAATAGTAAAAACCCAAAATCAACTGCGCTGAGAATGCCTGCTTTATACAGTAAATGCTATTGGATAATGGAAAGGCTTTCATCCAATCACAGTGATCGTTTCACAGATCGGTTGCGAGCCATCCACTTATTGTTGACCGCTATTTTCAAGTATGTTTAGATTATGACCACAACTACGCCTCCAAAGAAATGACTACGCCCAGAAAAAGGACAAAAGATGCTTTTTTTTTTTTAGTATTCTATTTGAGTGAATTTCAAAATAAAAGCAGGTCAATAAATGCCGTTTAAAAACTCTCATGAATGGTATTCTCAACAATTTGTCAGCGATATGAAAGATGTTCCATTTATGTACTTTGGTCAATTATTATCTGATGTATTTGCGATGTCCAATTAGGTCATTTTTCCTTCCTAACTCCTGGGCTCTGAGATTTTTGATAAGAATGAATAAGGTTATGGTATTATCTTCATTCATTCGTTAATTTTCTGAGCCCTTAATCCTAATTAGGGTCGCAGGGAGGCTGGCGCCCACCTCAGCTGACTCTGGGCGAGGGCAGAGCACACCCTGGACATCTCACCGCCATCACACGGCCAACCCTTACACAACTATTCATACTTACACTCTCATCTAAGGGTGATTTGGAACAGCTAATTAACCCACTGGGAATGTTTTTAGACTGTGGGAGGAAACCGGTGCACCCAGAGGAAACCCATGCAAGCACAGGGAGAATGTGCAAACTCCACATCGACACGCCCGAGCTGGGAATTGAACCCAGGACCTTCTTGCTGTGAGGCAGATGTGCTAACCAGTCCAGGCTTAAAAAAGTTATTTGTTTGCAATAACACGATAAAAAAGATTGACACGGGAGGGAGGAAATAATTTTTTTTTTTGCCTGTGCAGGCCACCAGGGATTCGCCGTGAAATTTTTTCGTACATCATGCTATATTATGTATGTGATGCTGTAAACAGTAGAATGAAATAAATATCTTACCTTTGAAATCAACATACTGAATATCAAAATTTATTTTTTAAATATTGTAATCAACAGAGTATCAGGGCTTCGTCAACATATGGCGGTTTATAATTAACTTGTATTTGTTTGAAAATGTCAGCAAATGTGTTGCTCAATTTGAAACACATTAATTTACTTATTATTTTCACATTGGGACCTCTAATAGCGACAGAGAACAGTTTTTTGCCTCATCATTGTCCCCTTCCTTCGTGCTGTCCACCATTGTTGTTACGACAGTCGTGGCCAATGAGAATCGCTGTTTTACCGAACTGGTGAAATTGACCAATCACAAGGCACGGTTGATACTGATTTCGCTTTGGTCATGTTTTAGTACGGTGTATGATAGGGGACAAGCGCGTTTTTTCAACACAACAGGCTGGTATATTTTTATTTTTTGCATCTGTGAATGCTCAGGCGGCATTTTTATGTACAATTTCGGCCCAACCAGCTGTGTTACCGCCAACAAAGATATTTTTAAGGCTGGCCCCACTCTGCCTTCAATAAGCTATTAAATATTCATTAATTTCTGTACTGCTTAATCCTAATTAGGGTCATGGTTTGGCTGGGGCCTATCTGAGCCAACTCTGGGCGAGGACAGAGTGCACCCTGCACATCTCGCAAGGTAGAAACACGCTGACAGCTATGCAGCCTACTCTCGACCAATATCAGCAATATTTCTTTTACATGCCTCTCACCATAGACTGTGGGAGACAGGACTGTCCTTTAATAACTTAGTTAGCAGCACCGTGCGGACAGCAGTAACAACCTAACCTGGTGATAGTGGAGCTTAAAGCCCCTAAACTTCGGATCAGTAATCTAGCACCCTACCGCCACGCCACCACCTGTACAACAAATAATTCATAATTTTTCTCTGCATATCTTTGTCTGAGCTGTCACTGGAACAATGGAAAAGGAGTGTACAGTACTATTTACACTGGATCTAGTGAAAGTGGAGAAGGATATCAGGAACTTACCCTGGTGCTGTTACAATCAGTCAATCATAACCAAGGGCAGGCTTGGGTTTCCGTGTCCTTAAAGTGCAGAACGATGGCGTGTGAATCTAAAAGTCTTCAGAAAATGTATCTAACCTACTCACATTTACTAATATATGGCCAGACACAATTTCCTTTGGAATAAATATAATCTTCTGATTGATTATTGAATAGCAGATCTCATTTCTTTTCTTATTCAGATGTATTAATGCTATTCATTGACATTAGTTCTCAAACTCATGAATACATTAATTCATGATGTAGTCCGAGATTGATTAGTTCCTGCTGAAAATTTGAAGATGGTGCAGGTGAAATGGATGCACTTAATCAAATGACTTTTACAAGTTTGCTTAAGGCAGTTGCGACGTCTCCTCCTCCATTCACGTTCACCTTCTCCTGTTCCCAAATTAGCAAGGCTCCATGGTGTGTAGTGTTGACTTTTGAAATCCCCTTAACAATTCATGAGATGCACCTTGTGAGACCCAGAAGGGTCCATTCTTTGAATCTGATATGGTATCAGATGACTTGAAGACATTTTCCCTTAAGTAAATTAATCCCGTGCCGTGTTCCAGTGGTCTTGTAATGGAAAGTATATAGGTCTGATATTGATGAAATATTTAGAGTGCTTGGGGTTTTCTGCACCTATTAGATCACCTTGCCCTAGTTTCTAGCAGTGTTTGTTTTTGCCAAGATGAGAATAGGCTCAACTTTAATGGAACGGATGTTGTTTCTTCTCTGAATAGGATCGGGATATATTTGCTGGTTCTGGGACGTTCCACGGTCTGAACGCTTATGAAGGAAGATGCTTTTGTGCTTGCATTTGATTGAGACGTTCTTTTAAATGCAAGAGAAGAAAGACAGGCCAGGTAAGACTAATTGAAGTTAATTTTTTTAGCATGATGTCACATATGTACATTTGTGTTAATGATGAAATGTGATTGGCTGATCTCATATTGAGGGTTTTTTTTAACTTTTGGACATTTCCAAATGCTGATGCTGAGCTTTATACCCAATTTTTCTTGTGACAGCTCAGTTTATTGAGTCTGTTTATTTTCTTAAGATTGTATTGTATGTTTGCTTTAACTCAGTCATAGTTCCTCTATTTACAACTTAAACAGATTTGATTTTTATGGGAAAAGACTATGATCTGATGGAGCGATGCACTTTGTGTGTTCTAGGAAGTGGAATGCATAGCTGGAGATTTTATATCTCAAAGCTCATGCGTGTCTCCGTGCGCTGGGTCCGCCTGTGTCCGCTACAGAGACAAGGCCAGCGACCCAGCCCACTCCGGCATTTATGGTGGTATGGAAAGGTCATCTTCAACTCCCTCTACTTCAATGTTCTCACCAACGGGGATACAGTAATAGATTCGATCTTTGAACCTGTTTACTGGTTGGTAGACAATCTGACCCGCTGGTTTGGGGTGGTGAGTTCACATAATGATATCATGTTTAATTTAAAGTTTGTTGTAATCTGTAAAAAATAAAATCATGTTTTCTGCTTTGAATTGTTGTTGCCTTCAATATCTTCACATTTAAACATGTTAGATCTTTTAAATTCAGCTATTTATTTCTAATATTGCAGTATGCTTTTTGTTATTGTTTGTTTAAAAGAAATCAAAATTTATAAGAAAAAAATTTAGAGAGAGAGAGAGAGTACAGTATACACATTCATAAAACATACACATAATATACATATGTGTGCTTCTGTATGTTGCATTTTGATCTGTAGTAGAACAAGGTGATAACCTTACGTGCATATATATATATATATATATATATATATATATATATATATATATATATATATATATATATATATATAAAACATATATACACACACACACACACTGGTTCATGATACCAACTTCATATTTTGGGCATTTACCAATTATTAAGAATGGGGCAGTGGTGGCCTTGTTTGTATAGGGTGCTGGATTGCTGATCCTAAGGTTGGGGGTTCGAGTCCCACTCTTCACAAGGTTGCCACTGTGCAGCTAACTGGGTTATCAAAGGCCGGCCATGTCTCTCACTGTCTATGGTGAGAGGTTCATGTAAAAGAACCATTGCTGACTTTCGTAAAGAGTAGCTGCAAAATCGTCACTGTGTTTCTGTTCCTTGCTAAAGGGTTGTGTCAGGAAGGGCACCCGACCTAAAAACTCATGCCAAATCAAACATACGAATTATTCGCCGTGGCGACCCCTGAAAAAGGGAAAAAGTCGAAAGGAAATCTCTCTCTCTCTCTCTCACTCTCTCACCAATTATTAAGATATGCTCTTTCCAGCAGAATAATGTGTTTTCCTGGAAGATCCAGTCAAACATGAGCAATATGCATTTGAAATATGGGCACAAAAATTTTTTTTCATTTGTAATGCAGCATTAATGCATTTATTAATGATGCGTTATTAAAGGTGCTCAATTAAATGCATCTTTAATGCATCAATACATCTAAAAATCTTGATTCCTTTAAGACTGTTGCCAGAAGTGTACTGTAGTGTCAAGAATAACTCCCAGAATTTTAGCAATGATATGTTTAAATGTGACGATATACAGTATATGTAGAAAATATTCCTCAACCATAACACATTGTATTTAAAAATAGTTTTGGACCAAGCTGGTAAATAATATAGATGGTACAGATTCAGTTGTGGAACTTCATTTGTCCTAATTAAAGAAGACTTGTCGTTAAAAAACAATCCTTGAGAATTTCACTCATATTGCTTCAGCAGTTAAAAAATTAAGGCTAATGAAATTTTATTGTTTTTTTCTAGAGCACTTTTCTAACAATAAATCTGAGCGATGTCCCATCTATTCAAGCCCATATATCAAAACTAACGAAGATAGAAGATAGAAGAATTTTTGCACACTTTATTCATATTAATTGCTTTATTTTTTTGCATGAAGCAATTCTGAGATGGTCACTTGGACACTTCCTGGTAATTTGAGGTAGCCATGTGTCATAAATGTAAATGATTTGAGGTGTATTTACCACAAATGTAGCCCAATACATATTTTGTCAGCTTTAGCAAATACCTTCTCTTGACTTGCTCGCTGTCCATTCTGGGTGAAATGACTGAAAACATGCTGAAAACAGCCCCAGACACAACTCTGTCTCTGCACATGGGGAACATATAGGAGAAACATACCACACTATTTCAGCCAATCAGTAAGCAGAGGTGTTTGTATACTAGAACATCACAAATGCAACCTGTTTCTGATTGGCTAGAGTGGAGATGGAGGTGTCATTGTCAATATTGTCCTTTTAACAGGGCGTGTCTGGGGGAGGAGCTATTAAAAGAGCATGGAGATGTGTATTACCAAAGTTGATAAATCAACCTTGCAGCTGATTTAGGGTTAGAAAGGTTTTTTTTTTTACTGCAATTGTAAATTGAACTGGAACTAGATCAAGGCCATTTCATGCAAATGCTTTTGGACCATTTTTAGCGCATCTCTCAGCCTTGTTTCATCTTCAGGAAAAATCTACACCAAGGAGTTCAATTGAAATGAACTAACTAATGTATATGTGAGAGCACATGAGGATTACATAGTGTGACTTTTTTTTTTTTTTTAAAGAAAACAAATGTTGATTGTCATGATATCTCATGATTTCTTCTCCTTTTTTATGAAGGTATTTGTGTGTCTGGTGATTGCTCTCACCAGTTCTGTGGTACTGATTGTTTACTTCTGCGTCCTACCAATGATCATACGCACATACCCAATGCACTGGATCCTCTGGCACCTCTGCTATGGTCACTGGAATCTTGTGAATATTGTGTTTCACTATTACAAGGCAATCACAACATCACCTGGACATTCTCCACAGGTACCTCCCTAAGTGCCTCTTCAGCAAATGTTTTCCCTTCGAAAAATTCAGTGTAGTGTGGTATATTCAATTAGAGGAGTTTCAACTTTTGGTATTTACATCAAATAATTCAGAGGACTGTAATATTGTATGCACTTGATCCACTTTCATTTCAGGAAAAGAGTGATATTCCAACGGTTACCATTTGCAAGAAGTGTATTGTTCCTAAACCAGCGAGGACACACCACTGCAGTATCTGCAACATGTATGTATTTGGCTTTGAACCTTAAGTATTACGTTTAATGATACTGAATGCTGTGCTGTTTATAGCATGTTGTTTAAAATGGTTACTTGTAAGTAATTGCTGTGAAAAGTATTTTCATTTTTATTGTTATTGCAATTATACTAATAATGTATCAGTTATTAAATTAATTCCAGTGAACTGTTTTCACCCAGGTGTATTTTAAAAATGGACCATCACTGCCGTATCCTTTTTTTTGGGTTTCATTAGTTTTGTCTTTCCCTCTACCAAACTGGCTGTAAACTAAAATCCTAGTTTCCATTTTATTGGTTTTTATCCTTAACATATTTGTCTCACAGCCTGGTTAAATAACTGTGTGGGGCATTTTAACCACCGCTACTTCTTCTCCTTTTGCATTTATATGACCATGGGCTGTATCTACTGCAGCATCAGCGCCAAAGACATGTTCTTTGATGCATACAATGCCATCGAGGTGAGCAAGATAGTTTCTTATAATATCAACTTCAATATTTCTGTGATTGACTAACATCAGATACCAGCTCTGCTACAGCTCTGTTAGTTTCATGTGAAGTTTGGTATTTCAGAAGTGATGCTCTCTCTCACTCACTTGCAAGCAGAGCATGCTTTGGCATGTTATTATAATCAAAAGCAAGTGTAACTGCGTCATTTACTTAAAGTAACCAATTTGCCACAAAGCTTATCCTTTTTGTGTCAAAGCAAATAAAAATGGATCTGAAATCTGATTTGCAAAGCACTACATTTCTCTAGAGCAGTGCTTCTCAATTATTTTCTGTGGCACCCCCTCTAGGAAGAAAAAACATTTCACGCCCCCCCCCCCCCCCATTGCCCCGCGGGTAACTATAAATAGTCTTATTTGTCTATAATACTCCCATTTCACTGGAGCACGGCAGACTTACGGAAGCAACAATGTTGTCATCCGCAAACGTTCCGCAATTATTCCCTCATCTTCCATGTGATTACGTAGTTATTCCTTAAGTTTTCCTCAACTTCTGTATGCTTCCGGCAGGCCAAAATATTCCATGAACGTGCTTTTGAACATTTTCAAAAGCACGTTCACGGAAAAAAATTCCGTGAGTGTTCTGTACTCTACACACCATACACCATCAGCACCATTATCAGCAGCAGCATCAGTCCGAGTGCTTGCCGGGTGTTTTGTCCCTCACTTTAAGACATGGCCCCTGAAAACTGATCGATGGCCCACCGTGAGTATTTCACCTTCTTCTGATTCACTGATCCACTGCTGACTGTGGTTTGCTTGAGACTTCGATTGATTCTGCACGATCATCCTCCTCATGTTGATGAGCACGTATGCGCGGAGCAGAGAGCGCGCTGCACGCACAGCCATGTTTAAACTGCCTTATAATAAATGATCAAGCAAATAAAAAGCGGGGTTCAGATATCAGCCCGTCTTAAACACAGGCTCAAGTCCATGCTTTCATCCAGCACAGACTCGATTTGAGGGATTTCCACTTTTCCGTAGGGTTTTCACCCATTTTCCGTGTAAAAATGCTGAAGCTGTTCCGTAGACTGCGCTCCACGCCTTTCCATTACGATCGTTGCATGCCGTGCTCCAGTGAAATGGGGGTATAACATTGTTATTAGTACACCTCTGCATAACATTGTATCTTTATTAACATTAAAAATAGAAAAAGAAAGAAATATAGTTCAACTTACAATAAAGAAAAACTTCATTAACATTGTTTTTAATCTGTAACAGAAAAGATTTAAAGTGCACCATTGTGACTGAAATTTAAAAAAAATCTTTAAAAGACAATTCTTATTTAAACTCATTCAACTTATTTATGTCTTAATATCACCGTCTCTCTCCATCTTTCTCTTCATTCCTGTTAGAAATTTTTCCGTGTTGTTTCTTGAGGGTGTTGTTTACTGCATTTCATATCGTTTGCTCGTTCAAAAACCCCCAACAGCATAGCGCAACAATGCGAGCACCACTGCCAACTGCTGGAGTGGAGGTGCAATTACAAATAATTCTCGTACACTTCCAGAAAAACATGTTCCCCAGGGTCATACACATTCCCCCCTTCATCACACTGCCCCCAACCCCCCCCCCCCCCCCGGCTACATAAGTGCCCCACTATTTGAGAAGCACTGCTTTAGAGTAATAGGCCTAGGCTGTCCCAAACAGCACACTACTTAACAAGTTCACTCATGAGGTCACATGCAGCATTCTGTAGAAGTATTTATGGAACATAGGGGAAGCTGACATGAAATTTAAAAGAAGGGCTCAAGAGAAAGGGAAAAAAATAATTGTAATACTTTACAAACACAAAAAATACACGACAAAATGCACACTTACTCATGGGTTAGGAGTCCACCTGTCTTTTTTGAATAATTTTACTGTGAATTTTTTTATTTCCCACACCCCCACTCACACCCTCACTTCAAACATTCTCTCTCTACCCCACCAATTATGCCACATGACTGGCTGCAAACATGCTTGATTTGTGGATGGGGCACAAAATAAACTTTTGTTCGCCGAAAGCTACAGTTTCTAAATGGTGTACTTTCCATGTTCAGACTGAGAGTGTATGTTTGGGTCCATCATTTTTATTTCCTTCTATAAAGAAGGCATTATAAGCTGAAGTAATCTTGATATATGTCAGATATGTGTATGGGGTTTGCGAATTCCCACCAAAAAACTTGTCAGCTAAAGGAATTCATATGGGTTCTCCACTTGTAGGCAGCATGCATGGTACATTCAGGAAGATCCAGTGATCATTCCTGTCATTTTATTATAGCTCCAAGAATCTTTAGTATGCCTTTCAGATCAGGAAGGTTCTATCTACTGCCTCTCTATTCACTCACTCGACCGGCTAAATCGTCATATATTGTCTTCAGTGAGCTACTCCGTCTCAATTATGTCAGTATGTCAAGTCTAGAGGATTACAATGTAGACACAAGCCTCAATCTAGTCTGAAAGTACTGAAAATGTTGAAAGAATCTGTTTTAAATCACCCACAGATCTATTTAATGTAAATATTAAAAAAAGATCACTTGCTTAATCAGTCTACGTGAGATGGACTCAAAGGCGAGTCTTTGATTTGAACCAAGTTAAGTTTTCTAAAGTAGACTACGTACTTGTAAAATCACCAATTAATGCTGTTTTCTTTATTTCTTCATAAGAGTTATTATCAGACACCGCCACCACATTTCACCAACGAGGAGAAGTTTTCTCATAAGTGTCTTCTTTACCTGTGGGTGCTAACCAGGTATTACATGACCGACGTGACTGCATCTGCTGCATACTTCACATTCAAATTTGATTACGCTTAGCTTTTAAAAACACATTATTCTTTTTTTTTTTGGTTTAGCTCAGTGGCAGTAGCTTTGGGAGGCCTGACCATCTGGCATGCTGTGCTTATTACTAGAGGAGAGACAAGTGTGGAGAGGCACATTAACCGCAAAGAGAGAAAACGTCTGAAGCAGCTCGGCAAGGTGAGCTTTCTAGTACGACTCCTGACAAAAATTATGGAGTAGAACTATACTTGGAGGATGTTCAGGCAGGGATTTAAAAATATTTAATAGCTAAATATTTTGATATCATGAAACATACCTTTTAAATGTAATTATTGAAAATAAATTTTCCCAGGTCAAATATAGGAAGAAATATGGTGACTCAATTTTCAGGAAACAGAAAACAAAGTGACCTTATTCTCATTTTTACAACTAAATCTGGCACAATTTAAGAAGACATGACTCCAACAAGAGTGTTGTCAAGTCAAACAGTGTAAAGGTTATAAATCTCCTTCATGAAGAAATCCAACATGGAATGTGGCAAAAGCTGTTGGTTGTTCAGCTGTAATTAAACATGCTACTTGATTTTGGTGTAATAATTCACCCACTCACTCATTTGCCAAACCACTTAATTTTACTAGTGTCACGAAGGACACTTGTGTCTGTTTTAACCAACACTGAGTAAAGGTGAGATACACCCTGAGCAGATCGCCAGACCATTTGTAGGGCTGAAATAATTCAGATAAATCATCAATTGATCACACTGTATTGTATTTATACTGAAATATGTGTGTTAATATGTATGCCTTTTAATTTGCCTTAAAGTTTAAACTGTTATTAGTCATAGAAATCGAATGAACATTTTCTGGCAACCCAAAATGAATTAAGCACCAAAACATACAAGTATTATAGTTTACTCACTTTTAGTAGCCACTTATGGTTCGGGTCACTATGGATCTAAAGCTCAGTAATATGAGGTGTGAGACCGGGCTTTACCCTTTTGGGCACCATGCAACAGTCCATGATCTCTTGTATTTTGCTTCTTCATGATTAAGCAATAACCAAATAACACCGCTTTGTGTAGGAATTCAGGAATCCATATCATCATGGAAGAATAAATAACTGGAAAATTCTGTTTGGTGTGGAGGAAACAAGGTACAATGCATGTTTTTGGACTTTGAATAAAAATGAACAATAATATATTTTTTGTATGTAGGGTTAGTGTTAATAAAAAAAAAAGATTGTTTTCAAGCACTTTGAAGCAACAGGTAAATGTACGTGTGTATATACAGTGTACAATACTCCTTTAAAATATTCACATTTTCACTGAAAGGAAGTCACAAAAAATATTTTATGATTCTATTGACTGAATGTAAGTCATAACAGCGAAATGAAATACAGGTATACCTCGACTTAAGTTGTTTCGAGTTAAGTCGTTTTCAATTATACGTCGGTTTTCAAAAAATATATGGAAAAAAATAAAACAAATTAATAAAAATAAAGTTTACGTCATAATCATATAATCGTGCCCCATTATTTGCGAAGCACTGAATTAGCAGCAGGTCCCGCAAATTATACATATACATTATCACGACATTACTGACACGTGATTCAAATTTAGCCAGTGGCTGAGAGCTTTTGTTTCTCCCGCCTGCTGATTGGTTGCAAATGATATGTACACCTCTTTTTTTTCACTTTCGCACGTCATCAATGTGATTCCTTGAATTGTGAGCTCATTTTTTTATTTGTATGTTTTTAATGATTATTTAAGCCCTATGACGCCACTCAAATGCCCTGCATCTTCTCTAGCTTCTGGTAAGGAACCTAAGCACTGTATTTATTCATAAATGTTGTCACAGTACAAAATTAAAAAAGTTTTTACTTAATCATTACTACATTTTAGTACATTATTACTGTATTAATGAGTAAGACTGTCTATAGAATGTTTTTATCCTTTTCAACTTTCGTCATCTCTCCTGGAACCAATTAACGATGTAAGCTGAGGTATACCTGTATACAACAGCAACTGTTCGGGGAGGGGGGGGATGTTTGATGTTGTGAGATGGTTAAAGGAGCTTCCCCTCCTAAAAATACTTGCAAACTCAATCAGATCAAATCAATCAAACCAAGCTCATTGGCTTTCAACATTAAACAACTTTTATCTTTTTTATTAGATCAGCATAAAAACAGCTAGTTCGAGAGCATTCCAGTGCTTGGAAGTGTACCATAAAGTAATCAATTATGTGTGGAAAGGAACTATCAAAAGATCTCCAGTATACATCTGTCGACTGGCAAAGTCAGGAGATGGATACAAATACATCACAGGTTTTCCAATCCCTAGGATCAGGGTATGACTTCTAATCAAGAAGTGGAAAGTAGGCTCTGGTCATCTTTCAAAACTGGTTGGAAACTGGTCAGTGAGGCTACAAAGCAGTTTTTTGCTATACTGTATTAATCCCACAACGGAAATTACTGTCAATTAACCCTTCCAAAGTGAGCACACACACACACACACGCACACTCAGAGCTGTGGGCTGTCGCACACATTGGGGTACCCGGATAGCAGTTCTGGGTCAGTACCTTGCTCAAGGGCACTTCAGCCTTAAAAGTGGAGGAAGGGAAGATGGAACTCACTACCCCACCGCTACACATTTTTCCTGCTAGTTTGGGAATCGGGAACCAGTGACCTTTCCATCTCTAACCCTTAGGCTATGGCTGCTCCCTGTTACAGGACATTTTCATAAAGAGTGGTCATTATGTGCAGGTGACAACAATATAACAAATACACTGGAAATGTCACTTGTATGGGAGGGTAGCAAGAAAAAAGCCTAACGATATGATCAGAAGGGGTCAAAATGTAATAATTGGCCTCACTGCTGAATGTTACATCTTTTGGAAATCTGATTATTCAAAGAGCATCATACATAAAAGTATTGCAATGCAGAGGTAGCATGATGTTGTGGAGGTGTTTCTCGGCAACAGGGACTGAGGCATTTGTCAGAATAAAGGGAGAAATAGATTGGATAATATGCTGTCAAATTCTTGAGGAAATCCTCCTGGTCTTTGCCAGACAATTGTCAATGGGTAGAAGGTTCACGTTGCAATATTAGTGACCCAAAGTTGACCCCAAAGTAGCTTAAGAAGAAAAAGATGAATGCCATTACATGGCCTGGTCAGAACCCAGAATTAAACCATATTCAAAATCTGTGGGATGATTTAAAGGTTGCAGACTGACAGTGTTACCGTCCAATTTGACAGAGTTTAAACAGTTCTTTGAAGAAGGGTGGGCAAATACCATATCATCTAGATGTGGAGTTGGGTGATAGATGTTACAGAAGTCTTCCCAACAGAGTTAAGGTTGTATTCAAAGCAAATCCACCTCTCTGGTGCTAAAGGAATTGGTTCTGTCTGTCTGTCTCACTTCAGTTTCTGGACATTTATTTGCTGCACACTGAAGCTGGGGCTTTCAAACTTGCTATGCTTGTTCTATATTGGCGTATTATGGTCCTTTCGGTGGGAGTGTCTGGACCCGCACGGTCTAGTTCTGAAGTCTTGCTATTACCGTATCTTCCGGGCCACAGGGCGCACCGCATTATAAGCCGCATCAAGCGAAACAAAAGTCAGATAAATCAAACTTGATTCAACTCATTCACAATAACGCTCATCATTATTCAGTTGTAAGACAAAATATAAAATAATACACTTCACAATAACTCAACTTTGTTCAGTTGTAACAATATAAAACAATAAATTCACCTTTTCAGTTCATTCCTCTTCTACAAATCCATCAAATCCTTCACCTTCAGTGTCCGAGTTTAACAGTTGCACGAGTTGCACATAAAGCCCTGTTTTTTTTGTTTTTTTTTTCAATATTGTAATATTTTATCTATTATTCCCTCACGAAAATGAAGTTGCAGATCAATAGAGACGGAGATTAGGTGGAAAAAGTCTTCCGGGTTGTGACGTAAACTTCTCTCAGCCATGCCCCCTTAAAGCAATGGCGTAATCACAGTAACAAACATGACAGCGCACATTCGCAGCGTGAGTATTGGGTTCATTACAGAATGGAGGTCATTACCCTTAAGGAGCTGTATCAGTGTAACTGTAAATTCAAGAAGGTTAATCCGAGGTCTCAGTAGGAGACCTGTAGCAGTTCTTTATCCCGGTGATAAACGTGAGACTCTCATTAAGCCAGCTGAGCGTCCTCAGATGCAGAAGCATCCTTGTAACAAGACAGATGGTTGTTAGAGAAGGAGATTAGGCGAAAAAAGTCTTCCGGTCTCTTGGCGTAAACTTCTCTCAGCCACTCACATATTCCTCAGCAAGTCACCTGACTAGGATAGCTGTACTGCGGTATTGGAACATAGTGCCCAGATCCCTCTAACTTACAACCTGTTGACACCAATATCTAGCGGTTGGAGTTCTTTGGTTAATCCACTCAGAATGATGGTAAGCTCTGAATTTGTTTGCGTCACTTGGGTTTTACCGGTATCAGTGAGACGGCGTCGCACGGCTTCATCCACACATAATGTGCACCAGATTATAAGGCGCACCGTCTAAATTGTTCGGAGATTAAAGGATTTTACGTGCGCCTTATGGTCTGAAAAAATACGGTACTGGGATCTCTCGCTATTTCATGCTTCAATTCATGCGACGTCAATGCATCGCGGGTTTTTTTTTTTTTTTTTTAATATTCATCGAATTAAAAATTAGGAATTTCAGGAGGAATATGGGAAAAAGTTAAGAGAAATGCCACAAAAATAAGGTCAATTATGCAAAAAAACAAAAACGAAACCTTCACCAACAAAAACCACCCAAAATCTCCCATCAAAACTAGTTACATTTTTGTGAGATGCACATCTGAGGGCGTGCACGCTCACGTTTGTGTGTGATTTATATTTTATTTACATCTTATGCATTATTTTTGAATGGTTAATTGCTATTATAAGCATTTATAGCATTGAATATATATTTATTGATATATACACACATACATGTACGTATGCAGTCGGGGTGATCCTACTTAGCGAAATTTGGTGATGGGGTGTGTGTGTGTGTGTGTGGGGGGGGGGGGGGGGCTCGGTCCCAATTAACCGTGTTAAGTGAGGGATCCCTGTATATCTTTCAGCTGGCTGTTCTAAGTTGGAATAAAGTGTATTCTATACTAGTCCTTCTAAAAAAATTAGCATATTGTGATAAAGTTCATTATTTTCTGTAATGTACTGATAAAAATTAAACTTTCATATATTTTAGATTCATTGCACACCAACTGAAATATTTCAGGTCTTTTATTGTTTTAATACTGATGATTTTGGCATATAGCTCATGAAAACCCAAAATTCCTATCTCAAAAAAATTATCATATCATGAAGAGGTAGTCTAAACGAGCTATTAACCTAATCATCTGAATCAACCAATTAACTCTAAACACCTGCAAAAGATTCCTGAGGCTTTTAAAAACTCCCAGCCTGGTTCATTACTCAAAACCGCAATCATGGGTAAGACTGCCGACCTGACTGCTGTCCAGAACAACATCATTGACACCCTCAAGCAAGAGGGTAAGACACAGAAAGAAATCTCTGAGCGAATAGGCTGTTCCCAGAGTGCTGTATCAAGGCAACCCAAGTGGGACGTCTGTGGGAAGGAAAAAGTGAAAGAAAGGCCGATTCCAGACCTTGGGGGACTTGTGGAAGCAGTGGACTGAGTCTAGAGTAGAAAGATCCAGAGCCACCGTGCACAGGAAATGGGCTACAGGTGCCGCATTCCCCAGGTCAAGCCACTTTTGAACCAGAAACAGCGGCAGAAGCGCCTGACCTGGGCTACAGAGAAGCAGCACTGGACTGTTACTCAGTGGTCCAAAGTACTTTTTTCGGATGAAAGCAAATTTTGCATGTCATTCGGAAATCAAGGTGCCAGAGTCTGGAGGAAGACTGGGGAGAAGGAAATGCCAAAATGCCTGAAGTCCAGTGTCAAGTACCCACAGTCAGTGATGGTCTGGGGTTCCATGTCAGCTGCTGGTGTTGGTCCACTGTGTTTTATCAAGGGCAGGGTCAATGCAGCTAGCTATCAGGAGATTTATGGAGATGAAAATTTTCATTTTTCAGCACGACCTGGCACCTGCTCACAGTGCCAAAACCACTGGTAAATGGTTTACTGACCATGGTATTACTGTGCTCAATTGGCCTGCCAACTCTCCTGACCTGAACCCCATAGAGAATCTGTGAGATATTGTGAAGAGAAAGTTGAGAGACACCAGACCCAACACTGTGGTTGAGCTTAAGGCCGCTATCGAAGCATCCTGGGCCTCCATAACATCTCAGCAGTGCCACAGGCTGATTGCCTCCATGCCATGCCGCACTGAAGCAGTCATTTCTGCAAAAGGATTCGCGACCAAGTATTGAGTGCATAACTGAACATAATTATTTGAAGGTTGACTTTTTTTTGTATTAAAAACACTTTTTTTTATTGGTCAGATGAAATATGCAAATTTTTTGAGATAGAGATTTTTGGGTTTTTTTTTTTTTTTAACGTTTTTGCCAAAATTATCAGTATTAAAACACTAAAAGGCTTGAACTACTTCAGTTGTGTGTAATGAATATAAAATATATGAAAGTCTAATGTTTATCAGTACATTACAGAAAATAATGAACTTTATCACAATATGCTAATTTTTTGAGAAGGACTGGTATG
The DNA here is from genome assembly GCA_024760905.1 of Plotosus lineatus. Taxonomy (NCBI): domain Eukaryota; kingdom Metazoa; phylum Chordata; class Actinopteri; order Siluriformes; family Plotosidae; genus Plotosus; species Plotosus lineatus. Next base: position 29,744,383 of record CM045730.1, read on the forward strand.
TGTCTTCAGGCTGCAACACAATGAAATGTGAATATTTTGAAGGGGGCTGATTCTTTTTCTACCTATTGTGTGATGTTTATTTTCTTTCATGATTTTTTTTTTTTAACAGACAGTGGATAACACAGGTACTGTTACCCTCCAGTCATCCTCCTCGTGGTGATGGGCTAACATGGGACTGTCCTCTACACAGACAGGCCATGGACAATATATGAAATATAGTTAATAATGAAAATAAAAAGCAACATTAAACCCACCAGCACATTTTGGTGCAGCAATCTAACCGTGTGTATTATTCAACTATTATTGTGGGGAAGTGCAGGCTGTGCTGAGCGATAAAACACGAAGCTGATTTTTATGCTGTATATAGTGATGTTGCAGTGTTTCACACATAAAGGAAACTGAACAGAGGTGTGCCAAAGATTTACTGCAAAATATGTTCAGTATTTTGTGTTATTTGTGAGAACACTGAGTATTTTAATGGTTAAACATTTCTCATTTGGGCTGCGTGTTTCACTGAAAAGAAACAAGTGGGAAAAAGTTCAAGAGATTGAGTGTATTTACCGGGTACTTAACCCACTTAAGTGTGTTTTACTTGGTTTCTGAATGTATCTTAAAGTTTTATAGTATTAATTTTAAATATGTAATTTTATTTTATGTATTATTAGGTACACACTTCAGTCATCTGATTCTTTAAAATTTTTGTATTGATTCAACTGTTTTGGCTACAAATGAAACTGAAATACAAAAAACAGTGAAATACATTAAACAATAAAAGTATCATTGTGAAAAAAATATTGGAGCTGTGCTCTATAGAACACTTTTGTACACTCTTTTTCAACATGCATCTATATAAATAAATAAATCATGTTTTTAGCAGATTCATTGTTTTTTCTTTTATGTTGGACATAAAGGTGACATTTTCAGACGGATTCCAGCATCTTTTAAACTCCCACTCACAAAGTGGCTCGGGATCTACAGGAATGGGTTCTGTCTATCACACTTTAAGTTTCTGGATGCTTCCTTACTACGATGAGTACCTGGCTGAATTTATGCGTGAGTGACCTTGACCTACCTCTCAAGGTCACAGTGGCAAAAATGTATACGGTATTAGGTTTTCGGACAGTTATTTGCCGCACGGAAGTCGGAGCTTTCAAACTTGCTATGCTTGCTCTCATATTGGCGTATTATGGAATAGTCCTTTCGTCGGGAGCATCTAGACCCCTGTGGTCTTATTTTTTTAATTATTTTTTTAATTTATTAAAGAAACCTCTTCAAGCCTCGAAAATTCAGGCGACCGATCGTTCGGTCGGCACTTTATTAAAACACCCGAACGACAATAAGGTCGCGTAGGAAGTTAATATCAGCGTTCACAACAAACAAACTGCGACAACTCGGGACACTCATTTTCTAGTAAAATAGAAATAAAAAAAAAAAAAACGTGCCGACATTCGCAGTCGGCACAAATTGTAGACTTCTACAGGAAAGGTAAAAACTATAATAAAACTTCAATATAGTTTGCACATATAAAGCATATGGGCCGAGCATGTCGTAAACTGGTCCGTCTTCCTTTCGGCTTTTTCCCTTTTTTACTCAGGAGTCGCCACAGCAAATCATCTGATTTGCACATTTTTTTTTTCATTTGGCAGAGGTTTTTACGTCGGATGCCCTTCCTGTCACAACCCTTTTAGCAAGGGACAGAAACACGCTGACGACTTTGCAGCTACTCTTTACGAAAGTCAGCAATGGTTCTTTTACATGCCTCTCACCATAGACAGTGAGAGACATGGCCCGCCTTTGATAACCCAGTTCGCTGCACTGGGGGGGGACAGTGACAATCTTGTGGAGAGTGGGACTCGAACCCCCAACCTTTGGATCAGCGATCCAGCGCCCTATACCACTAGACCACCACTGCCCCCTAGCATGTCGTAAACTGGTAATGCCGCAAATGGCCGGATTGCCGTAAATCGTCTCCGACTCTACTAACATAGTAAGTTTGCCTAGTAACTGATGATGATGGTGATGTCACCATGGAGGACTCTTGAATGTTCATACAAGCAGAACAGATAGTCATTATAGTTTAGTTACTTTTAATCTCTCTCCATAGTAGTATTTTTATAATACTCCATTATGACAGTGTCCAAAAATACCTAAATTTTAAATTGGTTGCACAGTCATCACAGATTGGTGCCATAGTTGTTAAAATGTTTTTGTGTTTTTATTGTATTACATTAAGGTGCTATTTCTGTTTTTGTTGTACTTGAGTTTTTTTCTCAGATCTATTTGATCTGCATTGTTTGCAATAGCAAGTTGAATTAGACATTGTGATATTATATTTTGTATTAGCAGTTTTATATTTTATATCGAGTGAGTAGTCGATATGCAGAATGCTATCAGGAATAGACTGACTTGGATTGTATTAATATTTGCGTTTTTTGCTTTCAATATTATTAAATTTAAAGTTCTTTAAATAAGTCAAATTCAGTAAAATTGTTTTATTTTATGTATGACATTGAATTTGTCATTTTTAGACTTCATTAAAGATTTTTCATAGTCGCTAACTTATCACTATTTTGTTCCTCATTTCCAGTTACATGTAATAGTGGTCTTTCTCTGTGAAAAATCCAAATGTTCGATTCTTTTAGAACTGGAAATTTCAGGCAACCATTTTGCATAACTGATGGGTTACGCAAATTATTATAGGTTAACGAACTATAGGTTACCAGAACAATTTACCCGTGAACAAAAAATAGGTTGTGCAAACTTTCAAAAAATTCGAGGCCTGCCCTTGATGAAAGGATAATGAGATTTTAATTCCATTGTACACATTTACAAAAGAGATTTCTTGGTTTTAAAAATAATAATCCACGGAATACTTGGCATTTGTTTTCCTGCGAGGCTTCAGTCTCGGTCCTTCCAGTAAAATGACACAAACAAAAACAGAACAGGTCCGTCTGAGAACATCTTTCAAACACCGAAAAAGAAAACTCTATGCAGCTTTCAAATTCACACAACCCCCTCACCCCTCATTTTTTTTTTTTTTTAAATACCCTGAAAGTCAGCAGCATGCAGTGATTTCAAATTGCGCTGCCATCCACAGTTTTCTGGTCGGGTAATGTGACAGTAACCCTGTTTCAGATCTTTTTCACAAATCAACCACATTTGAAGTTGGCGTGGGGGGGGATTATTCCAACAGACCAACACTGAGGACAACACGCTATCCTTTATAGTTATCAAACCAATAGGAATTTTCTCCGTGTTGGTTTATCAGACTTGCTTCCCCCATCGATTTGAAATGGCAAAAACTTCATCCTCAAACTTTTTGTGTTATTCATGCTCATGGTGGGCATAAGGTGCATTCCAGGAATGCGGGGCCTGAATTGGAACCACACCATGTAATTGTACATATAAATTCATAATGAGGGGTTATATAGTATCGTAAATCACCAATCAGCATGATTTCTATTCTTCTGGACATCTGAACATAACCTAAGAAAAACAGGAATCTAACATGAAGTGAGCAAGCCAACCTCCATAGAGACATTAGGCTGAGATCAGGGACAGTAAGTCCCCAACACGTCTGTTTTTGGGACATTCACTCATGAAACTATGATTCAACTAAAAGTGGCTGCTTCACTTGATCTGTTTCCTCCAAAACTGTAGTCATTCGCTGATTCACCTTTTTTTCTCTCTCCCATCTTCTTCCTAATTTAATCATATCCAATTCCCATCCATCAGGTATTACTTGCCCTACCACACGACCACCACCATGACATGTGATACTAACTACCCATTTCTTTTCAAACTGCGGTGCCATGCATATATTTAGGAAGGTCTAACACACTCTGAGGGAAAGCACTATCCGCCCCGTCGTATAGATGAGCTCGCAGATGCCCATGATTGGCTTGCGATTGCTGTGAATGTCAGGGTATGTCTCTCTGGGTTAAGAGTTGCGCACCTTGTTGATGCGCCACTCAGGAGCATCACTCGTTTGTTGAGCTGCTTAAGCCTCATAGGGTCATTAGGAAACTGGAGCCAGAATCAGCTGACACTGGGTGAAGGTTGGATAGAACCTGAAAATCTCACCAGATCATCTCTGTGTCAACACACAGAACCATCATCACTCACACCTAGGGGCAATTTGGAACAACCAATGAGCCTAATGTTCATGTCTTTGGAGTGTGGGCGGAAAACCATGAAAGCACGGGGAGAACATGCAAACCAGACGGAAACGCAAAAAACCTAAAGCTAGAGCTAAAGCTAATAACCAAGATGTTTTTCATTTATTTACTCATAAGACATCTACATTACATATCAAGTCATTACTAGAACTGATGGCTTTGTTATGGGTATTTTTTTTCTTTTTTTTTCATACTTTCATTTTCTGAACTGCTTGGTCACGGGGAGGCTTGCGCCCATCTCGGTCGACTGGCAGTTCACCTGGCTCTTACAGGGTGGTAATTTTTTATCTGCACAAAAATATTTATATTTTATGGATGGGAGAGAATACATTCCTCGTGACAGTACCCTAGTAATGTAAGATTTATATTTTAAATAATTAGCTTCCGTACTTTATTCCTTTATTTCATCATACATGAAATCTCTTCAAATCTATTTCACATGACAGTGATTTTAAAATATTGAAATATTAAAATATTGACTCAAACACCATGTTCACATACTATAAACATATAGCTTCATGACCCTTCGATTCATGGCACGACTGACAGTGATGCATCATGGGAGAAAACAAAAACAGCCTACATGACTATTAGGCTTTTCATACAAAGGAAAGTGATAATATAAAAAAAATCAAAATAAAATCATTCTGTAAACGTTGTTTACATTTAAACACCGGAATCTGTCCAGGAATACTTCATCTCCTGTTCAGGATCAGGTTCAGAAAGAAAATGAGGCAGGAGCCGACATCAGCATCAGTGCATTATTTAAGGACATTTCTTTTCAAGGTATTTTTAATGCCCCAGCTAACTTTGCTTGCGATGTGGTATGACAGGATGAGTACGTGGAAGAGAATGTGGGTGAAATCTGATAGGCAACAGTACTCTCAATTTCATCTTCCTCCAGGGCTCCCCACCAAAAACCTGCAACACACAAGCATGTTAATTTCACGTTCAGCAAAAGCAACAGCTGGTCTAAGAGTGCAAGGCTTAGTGATGCTTTTCCAACTAAAATGCCCTGGGGCTGGTCATAAGTTTATTAAAATCACACAGACGCACCATTCACTCCGGGCTGCCACTGCCTCCTTCCTCACGAGTCTCTTCTTGTCATCTAGAGACTTAACAAGAGTGCGCAGCACCCTGGTTCGGAATGGCAGCACCTGTGGCAGCACAAGTAATACATGCAAAAGTCAGAGCAGAACTTGTGTATGGTCCGTATTTAAAATTCCACGAATACGTTATCGATTACTTGAATACTGCGCATGATTAATTGGTCTCACATTCAAAGAATTTGGCAGATACCCTTATCCAGAGTGACTAAATTTATCATTATTATAAAACTGAGCAAATGAGCTTGAACTGCCTTGTTCAAAGGTCCAACAGTGGCACCATAGTAGGAACAGGGCTTGAAGACCAGCCCTTGGTTCACTTTCACATAGACCTAATCACTGAGCAGCCACTGCATGTCTTACCATGTGACTAGGCAGGCGGGAAAGAGCGTGGACACAGCGCAGGGCAGTAATCCTCACTTTCTGTTTGGGCATAAGGCAGGAGAAATTATTTCATCAGTACGATTTTCAAACCATCACAAAGACAATTCAATAAAAGCCAATGTGCTGTATAAAAATGTAAAATGGTCTACCATAGCAGAACTGGTGGTTAAAGAGAGCAAGCGGGTGAACAGGGCCTCCAGATGTGTAGTGAGAGCAGGTGGAGGTTCCAGTATAAGTGGCTGCAGACATGACAGGGTAGAGAGCTGCACGGCCTCATCAGTACATGAGAGTGCTTCTAACAGCAGGGGCAGCAACTACAAAGCAACACCACCACAAGCTTTTCAATCATAAACAGCAAATCAAAAGAAATAATTTTGGCAGCATCTGGAGACTAAGAGTTATATGTGCATGCGCTTGTGCTAACAAGCTTTGATAAGAAGAATCTGTCACATGTTTGTTTTTGACTTCCCTACTGCTACAAGTCTGTACTTTTAAAGATCTCACTCAAGAGTGGCCTATATATTATGTAATATCCCCACTTGAATGCTCTTCACCCAGGAACTTGTTTATAACTATATCAATTAGGATTTGAACATTTGGCGATGTGAAATACACACACTATATGTATTCGTCCTTTTCAAAAAATTAGCATATTGTGATGAAGTTCATTATTTTCTGTAATGTACTGATAAAAATTAAACTTTCATATATTTTAGATTCATTGCACACCAACTGAAATATTTCAGGTCTTTTATTGTTTTAATACTGATGATTTTGGCATACAGCTCATGAAAACCCAAAATTCCTATCTCAAAAAATTACCATATCATGAATTCCTCTCTCACAAAATTATCATATCATGTTCAGGTAGTCTAAACGAGCTATTAATCTAATCATCTGAATCAACCAATTAACTCTAAACACCTGCAAAAGATTCCTGAGGCTTTTAAAAACTCCCAGCCTGGTTCATTACTCAAAACCCCAATCATGGGTAAGACTGCCGACCTGACTGCTGTCCAGAAGGCCATCATTGACACCCTCAAGCAAGAGGGTAAGATACAGAAAGAAATCTGAGTGAATAGGCTGTTCCCAGAGTGCTGTATCAAGACACCTCAGTGGGACGTCTGTGGGAAGGAAAAAGTGTGGCAGAAAACGCTGCAGAACCAGAAGAGGTGACCGGACCCTGAGGAAGATTGTGGAGAAGGGCCGATTCCAGACCTTGGGGGACCTGTGGAAGCAGTGGACTGGGCTACAGGTGCCGCATTCCCCAGGTCAAGCCACTTTTGAACCAGAAACAGCGGCAGAAGCGCCTGACCTGGGCTACAGAGAAGCAGCACTGGACTGTTTGGTCCAAAGTACTTTTTTCGCACAAAAGAAAAGTTTGCATGTCATTCGGAAATCAAGGTACCAGAGTCTGGAGGAAGACTGGGGAGAAGGAAATGCCAAAATGCCTGAAGTCCAGTGTCAAGTACCCACAGTCAGTGATGGTCTGGTGTGTCATGTCAGCTGCTGGTGTTGGGCCACTGTGTTTTATCAAGGGCAGGGTCAATGCAGCTAGCTATCAGGAGATTTTGGAGCACTTCATGCTTCCATCTGCTGAAAAGCTTTATGGAGATGAAGATTTCATTTTTCAGCACGACCTGGCACCTGCTCACAGAGCCAAAACCACTGCTAAATGGTTTATTGACCATGGTATTACTGTGCTCAATTGGCCTGCCAACTCTCCTGACCTGAACCTCATAGAGAATCTGTGGGATATTGTGAAGAGAAAGTTGAGAGACACCAGACCCAACACTGTGGATGAGCTTAAGGCCGCTATCGAAGCATCCTGGGCCTCCGTAACACCTCAGCAGTACCACAGGCTGATTGTCTCCATGCCACGCCGCATTGAAGCAGTCATTTCTGCAAAAGGATTCCCGACCAAGTATTGAGTGCATAACTGAACATAATTATTTGAAGGTTGACTTTTTTGTATTAAAAGCACTTTTTTATTGGTCGGATGAACTATGCTAATTTTTTGGGATAGGGATTTTTGTTTTTTCTTTACTTTTTTTCCAAAATTATCAATATTAAAACAAAAGGCTTGAACTGCTTCAGTTGTGTGTAATGAATCTAAAATATATGAAAGTTTATCAGTACATTACAGAAAATAATTAACTTTATCACAACATGCAAATTTTTTGAGAAGGACTAGTATATGTGTGGGCAGTGATGGCCGAGTGGTAAAGGTGCTGGATCATTGATCTTAACGTTGGGTGTCATTCAAATGAAATGGGTGTCGTTCTCGGTGTCATTCAAATGAAAGTGGTGAACCTTCAGTTCACTCGTAAGGGAGGGAGTGTTCCGTCCCTGTTTTGGTATCATGGCACTGAATCCTGTTCATGTCATATGGGGGAGGGACGACAACCTTGAACATGGCCCTGCCTCCTGGGTGGTGACTGGTGACGTGCACGTCCGGCTGTGTTTTTTTTTGTTTTAAACAGCAGATAAATCACGGCTCAGGGTGCAAATTGTCTCCTCTGTGTTTGGCAGTGTCTGTGTGCACCTTTCCGATTTTGTCTTTTTGTTGATGACTTTGTGCCTGCTCCTGACTCTGTTGATATTTCCCCCTGATCTGATTGTTGACTTTATATATGTTGTATTAATACTTTTATGTGCGTGTGTGTGTGATAACAACCCCGTGGTTAGTAGGAAGCCAGTGCCATTTATTTTCCCCACCTTCTCTCCTGGTTTTGGGTTAGCGAGGAAGTGAGGGAAACTAATGTACTTTTTGTTTGTTTTTTCTTGGCATAGGGAAGTCAGACTGGCCACTTCTGAAGGAATGCCCACAAAACAAATATAAATAGGAGTACAATGGAACACCAGTAGTATTTCTGAAAATTCTGTTATGACCCATGGTGCAATTATAAGTCATTTATTTTAACAGTGTTACTCTATCCATCCATGTACATCATGATGCTCCTGTCATATTGGACTGATATACTCACAGCAGGAAGCTCAGAGAGTTGCACTTGTCTTGGTAGATTATTGATGATATGGGACAAAGCCTTCAGAAACAGCGATCTCTTCTCTGTACAACAAAGCGACAAAAGTAAATAAATAAAAATAAATTAGGATATATCAGTGTCTAAGGTTCACTTTACCATATGATGGCATACCTGGCTCTGCACTGTTAAAGCCCTGAACAAGTTTAGCAGAGTTCTCGATAAAGAATCGCTGGCGGTACATAATGCGCACATTGGCATGGCAGCTGTGGTTCAGCACATCTGGAGAATCGCTCATAAGTAGTGAGAAACTGCCTGCTGCCTGAGATCCTAACTGATTATCACTCAAAAGACTGAAGAGCTGAAAGAGAAAAAGTGCCATCCACTATGAGAATTACAAACAAAAAACTACCTGCAAAAAAACACAGATTTTGCTCAATTTACATCACATTCCATTCAGAAAGTTTTCGTTCCATTAAATCTGTTGTGTCAACAACTAATGATGGCCGTCATATTTATGGCAGAAAAAGCTCAGGAGAAATCTAAAACAAAAAGTATTACTTGGTGGGGTTATGGTGAACACCAGAGGTCCCAATCTCATAGTGCGTGTATACACACACACACACACACACACACACACACACACACACACCTCGACTTACGAGTGACCCTTATAACGAATTTTCCATGATGTGAGCTTCAATCGCACCAAAAATCTGCCCCATCCAAAGAGGAAATTTTCAACTTATGAACTCTGCTGGGGAAATGGCTTTTCCGGGCCGACTAGCCTTGTATTGTTCCACGTCCAAGAACGCCTTGAGCACTGCTTCTCAATTATTTTCTGTGATGCCCTCAATAGGAAGACCCCCCCCCCCACTATAAATAGTGTTTACTGTACTTAATATCGTTTGCTCGGTGCTTTTTCCCCTACACCATAGGGAACATAATGAGAGCGCCACTGCCACCTACTATAGTGGATGCGCAATCAAACTTAAAGCTGGTCCACCAATATTAAAACTTCCCGCTTTACGTTCATTCATTTTACATATTTTTCGATTTTACGTTTATTAAAAAAAAAAAAAAAAGTCTAATTTTGAGTTTAGCGTAATCTCTGTAGTACGAGACGTACCTACATAGTACGCTATCGTAATACGCTACTAACGCATGACGCTGTGTCCATTGTTTACAAACAACAGACTAAACGTGCCCTGTTTCTTCCCAGTTCATCGCGTGTTACCCTTGTGTTAAGACGTCGTCTCTGTGATCTTTGTGTTTACACCGTTTTGCGGACTTCTGCAACCCTAAGCAAATATGGTTAGTCAGAAGCGTAAGCCTACTAGTGATAGTGGTAATCTGAAAAATCAGCAAGCTATCTCGTTAGAATAGAAGATGGCGATTATCAAAAAATCGATGCTGGTGAAAAACATGAAATGTTGCACGTTTCTTCCATATGGCTTCGTCGACCATTGGAACCATTTACAAGCAGAACGATCCCATCACAGAGAACGTTAAAGGTTATATTTGATACTGTATTTGATGAGTGAATTTGAATAAAATTTATCTATTTAAAATTATTTTGCTTGAATTTAATTTATTTGAAATTAATGTTGATATTATTTGATATAATATTGCTATTTTACAATGTTTTGTTTATAATAATTGATTTAGGAGTGTTTTATGAGATATGGTAATGGTATTTATGGCTGTATAGTACAGTATGAATGTCATACATCACTGGAACATACAGTAACAACTTACATTTTTTTTTCACCTTACGTTTGGCCGGCCGAAACCTAACTAAAACGTAAGTCGGGGAGCGTCTGTATTCCCAAGGGTCATACGTGCCAATTAGCCTCGTATTCTTCAGCGTGTATTCCTCCGCGCTCCTTTCCGTGCTGGCAACGTTTTTCTTTTCTGTGGTTCAGATTATGTTACTCTTTTAGTCTTATTTTTTATTGTGCATATACCAGTGTTTCTAAGATGGTCGTAAGAAGGTGGCTGATGTATTCAAGAGGAGAAAATCAATTTCTATTGAAACAAAGCTTGAAATCATAGATAAACATGAAAAAGGAGTTCACTTGGTAGATCTCTAAAGAGTATGGGAAAAATGCATCGACCATCTGTACAATTCTCAAACAGAAGACCATTCTGGAGAGTGCTAAGCAAAGGGTTTTAAATAAAAAAGGGTAACATGGCATGTTGAACCAATCAACACGAACATAAACAAAAGCACATGGCCAGGAACATCTTTAAATTTATGAAGTTAGTGAGCAGGAGAATTGGGTGAAAAATAGTCATCACTTTCTGATAGGTCCATATTTGGCTCATCGCTCCATTCATTCAGAGCATCTGATAGTTTTGCTGTAGCAGTTTATAATGGTTCATCAGTTATTGGCCATTTACCAAGAGAATACAGCAAAATATTTTCCTGTTTTTTAAAGCACGGCGGAACAATCAAATGTGTTGTTACTGATGAACATCATAGACATTCCCCAGTGGCAGGGGGTCTTGAAATACCATGTAAACTCACTGTTCCAGGCAGTGAATGCCTCATTTTACAGGTACAGACACTGATTGAATAAAATTGGGAAGTTTGATCTACAATTTTATTTACACACACACAGAGATATTATACATATTATACATTATTATATACATTATTATATATATATATATACACATACACACACACACACACACACACACACACACACACACACACACCATATCATATGTATGACTCAGGTGAGAGGCAATACTGTTATGAATTCAAGAAAAAGTCATCTACCTTGTCAGTTAAGGTCACTGATAGCGGATGGTAACGCAGGAGCAAAGCTTTAACCACCTACAAAAAAAAAAAAAAAGAATTAAACAATGAAATAGTTCGATTTTAACTCACCTTAAATCTGTGGGGTTTTTTTTTGATAACCAGTAAATTCTATTATCAAGTTGTTCAAAACATCACACTTTAATTCTCTGCTCAAGAACATAACCTGTGTTATACAATGATAGCATCAGGTAACCATCACCTCTAATATTGATGCTCAACATTGAGTACTCGGTTTCACTTTGTACAAAACTGCTTCTCTACTGTACACGCTAACTATCGCACCTGCTGCTCTCTGCACCTCTGATTGGATGCTAAACTGTATTTCATTACCTGGTATTTATCAGCATCATCATCATCATCATCATCCGCATCTTCTGGGATCGGGTCGCGGGGGCAGCAACCTAAGATGTCCCTCTCCCCAGCCACTTCCTCCAGCTCTTCCCGGGGGACAATGAGGCGTTCCTAGACAAGCCGAGATACATATTCCCTCCAGGATGTTTTATGTCGACCCCAGGGTCTCTTCCCGGTTGGACATGCTTGAAACACTACACCAGGGAGGCATTCTGACCAGATGCCTGAGCCACCTCAACTGGCCCCTCTCAATGTGGAGGAGCAATGGTTCTAGTCCATGTTCTTCTCGTATGGTACAGCTTCTCACTTTATCTCTAAGGGAGAACCCCGCCACCCAGCGAAGGAAGCTTATTTCAGCCGCTTGTATTCGTGATCTTGTTCTTTCGGTCAGTGCCTTGCTGTCTCCTCAGAAGAGCTGGAGGAAGTGGCTAGGGAGAGGGACATCTGGAACTCAATGCTTACTTAGGCTGCTGCCCCGCGATCCAACCCCGGATTGAGCAGATGATGAAAAATCATGATTAACTCAGACAAAATAAGTTCCCCATTAACACTTACTTTACAGGTGTAAAACAATTCTTATACTCTCAAATCATCTTGTTCTAGGGCAAGTCTAGACTTTTACCATTGAAGAATATTACACAAACACCTGTACATCCAATATGATTTTTAAATACAGTCACAAATAACTGACCATGGAGACTCCTCTCATTAAGATAAATAAATCAATATTCCTGAAAGAAACTGCAAATGGTAACGATTTAAAGGAAAAGTACCCAACCATTCAGCCTCCATCCATTCAGCCAACCCACCCATCCAACCACACATCCATCCATTCAGCCAACCCAGCCATCCATTCAGCCAAACCCACCCATCCAACCACACATCCATCCATTCAGCCAACCACCCCCCAACCACCCATCTATCCATTCAGCCAACCCAGCCATCCATTCAGCCAAACCCACCCACCCAACCATACATTCATCCATTCAACCCACCCATCCTGCTAAAGCCATCAGGGTTACAGGGATCCTAGAGCCAAACCCAGCTGACATCAGATTAGTGGCAAGGTACACATTTGAACAAGTTGCCAAGCGACTGTGGGTCTAACTCAGACACCACCAACCATTCACACTCTTATTCACACCTTCAGACAATTGTGAGTACCCACTTTGACATAAAAGTGCATAATTTAAGACTGTGGTAAGAAACTGGACTACCTGGGGGAAACTAATGCAAACATGAAGACAATATACAACCTTCACACAGAAAGGCCCCAGTGAACCTTGAGGGTGAAAGTGAGGTGGCAGCGCTAACAACTGAGCTACTGCATTGCCAAGCAGAAAATGTTACTTTTAAATGGAGTATTGTTCGTCCTTGAGTATTGTCTCACCATGCAGGACGATGCTTGTATGTATATAAGTGATTTCTTTTACCCATATTAGTAATGTGAAGGCTTGAACTCGCTGTACTGAGGATTCACATTCTAAAGTTGCGCTTATTCTTTTCAAGGTCTTCTCCAGAACATCATCCAGGGCTTGCCCTATACACACAAAACACATCATGCCTCATTGTGTTCCAAATCACTATGCAGATCAGTTAAACAATTCTCCAGGTTAAATATTTCAGGTCCATAATTATTTGTAATTTTGTCTCCATATACTACCACAATGGATTTGAAATAATGTGATCAATATGTGGTTAAAGTGGAGACTTTCAATGTTCATCCTTTCGGAATGACTTTTCGAATTAGATTATCTAGGTGTCTTCTGCCATTCAGAGCAAATGTAATGTTTACTAGTGAAGACATCCGAGGTGAGTGATACCCATGTTGTATTTTTTTTATTTCGGCACATAGTTTCAGTATCCAAACCCAATAATAACATTAGCCAATGTATAAGAACATATACCTGCTGCTCTCTTGTTAATCAGTCCAGCAAAACACTTTGCAGCAAATGTGTAGGAGAATGGGTGCGTACATATGAAAATCAGCTCCACCAACTGGTCCAGAAGTCTGTCAATCATAGGAATATCCACCTAGCACAGGATTACACAACTAGTTAAAAATAATGGTCTTACATGTTCAGCTGATGACACAGTAAATCGATTGCATATATTTTTTTGGATTGAATTGTCTTACTGAAAATATCGATCTGATTGAATTACTGAAAATAAATTACCTGTTGTGAAAGGGAGCAAACAGAAGCCATGAGTAAACACACCAGCTGTGACTGGAACCAACAGTCTGACTGGCACTGTAGGAGAAACATAAGAGAGAGGAGAATGTTGTCCAAAATAAAGAAAATACTGAATAATACCACCTACCCACTTCAAAAGTCTTTGTCATTATGTTCATACAGTTCGTATGAGGTGCTCAGCATTAAAAGGTGCAAACAGGTTAAAACGGTACAAACCAGACAAACTGCAATTAATGGGCAAGGGCAGAACATAAATAGAAGTAATTCTGGACACTAAACTTTAAGTAAAAATATCAAATAAAAATGTAAACTCTGTCCCGGTGAACTCATAACCTACTGATTAATCACAGGAGCATATTCAATGAGAGACTGATACCTAAATGCACCACTGAACGGACACAGGAAATCATTCGTCCCTGTGGCTATTAAACTGTACATCTCCTGCATATAGCAACAACATCCACAGTTATACATTTACATTCTACTGTTTATCATATTGATAAACATTCTATATTTGTTTATATAGATATTAGTAACTTAATTTTAGACTTGCAGGACTCTCTCTCACTCACACACACACTATATATATATATATATATATATATAGATAGAAAATATGTTGATATAGATAAAAATATATATA
>CM045730.1:29774053-29966553 GCA_024760905.1 Plotosus lineatus
TTCTTTATTATACATTTTTGGCCTCTGCAACTTGTACTCCGGAGTGACGTATAGTCTGGAAAATACGGAAAGTAACTTACAATATTCCACATTGCAAATTGTCATGATAAACAGATCCAATGTACCACATATATCGGTATTTAATAAAACCTAGACGTGCTTGACGCAAGGCATCACTTGATATGCCTCCAACGTAAACCTTTCTTTATTGCATGCTTGAAGTATGTCCCTGATCATGGACACAGTATGAAAAGTCATAATGAAAATGCTATACTGTAGTTGACAAATTGCTATTGTACATCATCGTACTGGGCAGCGCAATCAAAAACTCTTCATTCTTGCTGTTGTTAGCCCCCGCCCCCACCATGCCCTTACATGGCCCCAGGGAACATGCTTGTTTTGCCGTACTAAGTGTAATTGTACATCCACTACAGTAGATGGCAGTGGCTCCCTCACTGTCAGAGTGTGCCCAGAGAGAATTAGCTCAATGGTAAAACATGAAGTTAATAAACCCACAATGAAAAATTTTTAACAGGGACGAAAAGAGAGGTGGAGAGAAATGGAGCTTTCCCGAAAGCTACGTCAAGGAGATATTATGAAGCAAATGTAAAACATTGGCAGCGGACAGCATGAAGACAAATAAATTCAGGCGTCACTTAAAGACATCACACCCCGATCATGCTGAGAAGCCGCTTGAGTTTTTTCAGTGAAAACGTGCCGAGTATTGCCAACAACCATCCTGTTTTGTGGATGCTACTCCAGTAAACCAGCAAGCTCTGTTAGCATCATATAAGGTGGGGTACCAAATTACTCAGTGCAGAAAACCCCACAGCATAGCAGAGGTAGGAACTGATCCTACCTGCAGCAGACACGGTCTCTGTCATGCCAGATGATGCCACTGCTGCGAAAATAAGTCCAGGTCCCAGTTCAACATTGAGCAGGAGCTGAGAGTTCAGTATTGTGCTTTAAACCCAGCTTTGAAAAAGCTGTGCACTGCAAAACGTGGTCATTGTAGCCATTAAATCACTTAATCATTTTGACAAAAAAAAATAAAAAAATACAAATTGTTTTATTCATTTTTGTTTTGTAGGTTAAAGTGTTTTATATATTGTGCTCCTGAGTTAATGTTACTGATCAATTTTAATTTATTATTATTCATTGATTTTATTTAATTTTATTTTTCAGTATTGAATTGTTCAAATTGTTGATCAAAATATGTTTACAGTTTAAATAAGGATACTTTTTAAATTTCAGGCAAATTGATGTACTTAAAATCTTTTTATTTAAAGATTAAAAAATTGTTAAAGTTATTCTTTGTTGGAAGTTGATCTATAGTTCTTCCTTTTTTGTATGCCATTATGTTAATAAGTAAACAGTGTTATGCAGAAAATTACTTATAACAATTTTATAGACAAATCACTCCATTTATAGAGGGGGGGTTCCCTCTTCCGGAGGGGAGGCGACGGAAGATAATTGAGAAGCACTGCCTTATATAGAAGTGTAACAAGAGCACATAGTGCAACAGTGATCTTTCCAAGATTTTTCTGCGTAGTGATGGTTTATTAATCCTGACTTTTTATACCATAGTTCATCATGAACAATTTCATTCTTGCAAAGTTTATCATGAATAATCCCTTTGGAGACACAACACTACTAAAAACAAACTAGGAAAAACTCTAAGAAATTTTGAGATGTGCCTGCCAGAAATTAAGTGAAAACTGTTGTGCTTTTATTTTACTTTGTGTGTGTGAGGTGCATGTTCAGACGCAGCCGGTCGTTGCCATAGTGATTAGCCCTGCAGTCAATAACAGTTACACAGCCTTTTCAGCTGAAAAAAAAAAAAAAAACATTGTACATGGAGTGTGTCTCACTTTTAGACTTCTGTTCTGGACACCCTATTTCCCCATCTCAATGAGGCTGGCAGCATTTGAGACCTGAGAATATTGGTGAATGCAGAGATATAAATTAATATCTCTGTACTCTGAAAAATATTTAAAGCGTTACCATGTAATAATGACCCTTGTAATGATTAAGAGATTATAAACACATTTTTTTTTGCATTGACTCTTAAGGAGATATTCAGGATGCAGTTATCAGTCAGAGGCTTACCATTTAACTTTTACAAGTGCTGTTGATTCAATAGTTACATGGTCAGGGCCAGCACAACATTTTCTCTTTTGATCCAAAATGAATTAACGTAGAGTGAAAATTATGGGAGTAGCACCAAGGGAAAAACTTTTTCCAAGATAATCTCTTTTCTCCCGCTCTGCTGGAAAACATTAACTCTAGCCCAGAACATTCCACATAACACACACCCATTATAAACACTCAAACTGACTGATAAACTTTTGTCAAATTTAAACAACAATTGAGAAAAAAAAACGTAAAAATGTAGCAAAAAAGCCACTTTGGTTGTCAAAATGACAACTTCAGTATATACATTTTACAACTCTAACCAAGTTTCTATGACGAAGTTTAATGTTTAATTCAAATTTAGGGGATCATCTATGTGAAAAAAATCTGGTGGAAAGGGTGGGTGGGGGGAGATCACCTGTATATTCTCTTCCGTCTTCCGGGGTTTCTGATTTTCATAGCTTACACTTGCATATGAATGTGTTACTACATACTGTCTTGTACAGCATGTTTGCCACATGAACTATGCCGCACGTGAAAAAGATCCTGCAACTAGATGTGTGGCAGAACCAGACACTGCTGAGGCTGATCATCCTCCTACTATTCAAGACTCCAGTGATCTTTCATCCCATTCAGCTCAGTATTTATCCGAAGAAAGCATTTCCACAGGAATTATAGTATGGGTGAAATATGGAAGCGTTTGGTATCCTGACAAAATTGTTTCAAGTTATGATGTGCCTCCTAAGCTGCAATAAAAATATGTTTAGATGTGAAGGGGATGACTTGTAGTTAAAAGGTGTGGCGAAGAGAGATTGAGCAGAGTTAAATATGCAACAACTGATGTACTGGCTGAAAACAAAATTGATGCCTCTGGAGCAGCCAAAGGCAAAACTAGTCATCTTGCATATCAGGTCGTGCAGGCTGACTTTCGACAGGAATTACACCATGTCGATAATTCCTGTATTCTATTAACAGTATAATTGATAAGAACCAATTTGTTGGCCAATATAGTAAAAAAAACATCTGAAGCACACTCATTTACGTAGATTGCCATTATTTTCCCGGACTGATTTTGCTTCTAAACTCCCTTCAATAATTAACCTTTAGCATCAGAAATAGATTCCTTAGAAAAGATTTTGAATTTTTAACTTGATTTTTCGACTTCTGAAAAGGTTTTACCTTAGAAATAACTACTTACAGACCTATAATGAAAACTTGACATTTTGGTCAAAGTATATTCAAAATGTGTCCTGTGTGAAAGTATGACTTCTTGGTGAATTGTGTTGCCATGGTAACTCAAAAGGCAATAAAAGTAATAAAATTTGCAGTGCTGAGACGTATGATTTCATATATATATTCAGTGGGTGCAATTTGCCATTTGTACCACATTAAGACAGAATAATAAAAAAGCACCAATTTGTGGCTTATTGTACTCAATTATTTTAAAACACAACGTCAATGGTAAAATATTAGAGTGGAAGGGTTGATCAATGTTTTTTTTTCACTTTATTTTATGGAATTTAATTCAATTAATTATTCATACTTGAGGAAAGAACAGAACAGTGCCGGGAAATGACGGCACACTATCAATGTCTGGGGAGAACACTGACGAATATAAAAAGAATTTTAATTAGTTTTAATTATGTATGTCAGGAAGAATTTGATCTAGGCTGCTTGGATATTCAAAATGACACAGCATGAATCAAATCAGTAAGCACAAGACAGCCACTGAATGAAAACAATGTTTAGCATTCAAAATGAGGGCAAGAAACCCCAAAAACAAGCCAACAAACAAACAAAAAATAGAACTTAATTGGTTTCTTTTAGAGAAGAACTTCCCATCTGCAGTGAAAACCAGAAAAACAAATGATTAACCCTGATGAATGCCACTGCGCACACAAACTCTCCTATTTGACAACGAATGTGTTCAGGCACAAGTTACATCTGAAACAAGATGTTCTTGATCAACTTGCATCACCTCGAAAAGTGGAGCAAGTGGTGCCCACCGGAGATTACTCCGGGCGCAAGTTGTTCTGGAGCCAGTGTCTGTGTGAAAGCAGCCGAGTCATCATCACTCAAACATTCTATTGCACAACTCCTCCCTGGCACCAATATTCACCTGCCTCATTTGCACTGCAGAGTATACTTCTGGGTTTATCCTTGCTTGTTTCCATGTACATGTGTTCTTGTGCTTGTTTACATCTACTCTCTGCATCTACTGGCGGCTGCATGTTCTGAACACTCGGGTAAAGAAAGGAGCTGAGGTGTCAACTGATCACCACCTGATGGCAAGCTGGCTCCGATGGAGGGAGAGGCTGCCCTCCAGACCTGGTAGGCCCAAGTGTGTAGTTAGGGTCTCTTGTGAACATCTGATGCGGTCTCATGTCAGAGGGGCCTTTAACTTCCACCTCCTGCACAGCGACAACGACATCCCAAAGGAGGTGGGGGACATGAAGCCTGAATGGGCCATGTTTAGTGCCTCCATTATTGAGGCAGCAATCATAGCTGTGGCCAAAAGATATTTGGTGCCTATCATGATGGTAGCCCCCGAACCTGGTGGTGGATGTCGGTGGTGTAGGCAGCCATCCAGCTGAAAAAGGAGGCGTAATGGGTCTTATTGGCCTGTGGGACTCCTGAGGAAGTAGACAGGTACCGACAGGCCAAGTATGCTGCAACCCAATTGGTCACTGATGTAAAATCTCGGGTGTGCGAGGAGTTCGGTGAGGGAATGGAAAGCGGTTGGCCTCGAAAAGGTTCTGGACCACCACCCGACACCTCACGAGGGGAAAGCAGTTCTCCACAAATAATAATTGACAGTGGAAGTTGGGAGCTGCTCCCCTTGATGAGGGATGTTGTTGGGAGGTGGAAGGAATACTTTGGAGGACCTCCTCGATCCCACCAACACACCCTCTATGGAGGAGGAAGACCCTGGGGGTTTGGGTGAGGGTCTACCCATCATTGGGGCACTAATCAAAAAGCTCCTTGGTAATTGGGATCCGTCCTGAATATTTCAAGGGCTCTAGATGTCGTAGGATTGTCTTGGTTGACACGTCTCTGCAGCATCACATTGTCATCAGGGTAATACCTCTCGAATGGCAAACTGGGCTGGTACCCTCCACCAACCCCGGAAAGTCTATGCAGGGTGCTGAAGAAGAGAATCCGATCAATGGTTGAACCTCAGATTCAGGAGGAACAATGTGGTTTTCGTTCTGGTCGCAACACTCTTGGCCAACTCTATACACTCTATAGGTTCCTGGAGGGGGCATGAGGGATTACCCAATCTGTCCACATGTGTTTTCTGGATGTAGAGAAGGCTTTTGTCTGTGTCCGTCGGGCTATCTTGTGGTGTGTGCTCCGGGAGTATGGTGTACCGAACCCCTTGCCTACAGGCCATTCGGTCTCTGCATCACCAGAGCTTTGTCTGCACTGGTAACACCAGGCTGAATACTTTTCCGGTGAGCATTGGAATCTGTCAAGGCTGTCCTTTCTCACCGATTCTGTTCATAATGCCGCAGCAGGTTCTGGTTTAGGGGCCATAGGATTTAATCTCTGCTTTTTGCAGATGATGTGGTCCTTTTGGCTTCATCAATCTAGGACCTCCAGCTCTTATTGGAGCGATTCGCAGCCGAGTATGATAATGATGACAAATCAATAAGAGGTGAAATTAATAAAAAAAATAATTTGATTTCCTGTCTAGAAATGTCAACAACTAAAGATAAACACAAAAAAGTAATTAGCTAATACTTAATTCGAAACTAATTTCTTAATGTATTAACATGAATGATCCCAAGAAGCAACATGGTGGTTACTCAAGGAAATCCTGTGCAATAACAGCCAGAAATAAAGAAGTAGTCATGAACACTTCTGCCCCTGATATAAAAGTATACCAGATCCAATTTGGCGCTTGAACCACACAAGGCATTTTTCCACTGAAATTACTATGGGTTTCCAGCATAAAAACAATCAAAAAGCCATCTGGAACCACACAGTTTAATGCAAAGTCTGTGAGGTGTGGCAAGCACAAGTTGTTGATTTCTTATTAAGGTATTACCTTTACTAATCAGAATGTGCACAAATGATACGAAGCTCCTCTCTATACACTCTGCCCAGCGAATACGTGGCTGTCTACCGAAATTTCGAAGCGATTTCAGGCACACTAGGATGTGATAATAAATGAAAACTTCATACTGTATCAGAAAGTAAAACTGGTACATGACATGAAGAAATATCCCCACCCTACTAGTACAGGAGTAATAAAGCACTGAAGGAAATGATGTTAGAAAATGGTGCCCTGTTCCCACATGATGCTGAATCTCAATACCTTACAATTAATTATAAGTAGCATTATCCCAAGTGTTTTTCCCCCTCATACCCAACACCCAATTCATCAATTTACTGTACAAATATGATTCAGATGCATGATTGGGTGGGGACGGTCAGGATTCAGTGATACAATTTTTAAAAATTGAAATAACAAAAAACACCTTTATACTTGCCATAGCAGTAACTGAATTTAACTTTGCAAGAAATATCACCTCAATAAAGGAATTGTGTATTTTTAAATCCTTTTTGATTTTGTAAATACATCCAAATAGAATTTAAGAAAGAAACCAAGAGACAATAATTTCAGATTAATTAAATTATTTAAGCACCAAGTCAAGTTCTACCCAATATTTTACTACATCAGCACTTCGAAAACAATGTATTTTGGCATAAAACAAATCAATAGATTAGCATTACAACAACACTGGTAATTAAAAACAACTATCCAATGGAGAAATCCTGAAACCATAACTTTACAAACACATTTCAATTCAAAAAGAAAAATACACAAAAGCTGTCATAAGATTCACTTACAGTGTCTGAAGTTTCAACTACTTACCTGCAAATCATCAAGAAATATTATATAAAACCCATGTTTCCAAACAAACCACTCAACTCCGTTAAACTGAAGGCTTCCCAAGAGAATAAAATGGCCTGCTTCGCATCAGGCTGGTTAGAAAATAAACAAAATAAATTATCAGTTTCTCACTACTTATTATATTATTCACTTTACCTACATTTAACCTTTAAATCTGTTGTATTTTGACAGTCATCTCATTCTCTAAAAAAATTATAATAATTCATTCATTTTCTGAACCGCTTAATGCTAATTCGGGTCGTGGGGAGGCTGGCGCCCATCTCAGCCGACTTCTGGCAAGGGCGGGGTACACCCTCCTCAACAGCTCACCAGGCCATCGCAGAGCAAACAGTCACAACCATTCACACCAAGGGGAGATTTGGAACAGCCAATTAACCTATTGTGCATGTTTTTAGACTGTGAGAGGAAACGGGAGTACCTGGAGGAAACCCATGCAAGCACGGGGAGAACATGCAAACTCCATACAGAAACGCCCAGGCTGTAATTTTATTATATACATACATACATTTTATATATATATATATATATATATATATATATATATATATATATATATATATATATATATATATATAGTAAAACCTCCGCTGACGAACGCTTAAGATCACGAACTTTTCGCCTCAAGAACATTAAATTTGCGAGCATATAGTCTCTGCTGACGAACTAGTTTTCGGCGGACGAACCAAACCACGTGGTCGAACAGCGCCACGGTGGCGGCCACGAGAAGCTGACGCACGCTCACGGCGTCACAGTTTGTCACCCCCTTTCTTTGAGTGCGGAAGTGGTTTGTGTTTGATAGACATTTTGGACCATATTGAGTGTACTTTTGCTATTATGGAACCGAAAAAGACCCCACCACAGGCGGAGATCATTGAAAAACACGAACGAGGTGTGCGTTTGTGGGATTTAGCGTCCCAGTACCAGTACGCTAAGTCTACCATTGCTACCATCCTTAAGAACAAGGAAGCTATTAAGGGTGCGTGTGTGGCTAAGGGTGTTTCCAAACAGTAGGCGTTTCCAAACTCTCCTTCCAAACAGTAAGTCCCTCCCTCCCTCCTCCTCCCACTCCATTCCATCAAGCCATCAACTACCATCACAAAGGTAAATAAAACGACTTTATTACACAGTACAGTTTATTTCTTTAATTACAATACAATAGCACATTTATTATGCATAAAATAAGGTATATTTTTGTGTAGTTTTAAGGCTTATTTAGTAGAAAATTATGTTTTATGGGGACCTGGGAACGGATTATTCTCATTTTAATGGTTTCTTATGGGTAATAAATGTTCGGAAGACGAACTTTTCGCCTTACACACACTTTCTGGGAACCAATTATGTTCGTGAGCTGAGGTATCACTGTATATGTATATATATATATATATATATATATATATATATAAAAAAGCAAACAAGATTTAGATTTTCAAAATGTCTAATGAGAAACAAACATTTCTTAAAAATTCAGCCTCAGGGTACTTGTAGTGCGTTTTAGTAACATTATTTTTACTTGATACTGATTTCATCATCTTTAACTGCATAGAACGGCCCCAGTTTTGCATTTTATAGAACCCTGAACACACACGCGTTCATTGTACTTTGCCATGGCGATTTCAGCTTTGTGACCACACCAAACACTAGCAGTTAAGTGCAACCTTTGTTGCCACACTTTTTTTTTTGAACAGCCATCTCTTCTTGGATCTGAGCGTCTTTGATATGATTCTATTTGGGTTGGTGCTTTAAGAATTTAAGGGCCGTGTTGTGCCCTTGTACCCCTGGACCATGCTTCTGATCTACATAAAGAACCCCATTCAGTAACCACTTACCCAACATTAGGCAGTGCTCCTGAAAATAAAAGAAATAAATCTCACTTGTGTGTATGCAAAGACTAGTTCATGCTGAACAGCCTTGAGGGTGAGATCAGAGGGATCCAGATAAGTCAAAAGTATTTAAAATGAACACATACCTTGTTTAGCAGCCCGGTTGCTTGCCGTAGGCTGGATGAAGCCTTGTAACACTTCCAAAAGAGTGCGCCGATGAGCACACTGTGCGCACGCACACACACACACACACACACACGAAATATGTATATTAAACATTGCCTACTACTATGATGTTTTAAAGCTTACTTGAGAAACCATGTTTAAAAGTCAGAGAAACAGCTGCTCCCCGTGTGATTTGTTACCAGTTTTGAAACAGCCTGCATATTTGTTTTGAAATGAACCTAGGATTCACCTTAGAAAAATATTTGAAGCCACTGGTTTGAACAATGTCAAACCATTACATAAAAATACATAAACAAAATTACCTATACACCTGTATGAGTGTGTTTTCATGGATATAATAATTCAGTAGATCTGAAGCTCACCTGAAGTCTGGAATTGTACTGCTCGAACAATGCAGGCAGCACAACGGCAGTCACTATGAGGCTTGCCCTGTAGGAGGCACCACTTGCGGCCTGTAGCAGCTTAGCACTAGGCCACACAAGCTTCAGGTCTGGCTCACACAGGTGGTGCTGACAGTCTGTGTGTGAGAGAGAGAGAGAGAGAGAAATAGTGTGGGTTAACCGTTCCAAGGTTTTTGTTTTGAAAGTGAGTGATCAGCAATGATGCTTCTTAATAAAACAGATAGAAAGCTGTACTTTAAACCATTGGATGGCTGTCTGGAGTAAACCAAAGTCCACTGTGAATAGGAAAGGTAGAATTTAGAGAGAGCAATAATTATGAAATGGTTGTTGGCATTGCAAAGCCGATGCCTTTCCCCTTTCTTTGTTGGTTTCTGACTCCCGCTCTCTCTCTCGGTATCTCAGTAGAAGCAGGACACAGGTAGAAACCGGAACCAGCTGTAGACATGGCGGAAATGTTAGGGTTGTTCAAGATCAGCACCCCTCATCACAGACACACTGATCAGGATTGCAGGCATGTTGCAGGTCTCCAATGATCAAGATGGAATGAACAAAGTGAGGTTTTGTCCATGTAGATCAGGATACAGTAAAAACACCGTTCATCAAAGTCTCACCAGTGCAATATAGGACGTGCATAACTGGTAAAGGTACTCATTACCATCTTGTTTGGGGAACAAAGGCAGAGTGGATGCAACAGTCTGTCACTGATTTAGTCACCCTTTGATTTTGAGGTCAACTTAACCAGGATTTCAAGCTAATTTTTGTAGATGGGTACTGCTGTGGAAGGCCTGTCGGATCTTCAATGCAGCACTGCCTAGGGAGGTAGTCTCAAATCAATCTGCATCAGCTTTGTGTCAAAGGGACACTGGATACAGTGAAGGCTCTTCCTCTCTCCACTTCTCAGAAATTTCCCTTGTGGATTTCCTGCTGTCACCATTGTGAGATGAAGATGACACATTTTGACCAAGTGAGTCAAAAGGTCAAAACCTCCAGGCTTACGCTTGCCTCTCTGCACTTTCTGATTAAAGATTTAAGGTTATATTGAGTGATATAGAATGCATGAACTCAAGAAACGATGTGGCTTCTACTGGCCAGATATTTGTAGTGATGGTGACTAGTGTGGCATGTAATGTATGCTAGCTGGTGAATTCACAGGCCACTCCTAACATACCATTGCACCGCTTATCACTAATAGACCCGTTTTTAATAGCATTGGCACAGATCTTGTTGGGATATTAAACTGGTTTGTCAGTGGGCATTGCTTTTGTATTACTCAATGTCAACATCGGAAACACTGCCACGATTCAACATTCCTACCTGAAGTGTTAAGATGGCTCTCTTCCAAATTATTTCTCAAGCTGAGATTCCAAAGGAAATCCTAACTGACCAGAGAATCTCATTTACATGTTCATTCATTTATTCGGAATGCAATCAAACTGCGCCAGCATGTACCATCTATAGGCAGATTGGCCGAGAGATTTACTCAAAAGACGAAAAACATGACTGAAAAGTATGGTTAAGATGGCACGTGGCATTCTTGGGTTGCATGTGATGTCATATCATCAGAGGGTCGTACTCATGGTGAGCAAGCACCCTAATGTGCACAAAGAAAAAGTTGCTATGTTTTATTTTAAATAAAAATTCCAGTGCATGGTTGTTGGCTGTTTTATTCAGTCAAGTACAAAAACTGGAATAAGTTAAAGGAATCCTAAAAGAGGTTAGACATGATGGCAAAAACAACCAGTAAATGGTGAAGAAGAGGCTGAAGAACCTACTTTTTTAATCAAGTGAAGTCAAGTCTCACAGAGCTTGTTCTTGTAGTGATTACATTATCGAACGCTCGTATTGATGACTAGCTCATAACACATCAACAGAAAAATGGAGACAGGAAAAATAGTCTGGAAGCTCCTCAGGGAGTACCCTGCCTTTGCCCAGTGTCGGCTGAAATAGGCTCCAACCTCCTCATGACCCTAGTAGGATTAAGCGATTCGGCAAATGAGTGAGTGATTGAAAAGTACATGTTTTGTGCATTCATCTGCAAAATTACAACTAATTTGTAGCTCATTGGGCTTGAGATTCAAAATAATTGAATAGATTGCCATGAACTGGTACCTTTCAGGACAAGCTCCAGGAATGTCTGCAGAGGATCTCCTGAGTCTGATGAAAGGATAGTGAGAGACAGGCAGGATGTTATAGCACTGAGAGCAGCAAGCCCTGCTGACTCAAGTCTCTCACTTGCTGTTTGGAATACCTGCAAACCAAACCACAACCCATAAGCTTAGTTTACACTAGTACTTGGACTAACAAATTTAACCCGTTCTGAGGGCAAGTTTGTAAGCCAAAAAGTTTGTGAGATGAAACAATTATTCCCCTAAGAAATAACAAAACAAATTAATCCGTTACAACCCCCTACCAAACGCATATTAGTGCCACAAACACTTAATGTGTTTAGTGCTCAACCTCCACACACACACACACACACACAGGTCCTTCTCAAAAAATTAGCATATTGTGATGTTCATTATTTTCTGTAATGTACTGATAAAAATTAGAAAAGTGTTTTTAATACCAAAAAGTCAACCTTCAAATACTTGTATTCAGTTATGCACTCAGTTTTTGGTCTGGAATCCTTTTGCAGAAATGACTGCTTCAATGCGGCGTGGCATGGAGGCAATCAGTCTGTGGCACTGCTGAGGTGTTATGGAGGCCCAGGATGCTTCGATGGCGGCCTTAAGCTCATCCACAGTGTTGGGTCTGGTGTCTCTCAACTTTCTCTTCACAATATCCCACAGATTCTCTATGGGGTTCAGATCAGGAGAGTTGGCAGGCCATTTGAGCACAGTAATACCATGGTCAAATTTACCAGTGGTTTTGGCTCTGTGAGCAGGTGTCAGGTCGTGCTGAAAAATGAAAATCTTCATCTCCATAAAGCTTTTCAGCAGATGGAAGCATGAAGTGCTCCAAAATCTCCTGATAGCTAGCTGCATTGACCCTGCCCTTGATAAAACACAGTGGACCAACACCAGCAGCAGACATGGCACCCCAGACCATCATTGACTGGGTACTTGACACTGGACTTCAGGCATTTTGGCATTTCCTTCTCCCCAGTCTTCCTCCAGACTCTGGCACCTTGATTTCCGAATGACATACAAAATTTTGTTTTATCTGAAAAAAGTACTTTGGACCACTGAGCAACAGTCCAGTGCTGCTTCTCTGTAGCCCAGGTCAGGCGCTTCTGCCACTGTTTGTGGGTCAAAAGTGGCTTGACCTGGGGAATACGGCACCTGTAGCCCCGTCCACTGCTTCCACAGGTCCCCCAAGGTCTGGAAACAGCTCTTCTCCACAACCTTTCTCAGGGTCCGGTCACCTCTTCTGGTTGTGCAGCGTTTTCTGCCCCACTTTTTCCTTCCCACAGACGTCCCACTGAGGTGGCTTGATACAGCACTCTGGGAACAGCCTATTCACTCAGAGATTTCTCTCTGTGTCTTACCCTCTTACTTGAGGGTGTCAATGATGTCCTCCTGGACAGCAGTCAGGTCGGCAGTCTTACCCATGATTGCGATTTTGAGTAATGAACCAGGCTGGGAGTTTTTAAAAGCCTCAGGAATCTTTTGCAGGTGTTTAGCGTTAATTGGTTGATTCAGATGATTAGGTTAATAGCTCGTTTAGAGTACCTCTTCATGATGTGCTAATTTTTTGAGATAGGAATTTTGGGTTTTCATGAGCTGTATGCCGAAATCATCAGTATTAAAACAATAAAAGACCTGAAATATTTCAGTTGGTGTGCAATGAATCTAAAATATATGAAAGGATAGAACAACGCAATATTCTCATGCGCATTGAGCATACACGTGTATGAATAATGCGCAATACTGGTACAGTATGTTATGATTATGGATGCTTGTATAGCGCATTATTCATACACGTGTATGCTCAATGCGCATGAGAATATTGCGTTGTTCTATCCTTTTGATGCTGAGCGCAAAGCAGGAAGCAACAACTCCCAAATTTTAACGTCTCATGGTATGATGCGGCCGGATTCGAACTCCGACCTTCTGGATGATAAAGCGGACGCTCTACCAACGGAGCTAAATCCCCGGTTGTTATGCAGCAGAATTACTTTTTACACCCAGAATCTGAACTTTTTTCCAATATCCCACCATGTTCTTATTTTTGATAACACTTTTTATTCCGTAAACCAAGTCTACTTACAATTATCATTAGCCTCTAATAGGCAAAGTAAATATTTTGGGCATTTACATTCAACCCTAGTGGCTCATCAGACTGGTATATATACCTGGTTTCTGTAGCATCAAGCAATTAGTATGCCCTCTTGTGTGTTTAGACTTAAAAACAAAACAATCCAATATTCTGAAAATATGAAAGGAGAATTTTCCCTCTGAAGCACTTTCGCTAAAAATGCTACATAAACCCCTCAAAAACAGGAACCGACCACTTGGCCATTGTTTATTTTCCAATAAAACAACTCACT
This sequence comes from Plotosus lineatus, assembly GCA_024760905.1. Lineage (NCBI taxonomy): Eukaryota > Metazoa > Chordata > Actinopteri > Siluriformes > Plotosidae > Plotosus > Plotosus lineatus. The sequence goes on from CM045730.1 coordinate 29,788,004, forward strand.
GTTGTGTTTTATTCCTTAATTATTAATATTAGTTAAAACCTGCAGTCAAGTTCCTGAAAACAGTGGGTGATTTACATGTAGAAATGACGACAAGATACTATCTGACTTCAATTATTTGAATAGTAACAGGAAATTACAACACAGCACAAACATTTTCAGGAAAAAATATTTTAGTACATCGAAACAATATAAAGAAGTTGCAAGAAAATGTCACCTCTCTGCGTATGGAGCACCAGAGGCCTGGGAGGTACTCTGCCAGCTCTTTGTGTCCATATACAGATGCACAAGCAGCCTGGAGCACAAAAATACTGTAATTAGAAACTAGTTATTATTTCAAAAGACTGACATTCTGGAATCGTGTGGGAATTATGCTTTACCAGTGTCTGCAAGGAGTCAACTTTGGCACTTTGGATATCCGAGTCAAGCTTTTCGATCAGCAACGGTAACAGAAACTGTTGGTATGAAGAATGTAAATCAATAAAACAAACCAACAGGAGTATATTTATATATGTAAAGAGAAATTAGTTTTTTTCTGGGCAGAAAAAAGGATGTATATTTCACCATTGATTACCAACACAAAGTAAATTAGGATCGGATGCTACCAACAGCATGCTTTGCTGAAGCTATGATATTCTCTGAATGGTTCTGCATTGGCCTTGTCAGAAGTATCAACTGGTACTGAGGCTAAATAGTTAGATTTTGTTATCTGACAATGACACCCTTTCTCTATGTGGACTCAATCCTCAAAACGTGCTCAATTGATACTTGATGTCGCCTGACATGAGGAGCAGCTTTTTTCTGCCAATTATCAGACAAACCGTATTTGTGCAGCAATTATGATATTGTTGCCACAGGGCACGTCATGCCCTTTGCCAAAATTCCTTTAACTACTTTAAATTTGCAATGGGCCTCCTGTTAGCTTCTCTGACCAGTTTCCTCCTCAATCTTCCATCCAGTTGGGAGTGACCAGCTGATCCAGGAAAGTTTATAGCAGTAACTAATACTGTTCTTTTCTTAATTATGGACTTTACTGTGATCACAACATTGATAACTCAACATTTCAACATAGCTGGAACCTTGCTACTCTCCACAGCTTTATTCCTGAGATCTTCTTACGCCTCCTTTTCATCAATAGTTTATTGTTTGCATTCAGTTACACTTCCAAAAAGTGGAATTTGTGCAGTATGTTTTTCTGGTGAACTAATCAGAATGGTTACAATCGATCGCATGTAACAGCCAAATGAGCTTGAGGTACAATACAGAAGGTGATTAGTTTACACCCAGTTGAGTTTAAAGTAATTTTAGGGTGTGTGTGTGTGTGTGTGGGTGGGGGGGGGTGTTTATAATTTAACCATCTCATCTTTTATCCTGAATTGTTTCTATTAATAGAAATATATACAGGCATGAATGTTAATATAGCCGGTGATATAATTGTGGGTGTCTTCATTTCAGGCAGCAAATCAACAAAATATGGATTGTTTTTGATGCTTAATGCATATAAATTTGTAGTACTGAGTAGCTCGCTACATATATCCTGTTACACAATGGCTAATTTGCAATTTGACACAAAATACCAAGTTAAAAATGATTTCACAGATACTGGCAATGGACTTTATCCTTTATTCAAAACAACTGTCTGTCATAAATAAATAACTGACCGACCAAAACTGATCATTCAACTAAGGCATGTAATAAGCATGTTTAAATGATTCAAACCCCAAAGTAATAAGGAAAGCTTCACTGTCCTCCTTCTCCCACCAGAAACTGAACTGTCAGTTAAGGTGTAATCTAATTGCAAGCGTTGGGTGATGGCGGCAAGGAAAAACCTTCTGAGACAACATAACCCTCAATACAAACCAGAATCAAAAGGGAACCTATTCTCACCTGTGTGATGCTGGACAGTGCAACAAGAAATACCTATTTAAGTTTAAGTCTATCTTAGCTATTTCAATTAGATATAAATATATATGGGACCTTCCTCAGCAGCAGCATCATAACACACTTTATCTAGGACCGTATTTTCTGGACCATAAGGCACGTCGGATTATAAAGAACCGCATCAATGAACGATCTCTGTCCATACATAAGGCACACTGGATTATAAGGCACATTTAGCGAAACAAAAGTCAGATATGTCAAACTTGATTCAACTCTCACAATAACTCTCAACATTGTTCAGTTGTAACAATATAAAATACAAAAATTCAGTTTTTCAGTTCATTCCTCTTCCACAAATCCATCAAATTCTTCATCTTTAGTGTCCGAGTTTAATAGTTGCGCGAGTTGGACATAATTAAAAAAAAAAAAAAAAAAAAAAAAAAAAAAAAATCGAGGGATCAGGGCTTTATTATAATATTTTATTATCTATTATTCCCTTATGCATGGAGTCAGATCAAGAAAGATTGAGATTAGAAGTCTTCCTGAGTCGCGATATAAACTTCCCTCAGCCACGCCCCCTTAAAGAGACGTCATCACAATAACAAACATGGCGGCACCCATGCGCAACATGAGTATTGTGTTCATTACAGAACGGAGAGTCATTACTTCTAAGGAGCTGTTTCAGTGTAACTTTAAATTCAAGAAGGTTAATCCGAGGTCTCAGGAGGAGACCCGTAGCAGTGCTTTATCCTGGGGATGAATGTAAGACTCTAATCTGAACGTCCTGAGGGTAGAGATGGAGATTATGTGAAAAAAAAACCCACTCACGTTCCGATACTCAGCGAGTCACCTGACTACGATAGCAGTAATGCTGGTAGTTGGACATAAAGCCCAGATCCCTCTAACTTACAATCTGTTGTCACTGATATCTAGGTTGGAGTTCTTCGATTACTCCACCAGAATCATGGCAAACTCTGAATTAGTTTGCCTCACTTGGGTTTTGACGGTATCAGTGAGATAGAGTCTTGGGGCAGTGGTGGTCTAGTGGTATAGGGCGCTGGATCGCTGATCCAAAGGTTGGGGGTTCGAGTCCCACTCTCCACAAGGTTGTCACTGTCCCCCCCAGTGCGGCTAACTGGGTTATCAAAGCCGGGCCATGTCTCTCACTGTCTATGGTGAGAGGCATGTAAAAGAACCATTGCTGACTTTCGTAAAGAGTAGGCTGCAAAGTCGTCAGCGTGTTTCTGTCCCTTGCTAAAAAGGGTTGTGACAGGAAGGGCATCCGACATAAAAACCTATGCCAAAATCAAAAAAAAATGTGTGAATCAGATGATTCGCTGTGGCGACTCCCGAGTGAAAGGGAAAAAGCCGAAAGGAAGACAGACAGTGAGATAGAGTCTTGTGGTTTCATCCATACATAACACGCACTGGATTATAAAGCGCACTGTCAAAACTTTTTGAGGATTGAAGGCTTTTAAGTGCGCCTTATGGTCCAAAAAGTACAGTACTTTTTAACCACATTGATTTAGTTTCTGATGTAATACCACATGGTTGTGTGCTGCATTTTACTTTGCAGTTTTGCTCGCTAATGTACTGATCATGCATCTACCCCTGTCCCAAGTGCCATTTCAAAATGTACTTATGTACGAAATGAATGTTTAGTGAACAGACCTCTGCGAACCGTGGTGTGCCTGTCAGGACATCTCGTAAACTCAAGATGAGTTCCTCCTGCGTGATGCCATGAGGGTCATTGGGTGGCTAAGCATAACAGGAAACAGTGACTAAAATAAACTGGCATGCCATTAGTTGGTAACTTTTAGTTGGATTTCATATTAACTGGAGGTCACATTATTAGTTATCATTTTTATAACAAACTTAATTGCTGCTTTACTATTTGACTATTACCAATAGTCACACTTGTTTTTTATATACAGTGGTACCTTACTTTACGAAAATCTCAACAAACGAAAAATGCAGGTTATGAAACGCATTTTCCTAAAATTTTTGTCTCCGGATACAAAACAAGTTCACATTATGAAAGCGCCATCTTAAAAATTCAAACACACCATTCAAACAATGCATGAGCTGCTCTCCCATCAATGACGTTCAAACATCCCGCCACGCTGGCCTCCCATTGGCTAGGAGGGATGATGCAGCTCCCTCTTATTGGCTGTCACCCAACATCCCACCCCACTGGCCTCCCATTGGCTTGGAGGGATGACGCAGCTCCCTCCGATTGAACTGCATTTCACATGTAAAACATGTGATTCGTTCCAAGGCTCCCAATACTACCCCATAAACCCTTTAAAAATTATGAAAGCATGCATTTTAAGACCTCGTTCTGCTTCAATATCGTACCTATGGTAGATGGGTTTGGCCAGATTCCTTTGTGATATCACTCAAGCCAGTTTCTTCTTCTCACTTGCACCGGAAGTCACATGTGCACGCACACACACACACACACACACACTCATAATGCTGTTCATGTAAAGGACAGAGTTACTGTTGTTTATTTACATTTGTCAGATTATAACTCCGCTAAGAAGACATGGTCAACACACACATGCACACACACACACACACGCGTGTGATTTCCGGTGCGAGTGAGAAGAAGAAACGGGCTCGAGTGATATCGCAAAGGAATATGGCCAAACCCGTCTACCATCGTTACGTTATTGAAGTAGAAGGAGGTCTTAAAAGGTATGCATTTATAATTTTTAAAGGGTTTAGGGGGTAGTATTGGGGGTCTTGGAACGAATCACGCGTTTTACATGTAAAATGCTGTTCAATTTACGAAAAAGGCTCTGGAACGGATTAATTTCGTAAAGTGAGGTACCACTGTACTTGTATAACTCTAACTTTTTAATTCAAGATCATTGTATTCCACTTTCTAGACATAAATGACTGCAGATTAACAGAATATAAAATTCCCTCCAAGATTAATCCTGCTTGAGTGAGAAGTTGAAATTCTACTTACAGGCGTGAAGTCTATAGGAAAGTAGCATGACGTGACTTCAAAGAGCTCCTCTGTAAATTGATCTTTAAAAAAAAACAAAAAAAACAATGATCAGTCACATCTGCTCAGCTTCTGATGCTAACTAACAAAGGACAAGGCCTTCGTAGGACATTCTTTCTCCTGATCTGACAAAGACTGCAGACTAAACATCTGTATTACAATTAGAGCCTATGAATGAGACTCGATATGACAATATGTGTCTCTCCAAATTTGTACTCACTAATGTCATAACCTCTGTGGATGATGTTTTTGGCTATCTGGAATGCCAGCAGCAGGTTGCGAGGATCCCTTTCTCCTTCTAGAGCCTGGACAAATCCAAACACAAAGTCTGGACCCAAGCCCTTCAGTTCTGCAGAATGAAGAAGTTAATTAAATCAAATTATGGACATGAAATTATTTTAAAAAGCAATGCAAGACCAGACACTTGGTATGCAAGACCACCTGTCAGAATTGTATGGATCAATGTTAATGTGACCGTCATAAAAACAAACCGGATTTGTTCAGCCAAAACTTAGTAAACTAGCATTATTTGTAGTAAACACCCAGTTTTGTGTTAAAAACCTAACTAACAAAAAACAGAAAATTCATATGTACCCAATCAGTTATAGTTTCTCAAAAGATTTATCACCACAAATATCTTACATTTATCACAATTGTCAATATTACAGACACAAAAAGGTACTTCTTTTAAATATTCATTTCAACCCAACCCGAACTTCTGAAGAACTTTCACTTGAAAATATGACAGTAACACTATGAATATTAACAATAAAATTAAAGAATAACACCAAAAATAATGCATTCATAACCACAAAATGAGTGTAATAGATTGTGGGAGGACAACAGCACAGAAAGCAACAAAAATACTATTTAAAGAGTAATTAATCCCTTTGGATCGAAGTATTATAGAAGAACAGCCGAGTCAAAGGGACGACTGAATTTAGTGACATCCACAGAATGGTAAGTGAATATATACTATACTACACAGGAACAAAACAAATGACTAAATCAAAAACACATTCATTCATTTTCTGAATCGCTGAATCCTAATTAGGGTCACAAGGAGGCTGGCGCCCATCTCAGTCGACTCAGGGTGTGGGCAAGGTACACCCTGGCAGGCTCACATGAACACCTACACTCACATTCACACAGAGGGGAGATTTGGAACAGCCGTTTAACTAACTGTGCATGTTTTTGGACTGTGAAAGGAAACTGAAGTACTCAAATGGAACCACGCAAGCACAACGAGAACATGCAAACTCCACACAGAAACGCCCGATCTGAGAATCGAACCCAGGCCTTCTTGCTGTGTGGTTGATGCACTAACCACGCCACCGTGCCTCCTGAATCAAGATATTTATAGCATAATATTGCATTTTTAAAGAATGACAAAGACCTTCTCCAAGCGATCATGACAAACTGAGTGTTTGCATCTTTATTCTGATTCAAGCACCATCCACTAACCTATTAACCTCTCCAGTAGATAGCAAACCAAGCAGCGGGAACCATGAGCATTAGATTTCCCCGAGTTTGTAGGAACTTGTTACAGTGGTGGTCTGGTAGTAGATTGCTGGATTACCAGGCTGGGGTTCAAGCCCCGCTATCCACGGGCTGTCACTGCTTTTCCCAGTGCAGCTAACTAGGTTATCAAAGGCCAAATTAGTATGTGTGTGTGTGTGTGTGTGTGTGTATATATATATATATATATATATATATTATATAAGGCATTCATAAAATTCATAAATTATGTTTTACATCATTAACACTTCAGCAGGAACAATGCCTGACTGCACAGATCTCAAACATGGAAGAGCAAAACAGAACTGAGGTTTATTAGAAATGAAAATGAAACACAAAAGAAAGGACCACAGATCACCACTAAGAATTCTGTACAAATAAGCAGAGTAATATTACCCAGATTAGCACACAGACGTGCAGGTAACACAGGAACTGCAGTTCAGGTGCACAAGCTTAAACCCGAACACAGAATAAGCGGAAGCGGGGTGGAAACTAATCCACCTAGCCACCCACTCGCTGACTGACTCACTCACCCACCAAAAACCCCCTAAGTTTCATATTAAATAAAAAAAATAAAAACTTGTAAATAATATAACTGATGACTGAAGATTAACCCATTTGTTACCATGAACCACTGTCGAGGTGCCTTTTTATCACTCCCGCATCCCTGCAAACCACTGCAGCGGCAATGGAAACTGAGCTTTCAAACCCTGGGAACGACTGAAGTGTTTAAGTACACTCAGTCTGATTGGGTAGATTTTTCATCTTCTAATAATAAATGTACTTTAAATATGGAGTTAAAACACTGCCAAACCATTTATATTGGTTGTTTTGTTTGGATATTTGGAGTTTCCACAGCAACATAAGCCAGAAATAATGAATATTAAAAAGCGCCATTGACAACAGCTCATCTGCAGGTCTACCAAAATGGCGACATGTACGCTTTTACAGAAAGGATTTTGACGTATTGCTGTTAAAATTGACACTTAAGACCTTTCAAATCATGTACACTAGTTCACTTTACATGGATTAGAACTTGAAAACAGAACATCTCAGCTATCTGGGGCATTTCTCGGTCTGTGATCAACAACATGGTCATTGTAAGATTATAACTCTGCTAAGAAAACATGGTCCACTCTCACACACTCTCACACACACACGATTCCCGGTGCCATGGTCATTGTAAGATTATAACTCTGCTAAGAAGACATGGTCAACACACGTGCACACACGCACAGCACACACACGCGCGCACAGCACACACACGCGCGCACAGCACACACACACACACACACGCGCACACGCGCGGGCACGCACACACGCGGGCACGCACACACGCGGGCACGCACACACACACACACGTGTGATTCCCGGTGCCATGGTCATTGTAAGATTATAACTCTGCTCAGAAGACATGGTCAACACACACACACGGACATGCACACACGTGTGATTCCCAATGCCATGGTCATTGTAAGATTATAACTCTGCTAAGAAGACATGGGCAACATACGTGCGCGCACGAACACACACACACGTGTGATTCCCGGTGAAAGTGATTCCCTGTGCCATGGTCATTGTAAGATTATAACTCTGCTAAGAAGACATGGTCAACATGAAGTAAGTACCTTAATAAGTATGCTTTAATAATTTTTAAAGAGTAGTCTTGGGAGCCTTGGAACGAATCACGCGTTTTACATGCAAAATGCACCTCTACTTACGAAAACTTCAAGTTCCGAAAAAGGTGCTGGAAAGGATTAATTTCGTAAGAAGGGGGGGGGGTGACTGTGTGTGTGTGTATATTTTATATATATATATATATATATATATATATATATATATATACACACACACACACATACACATCCACACACAATATACACACACAATATATATATATATATATATATATATATATATATATATATATATATATATATATATATATATATATATATATATATATATATATATACACACACACACACACAATATATATATATATATATATATATATATATATATATATATATATATATATATATATATATATACACACAAACAGTGATACCTCAGCTCACGAACATAATTGGTTCCCAGAAAGTGTGTGTGAGGCGAAAAGTTCGTCTTCCGAACATTTATTTCCCATAAGAAACCATTAAAATGAGAATAATCCGTTCCCAGGTCCCCATAAAACATAATTTTCTACTAAATAAGCCTTAAAACTACACAAAAATATACCTTATTTTATGCATAATAAATGTGCTATTGTATTGTAATTAAAGAAATAAACTGTACTGTATAATAAAGTCGCTTTATTTACCTTTGTGATGGTAGTTGATGGCTTGATGGAATGGAGTGGGAGGAGGAGGGAGGGAGGGACTTACTGTTTGGAAGGAGAGTTTGGAAACGCCTACTGTTTGGAAACACCCTTAGCCACACACGCACCCTTAATAGCTTCCTTGTTCTTAAGGATGGTGGTAGACTTAGCGTACTGGTACTGGGACGCTGAGTCGTGTTTTTCAATGATCTCCGCCTGTGGGGGGTCTTTTTCGGTCCCATAATAGCAAAAGTACACTCAATATGGTCTAAAATGTCTAGCAAATACAAACTTCCGCATTCAAAGAAAGGGGTGTGACGAACTGTGACGCCGTGAGCGTGCGTCAGCTTCTCGTGGCCGCCACCGTGGCGCTGTTCGACCGCGTGGTTTGATTCGTCCGCCGAAAACTAGTTCGTCAGCAGAGACAATATGCTCGCAAATTTAATGTTCTTGAAGCGAAAAGTTCGTGAGCTTAAGCGTTCGTCAGCGGAGGTTTTACTGTATATATATATATATATATATATATATATATATACACATACACACATACACACACATACATACACACACAAATATATATATATATATATATATATATATATATATATATATATATATATATATACACACACATCCATATACACACACACACATTAATATATATATATATATATATATATATATATATATATATATTGTGTGTATGTATGGATGTATGTGTGTGTGTATATATACATACATACACATACACACACAAATATATATATACACATACATTTTTTTTTTTTTTTACTGAAGCATACTGGGCCTAAAGAACCTTGGCAAAAAACATCAGCTTCCTTACCCTTTTCCCGCGAGTCCATGAGGCTGATGAGTATGTTGTAGACATAGGACCGCTGTGTCAACATTAGGGACTGTTGAAATCAAACAAACAGCATGGAAACATTTAGCAAACAAAGATGTCGATGCTTCATCTATAATTCCATGAGCACCAGGTGGTTTTTAGAATTATTAAAACCGAAGCACTTGATCATAGTGAATGTCCATGCATGTGTTGTGAGTCACCTGTACTTGCACATCCTGGAAGAGGGCTTTCAGTATAGATACTGCTGAACCAGGAGGCAGTGCGGAGCACTTTGCCTGGAACAATGAAACCATTTACAGATTTATACATTTATACACAACTTCACTCAAAATCCAAGCACAGTCAGGACCAGGTAAGGGATCCAGAAGACTGTCAATAATTCAGTACTTTAAACATTACAGTACTAGTGTACTTCCTACAGATCCCATGATTCGTTATTGAGCCATACACAAGCTTGAGTCACTACTTATTAATCTCATGAGTACTCAGTGAAATGAATCGCTCATTTAATATTAACAGATTAAATCTGGTGTGCGATGGTGATGCCTACCAGAGCTGTGAGGCCATGGAGAACATGTGGTATGAGTGCATAATGATCTTTTAACCGGTTCTCGTAGAACGTTACCAGAACATTCACTGCAAAGAGGGTACAGAAATTAACATAAAGTTCAGCATTTCTTCACCAGACACAAAATACACGATTCAGAATTCATTGTATTTGGTTCATGGATCAGATCATATGTACGTTGTATATTCCACTCTTCAAGTTTGCTCATTTAAAATCCATACTGAGAATGAATGACAGGGTGTAAAGGCCATTTCGATTGTGTCAAGACTTACCCTCGCTTTCGGAAAGACTGCTGTAACATTCCTGCAGGACCTGAGAGAGGAGCTGCACCCCTCGGCCACGTGTCTGGGTCTGAGAGCTTGTTAAGCTTGCCCTAAGCAGCAATAAAACAGCTGGTCAGGGTACATAACTTGAAAGATGCTTGCATGGTTATTTATATTGTTCATTTTTGAATAATATCACAGTGTAGTTTTGTCTGAAGCTGTGCGGTCTGTGCAGTTAAAGATATGACCTGAATTATTTATTTGATTGTTACTATTACACATCTTATTGACTTATTCTCAAGGTCTGCACTCTGAACTTAGTTTATCTTAGCTATACTTCCTGTAATCAAATTTGTAACCTTTATCCTGTGTTTTATGTGGTGCTATAAACCAAGCAACAATATACAGCACATACAAAACATTAAAGTGATCCAAAAAAAACCCCAAAACAAAACAAAAATAGCCCACAGGGTTCCAGCTGCTCTTGCCAAAAGAACCATTTCATAAGATGTCAATATAGGACAGGGACAGCAAATTTCAAAGTGCCAGCTTCAGCGCATGGCAAGTCAATGTTCAGAAACCTATTATACAGTTTTACCTCTATGATCCACTGCTCTGACATGACAGGATTAACACAGTACTGTACCCTCAAACACAACACCAAAAACTCTGATTGAATCTGGTCATTCGGAACACCTTTGCCTATTTCCAGAGATTTCTACATGTCCGAGAGTTTCCCTGGGTGGCCACCATATTACTTCACAGAATTAATCAAGATTATAAATGAAGTAATTAGCTTTGTATTAGGTGTTAAAATGCCCTTTTCCATACGAAATATGCCCTTTAATGCCAAGCAATGACATCTGCACAAAGCCAAAATATTATGTTATCATAATGCATTATACTGTATTGGTTTGGTTAGATTAAAACAAACAAAATTCCAAAAACAAACAAAAAAGTTCACCGTGACACTTTTTTTTTTGTCGAAAAGCGAAATAGCTCACTGCCAAAATGGCCCTAAATGCACCCAAGATTTTATTCAAATCGCAGAAACCAAAAGAAATAGCCATGGGATCCCAAATGATTGCTTACGGTGAGCCCGCACTGCACACCTAATCATCCAAACATTCACATGAGAATCTGTGCAACCGTATATAATACATTACCCAAGAGCCTCAACCAGCTGAAGAATGGAAAATTGTCCAGCTTCAATACCTTTAAAAAGACAAACCGAAAGTTTATTATCTTACACTGCTACCGTCTGAACAAACTTCATAGATCACAGTGTCGTTCATTCAGAATAAGCAGTACTTCATATCCATCATTTTCACAGGCTTGGAAGCAATGTGTTCTCAGTAATGTTGGCCATTTTGCTTCCCTGTTAGGCTTGGATCATGCTGCAATATTTTAAACACTTCAACAATTCCAATCCCATCATGACTATTTGTGAAATTATTATTCTATTCAATTATTTGTTCATTTTCTCAGCTGCTTGATCCCTAATTAGAGTCTCAGGGAAATACTCAATTCTACTCAAGGCAAAAGGACTAATGCAGAGATGAAAAGGACTGTGGGAAAAAAGCTGTCAACAGAAAGAATAAAGGGAACAGCACACTGCTATGCGTGATATTCCAAGCATTTACTGATTAATGCATTCTCCCATAGTTGTAATTTCATGAAAATTAACATTATTTGGAATTTTCGTTTTTAAACAAGTAATTATGCATGATGTTGAAGCATGTTGAAATAGACTTCTTCAAATTTGACTTTTTTCATCAAACATATGCAAACTGATATTTTTCCCATTCTCCAAGGTCTAAATTAACTAAATATACCAGTTACTTTGATCTTGTACCTTGGCTATGCCTGCCCCAAGAGCCATATTTATTGTTGACGTTTTTCAAAAACGCTGAAAAATTCAAGATATGTCTTTGTTTTCATTGCAGCTTCCCAGAGTTTGATGCTATAGCATTAAAAGTGGTACCAAATGAAAGGCAATATAATTTTCTTGCATATGGTAGTAAACACATGAACACCTGTGTAAATTTTAACAAATGAATACCTATTTTTTGTGCTTTGAAAGGATGACATATGATACATAACTGTCTCAAAAATGTTACTCTTAATGCAGGTATATCACAATCACATCTCACTAATTATGTTTTTCTCTTCATTTTAGATTGTCATTTAAGATTGATTTGTTAAGATTTGTGAACTGCTGACATCATGGCATCTACAAGACAACTACGTACCCCTTTTTTTTTTGCTATAGCATCAACCTCTGGGAAGCTACAATGAAAACAAAGACATAATATCCCAAATTTTTCAGTGTTTTTGAAAAACGTCAACAATAAAACTACATGGCTCTTGGGGCAGGCATAGCCAAGGTCCAAGATCAAAGTAACTGGTATATTTAGTTAATTTAGACCTCGGAGAATGGGAAAAATATCAGTTTGCATATGTTTGATGAAAAAAGTCAAATTTGATGAGGTCTAATGTTGAAAACTGGGTACTTATTGCAGGCCTACTGTTTATCATGATTATAGCTTACCTGTCTGGCAATTTGAGGAGTAGACTATTCAGGGGGTTTTAAACTGGGTATGGAGCTGGAGTAGTCAGAGTAAACTGATGCTGGTTAAGAAATATTATGCAGATTGTCTCAGCAAACCACAGCCAAGGTGGTGGTTCAAATATTTCTACAGCAGGAAGTGTTATTCAGACTAGGGCTCGGGAATTGTTGGGAAAGAACCAAGCTGTAATTGGTCAAAATAAGCAAGCACCTCTGGTTTTATTATGTCTTGATAGGCTCAATTTTTTGTCATATCACAGAAGACAGTGATGTTTATTCTGCAGATGTGGAAGCCAGTGTGTGTGAGACTTAAAATGATATTTATCATGTCAAGTGAGTGCACCAATTATTTGGCAGTTACCAGGGAAAATTGGTGATAGCATGGATAGAAGCAAAATTGAATATGAAGTGCTTCTGCATTGTAGGAAATACAGTACACACGTTTATGACGTTATTAAAAGACGTCATGCATGACAGAGGCATCATCAATACGAATTTTAAACTCTGTGCAGTGTTTAAAATATTTTACACTTTACAAACACAATGTAGCGGTAAAGGTGTTGTTTACTCCAACACCCATCAATAATCAAGCGATTCGGAAATTCGGTCCAATATCTCAGTGCATGTTCACATCCTGCTAACCAGTTAACACACATGAACAAACTGCTAGCTTCCACATGTCACTGTTAGCTTTATGACAATTCTTGTTTAAGACGAGTTTCGTCGTGCACTACTAATCTCTAGTCGCTTTGCTCAGAGACAACAGTTTCTACTTGTGCAGAACACAGGATGTGGTAACGGAGCTAGCAACTCTAGTTATGTTCCACACGTTGATATTCCCACACACCCGTTTTACTTCAAATCCCACCTCCTTTATTGTGACTGGACAGTAGTGCATAGCTGACCAATTAAGCAACAAAATAATTCTAAAACATGAATTTCTAGCCAATCACAGGGCGGAAGGCAGGATTGGTCGGAATACGCGTGGAATGAACAGTACACATTTAGTAGAAATTACAGCCCGCACACCCAGCGTCACAAACACATATGAAAGTACTGTTCGTTCATAATAGCAATATTTATACACAGATATATTACACACCTGTCGCGATATTTACAGCTGTAGAATCAGCTTGTCCTAATACAAACTCCTCCACCAGACCTAACAGTTGAGGACTGTCGGCAGCCATCGCGAAGAGCTTCAAACATTCATCTTGCGCATGCGCAGACATTGATTTACGGAAGAAAATTACAAAACGTTTAATTATAGACACTCGTTTATATATGTAGAAATACATTTCTAGTTTTTAATGCTTTTAACAGCATATTTTCTACATTAATTTGGCGTAATTTCAGTCGATTAAAAAAAATCTGTGTGACGTCACTAGGCCACAAATTAGGAAAGCGCGCATGCGCGTAAAAGCTTGTAACCAACAGCTGAAGCTGGCCAAGAGTGCGATTAGGATAACTGAGTAGAGAGGGGACACAGGAAAGAGTTGGAATTCTGGCCCATGTTGGGCTTTTGGGGGGGAATTAAACAGTTAATTCTGAGTTTAGTGTCGTAGTTAACTGTGGTTTCCCTGTAGACCGACACTGGGTACTTGTAAACGGACAGGTTTTAGCCAAAAGCGATCTTATTTTTCAGTCAGAAAAAAAACCCTCTTCTCTCGCGCACACAAGTAGAGTGAAATAGTGAGTTGGTGAACTAGCACTTCTACCCCGTTATCTTTACACAAATATATGTTTGTGTACACTGTAGTTGTGCTTTACATTCGCGTTTAGTCAGGAAGCGTTGCTAAATTACAGAACTTCTAGTTCCTCCGAGTCTTGACTGGTTAGTTTGGTGAGTTTGTGCTAACTACTTGGCTAAAACAAGCTGTGTCGCGCGAGACAACTTGAGAAATTGAGACCAACTTCGACGAAAATAGTCGGTGTCCAAGGTAGGCCAATTTTAAATAACTTGATTACTAAATATTATTTTACTCTGTGATGTTCCTGACGTGTTGAAATTAGTTTTGGACCGAACGCAACGGAAATCGTGCGAGAGACCCCCGGATGACCAGCTGGGTTTTACAGCTGAATCTGTCAACAATAACAACGTAGAGCCAAGTCTTTACCTGATGGATTACCAGCAGGAGATGATTGTGTAACTTTATTTCTCAGGTCTTTTTTTCCCAAGAGCTTGTTTTAGTTTGGTGTGATCTCCTTACACCGCTTTTTACAGTTGATCTGTGATCACGTAAACAACGGAAGAATCCACTGACCGCTCTGATGATCTCTAATAGGTGGGAAGAGTCATCCATTAACGCTGCTGCTTTATGACACAGACACTTGACTGAGTGCACTGCGTGCAAGAGAAATAAAGGAAGTTCTACCCAAATGTTTCAACGATTGTGAACAGGGAATTATGTGGCGGCTGTTGAAGTGAGCACCATGGGAGGATGTGTGGGGAGAGAGCGGCCTGAATCCCAAGGCTCAT
Source organism: Plotosus lineatus (assembly GCA_024760905.1). NCBI lineage: Eukaryota > Metazoa > Chordata > Actinopteri > Siluriformes > Plotosidae > Plotosus > Plotosus lineatus. The sequence continues at coordinate 29,803,480 of CM045730.1, forward strand.
CTCGCCGAGGAAGGGGTCAGAGAAAACGTGGAGGTAAGGGTTCTGTTCAGTGTAAGCTTGGCATGGTGCATTTCTTAGTTGTAGACATAGACTGGTATGTTGGCAGTGGTGGCCTGGTGGTAAAGGGTGCTGGATCACTGATCCTAAGGTTGGGGGTTCAAGTCCCACAGTGGCTCCACAAGGTTGCCATTGTTCCCCCCAGTGCAGCTAACTGGGTTATCAAAAGCTGGCCATGTCTCTCACTGTCTATGGTGAGAGGTTCATGTCAAAGAACCATTGCTGACTTTGGTAAAGAGTAGCTGCATTTCTGTCCCTTGCCAAAGAGTTGTTGGACAAGCATCAGATGTAAAAACCTATGCCAACTCAAACATGTAAATCAGATGATTCGCTGTGGCGACCCCTGAAAAAAAAAAAGGGGGGGGGGGGACGAAAGAAGACCAGACTGGTATGCTGGCTGAATGGTCTTTCCACCCCAAATCTGGGGAGAAGGCTCCTGAAAAAAGTCATCTGTGGCCCTGTAATAAACCTTTCTGCCTCTGGAAAATGTCCAATCAAATGCCCCTATGACCAACTACTCTTGTGATTCCGTGATTAAACCTGTGATATGACCTCTTAAAGGTGACTGTGTGTCTTTGGAAAGACCTCTGGGGCGAGGTAGGGTTTTGTCAGAGACCTGAAGAAATGGAAAGACTTGGGCCTGAGCTGGAGCTTATCCAGGTTTCTATACCCCTGAAGTAGTGTTCAGCTCCTGTATGGAATGCTCGTCCATCGCTGGTTACCTTCCCAGTATTGTTGCTGGTTCCAATTTAAACTACTGGTTAGACAGAGGCACACTTGTAATTAAGATCCTTCCCAGCATGGGGGTTAAATGGGATTTGAGCCCACGACCTCTTGGTCATGAGTCAAGCCCCTCACCATGACACCAAAAGAGATGCCACTGTCCAATTTTGCTCACTTTGCAAACTTAAGATTCCTAATCTCTGTATTAAAATGGGCTTTATGTTCATCAGGGAGACTGATGCAAAATGACACCAAATTTGTCATAAGATGTTTAATTCAGAAGAATTGTCAGGAAATGTTAAGTAATTCAGTGTTTTTAATCCATGAAACCATTGTGACAAAATTGATATTTATGGGTATTGGGTAATGATCAACTTTTACCCTCAATTTTATTACTACTGTGGTTATCAAAGTGAAATTTACTGCACATCTTTAATGTTTTATGCTTTTATGCTTATAACCCATTCATTGATTATATGCACTGAAACAGATGTTGGCTATAGAGCCTGATCAGCCACACTCTTGAGAGATTAAGGAACATCTCAAGAAGATAGATACAGTAGGCCCTTGACATTCGCGGGGGTACGGTTCCGGGCCTTTCCGTGAATCAAGATAATCCGCAAATTCTGTACCCGGAAGTAAAACCCCATGTATGAGGTCACATGTGCGAAATACTATGTATCTATTACATGCACTAAAATATGCTTCTTACTCATTAATACAGTATTAATGTAGTAAAATGTAGTTATGATTAAGAAAAACTTTTTAATTTTGTTCTGTGATATTTAGTAATAAAATATATAAACATTATACAGCATATACTGTTGAAAAGCACTCGTTTTAAAGTGTTTTTCAATTATTAGTCCAGTACAGTACTGAAGTTAATGTTTGTGCGTGAGATTTTATGTTCTGCAGCATGTTTAACAAACCATACCAAAAGGATAAACTTTGTAACGCTTCATGTCCTTTTACATTGAACTTGGAGTTCTTCAAGATGGCGCTGCCTGGAGGGCAACGTTGTGGAGTTCAGAGTCAAATTGTTTCTTTGTTCGTTTTCATTTGTTTTATTTGTTTGTTCATGTTTTGCACTATGCTCGTCTATGAATGGTCGATCCTACTACAGCTGTGAGCAGCTTCAGGTTCGGGCAACTAAGCATGCAACAACATTGAGCTGCAATGCTATGCTATCATTAAGCCCAGGTGGCGTTCTCAGATTCTCCAGCGCTTGGTTAGCACTTCCGGCCATACTGCTTTAAAAGCTTAACTGGTAATTAAAACACACACACAAAAAAAGAGGCTCATTTGCAAAGGGACATCGATAAAGGGGTGGGACATCAGCTCAACCAATCAGGAGAACGGAGGACAGCCATTGGCTGAATTTGAATCACGTGCCGGTTGCTCGGCAGTCAGTGAATACTCAAACCGTGGGTGCAAAACCCCGAATAGTCAAGGGCCTACTGTATAGGAAGAGATTTGTCAACTGTTAAATCAACAATGAAAATTGGTTTAGCAGCTTTGTTTAGCATAAAATAAAGGAGTGCACCCAAGAGGTGCATGTACCTACATATAAGTACAGTATGTGTCTATATGCATATGTACACATGCATGTATTCTATATACACTTGTACATCTATTCACCCGTCCATAGACTTGAACATCAATTCACACACGTTATGTTGGGGTGTATAGCATATACTGGGGAAGAGGTAGAATTTTTCGACTAGGTCCTTTCACACGACATGACTTTTCCTGAAGTTGATAGTCTTGCTGGCATAGCCACTTTGTTACAGTTCAGGGTGTGTGACTTAATCAATTTAACAGAAATTTGTGCAGCAAGTGGTCAGATACTTTTGCAGGGTGCAAAATTAGCGCCGGTCCACTGGCATTTGCCAACGTTTTTGTAGGAGGTCCGGGAAAATCCAATACCGGCCCTCGTGTCAGGCAGTGTCAGATCTGTGGTTCGGTTCCAGCCCTTCCCACGGATCATGAAAATCCAGGAGTTATTGAAGCGGTTTTAAAACTATGTATGATATTACGTGCACTAAAATATGCTTCTTAAACACATTCTATAGACGGTCTTACTCATTTATTCAGTATTAATGCACTAAAATGTAGTAATGATTAAGTAAAAACTTTTTTTTAAATTTTGTACTGTGATATTTATTAATGAATAAAGTGCTTAGGCTCCTTACCAGAAGTTAGTTATTAATGAATAAAGTGCTTAGGCTCCTTACCAGAAGTTAGAGAAGATGCAGTGCATTTGTGTGGCATCTTCTTCTTTTCCTTTCGGCTTTTCCCTTCAGGGGTCGCCACAGCGAATCGTCTGCCTCCATCTCATACATGTGCTGTCTCACTGATGTGCTCATTCCCGATCCTATCCATCCTCGTTACTCCCAAAGAGAACCTCAACATTTTCATTTCTGCTACCTCCAGCTCAGCCTCCTGTCTTTTCCCTAGGGCCACTATTTCTAAACCATACAAAATCGCTGGCCTCAACACCTTCCTTATCTCTGCTCCCTGTAACCTCACCGTTCCTGTTGGGTCCTTGTTATTCATACACATGTATTCTGTCTTACTGAGGCTAACCTTCATTTCTCTCCTTTCCAGGGCATACCGCCACCTCTAGATTTTTCTGCACTTGTCCTCTGCTCTCACTGCAGATCACGATGTCATCTGCAAACATCATAGCGCATGGAGATTCTTGTCTAACCTCGTCTGTCAGCCTGTCCATCACCATAGCAAACAAGAAGAGGCTGAGAGCTGACCCTTGATGCAGTCCCACCTCCACCTTGAACTCTTCTGTCACACCGACAGCACACCTCACCACTGTCTTACATCTCTTATACATGTCCTGCACCACTCTAACATACTTCTCTGCCACTCCAGACTTTCTCATGCAATACCACCGTTCCTCTCTCGGCACCCTGTCATATGCTTTCTTCAGATGCACAAAGGCACAATGCAGCTCCTTCTGACCTTCTTTGTACTTCTCTATTAACATCCTCAAGGCAAACACTGCATCTGTGGTGCTCTTTCTTGGCATGAAACCAAATGGTTGTTCACAAATGCTGACCTCTGCCCTTAGTCTAGCTTCCACTATTCTTTCCCATAACTTAGTCGTATGGCTGAACTTTATCCCTCTGTAGTTGCCACAACTCTGCACATCTCCCTTGCTTTTAAAAATGGGCACCATCACACTTCTCCTCCATTCCTCTGGTATCCTCTCACCCTCAAAACCCTGTTGAATGTTCTTGTCATGAAATCTACTGCTACCTCCTAGACCAGGGGTGTCAAACTCGTGCCACAAAGGGCCATGTGGCTGCAGGTTTTTGCTTCAACCAAGCAGCAGCACACCTGACTTGGCTCATTTCATCAATTGAGCTGAGTATTCAGCCAGTTGATTGGCCAATCTCTGTACAGAGCACACAGATTGACCAATCGGCTGCCTGAAGACCTAGATCAGTTGATTAAATGAGTCAAGTCAGGTGTGCTGCTGCTTGGTTGAAGCAAAAACCTGCAGCCACATGGCCCTTTGTGGCACGAGTTTGACACCCCTGTCCTAGACACTTCCATACCTCCACCAGTATGTCATCAGGACCAACTGCCTTTCCACTCTTCATCCTCTTCAATGCCCTCCTCACTTCATCCTTACTAATCTTTGCTACTTCCTGGTCCTCTTCTACCCTTTTTTTTTTTTTTCCCCTTCTCTCTTTCATTTTCCTCATTCATCAGCTCTTCAAAGTACTCTTTCCATCTTCCCAGCACACTTCTGTCATCAGTCAATACATTTCCCACTCTGTCCTTAACTCTAACTTGCCGCATGTCCTTCCCATATCTATTTCTCTGTTGTACCAACCTGTATAAATCATTTATTCCCTCTTTACTTTCCATCAAAGCATACAAGTCATCATACACCCTCTGTTTGGCCATTGACGTAGCTACCTTTGCCTTACGCTGTGTCTCCCTGTATTCCTGTTTACTCTCTTCAGTCCTCTCTATGTCCCACTTCTTAGTTAACCTCTTCTTTTGTACACACTCCTGCACTTCCTCATTCCACCATCAAGTATTCTTATCTCCTCTCCTTCCAGATGACTCACCAAGTACTCTCCTACCAGTCTCCCTGATCACATTAGCTGTAGTTGTCCAGTCATCTGGAAGCACTTCCTGACCACCCAAAGCCTGTTTCAACTCCTCCTTAAAGACAACCCGACACTTTCTTTTTCATCTTCCACCATGTTGTCTTCTGCTCTGCCTTTGCCTTCTTCACCTTGCTCACCATCAACATCATCCTGCACACCACCATCCTATGCTGTTTGGCAACACTCTCGTCCACTACTACTTTGCAGTCACAGACTTCCTTCAAATTACATCGCCGACACAAGATGTAGTCTACCTGTGTGCTCCTACCTTCGCTTTTATAAGTCACCCTATGCTCCTGTCTCTTCTGGAAGAAAGTATTTACCACAGCCATTTCCATCCTTTTTTGCTAAATCTATCAACATCTGTTCTTCTGCGTTCCTGTCCTGGATACCAAACCTGCCATCACTTCCTCGTCCCCTCTGTTTCCTGCACCAACATGTCCATTGAAGTCTGCCCCAATGGCCACTTTTTCATCTCTGTATCACGTCATCTAACTCACTCCAGAATCTCTCCTTCTCTTCTAGCTCACATCCTGCCTGTGGTGTGCCTGTGGGGCATAAGCACTAACAACATTGAACATCACAACTTGAGACTCCTCAATCTGTCTGACACTTCTAGAACGTTAATGACAAACTCCTTCAAGATGACTCCTGCTCCATTTCTCTTCCCATTCACACCATGAAAAAACAACTTAAACCCTGCTCCTAAACTTCTAGCCTTGCTACCTTTCCACCTGGTCTCCTGAACACACAGTATATCCACGTTCCTCCTCTGCATCATGTCGGCCAGCTCTCTACCTTTTCCTGTCATAGTTCCAACATTCAAAGTCCCTCCTCTCAGTCCTAGACTCATGCTTTTCCTCTTCTCTCTCTGCCTACGGACACACCTCCCGCCTCTCCTTCTTCGACCAACAGCAGTCCAATTTCCACCAGCACCCTGTTGGTTAACAGCACTGATGGTGGTTGTTGTTGTTAACCCGGGCGGGCCTCGACCGATCCGGTATGATTTTTTTTTTTTTTTTTTTTTTTTTTTTTTTATTGTGACTCGCATATTTTATTTGGCATTTGTTTTACACCGGCTTCCCTTCCTGACGAAACCCTCTGCATTTATCCGGGCTTGGGACCGGTGTGAGGGAGAGACACTGGCTTAAATAATAATAAAAACACACTAAGAACATGAATTCACAATTCAAGCAATCACGTTGATGACATGTGCTCGAAGGAGGAAAAAAAAGGTGTACACATCTTCTGCAACCAATCAGCAGGAGGGAGAAACAAAAGCTCTCAGCCATTGGCTAAATTTGAATCACGTGCAAGTAACTTCCAGGTTTCTTGTTAATCAGTGAGGAGGATAATAACATTTTAACTAATGATGTCAAAGCAGACAAAATTAACTGGCTTTGTAAAAGATCAAAAAACACCAAAGTGATGCTGACTAATGTCAGAGATTTTAAAGATTATGAAAGGAATCGACATCCAAAGAGGACCGATGACTATTTCACACTTTGAAAGTTTGAGTTAACGCACTAATTTAATGTTATTTAAAGGTAACTATGTAGTTCTAATACTGTAATAGGCCTGAGTACAGTTTTACAATGCAAACACCAAAAATATTGGTCAAATTCAAGAAAATATGACTTGTTCATAATTCTCAACCGTCTATTGAATTATCTGCAGCGTTCATGTTACTGTTTGACTTATGAGTTTTGAGAATTACGAACTAAAATGGATATACTTGAGAATTGGTTTACATGTACATTTCTTATTCAGTCATAAGGCTATTGTACACCGAAATCGACAGGTGAATGAAGGAAAAAAAAAGAATAACAGATTATCATATTAATCATTCCAGAAAAAGTAGGATCAAGTATAATTCTTGGGGGTCCTGCAGATTTTTTTTCTTCTGCCATCCGTCTGGTAGAAAATTTTCTTAATTTCATGTACTGCAATTGTGAATGCCTGCCATAATAGATCAGATAGAGCACCTCACCGAGAGTTTTATTGTCTGCTAAAACTTCATTACAAATCAATGAGCAATTGTAGACAGACTGTTAACTTGCCTAGCTGTTTGTCATCATGGAATTAGAGGTGTATTATCGACTTACAAGGTAAAAATGAAGTGAAATGTTTTGCATGCACAGCTCTCCAGATTGGCAATTGCTTCTCAGCTTTCCAAACTTGTCTGTCATGCTTTTAAAGAAGCGCACACCTGCTTCACAGTGAGAAGGTGCTGAGTTTGAGCTATAGGCTCACCGAGGTTGTTTCTGTGTGGTGTTAGCTGGTTTTCCCTGTGCTTATGTGGCATTAATTCTACTTGGAAACTCCACATAAATACCCTGTCCAACCATGGGACTTGAAGCTAGGATTTTCTTGCTGTGGGGCAGTCGTGTTCATTACTATGCTACCATGCTGCCCTATACCTTGAGTTCATTTGTGTTGAAATGTAAATACAGAAAAACAAAACCTAAATAACTTAGTATTCATACCTGTTGATTAGCTTGTTAGCTTGAGCAATACACCTAACCTTCCAGTCATGTGGAATGAGTGTGTGGCAATATAAAGACTGGCCATCTATTAATTTCAATTCTGGTAAATGATCCGATGAGGGTTTTATTCCCCACCTCCAGCTTTCACAGGTGACTTTTTTTTCCCCTTGTTTGTTTTTTGTTAGAGTGTTTAATTTATCTGGAATGTAGTGAGAATGTCAAATGTAACACCCTCTCAAAAAGCAAGGTAGCTCCTGGGCTTGCTTGGCTCTTATGGAAGTGCCTTTAAACACGCAGTCATCTAACTTGAGGTCATGCCAGCTGTGTAAGGCAGGCTTCACTGAAGATGACACAGGTCAATAGTTCTAAGCACTCGTACAGAACCTAACCCACATCTTAACTTGATTCTTGCTGTTGGAGTCTCCAACAAAACTCCTCATACAAAATCCCTGAAGAAAATTTAAGTGGATCTGTTAAAGCAAATAATGATACCAGGAGGAAAAAATGTCATGTTTTTACATTCAAATGTGCTTTAGGAAATGTTGAAATGAACTACCTGTTTTTAATGTTGGTGTTTGCATACACACCAGGATAGATTTTTAAGTGGTGAAACCATTAAACCTTTTGTAGTTGTTTATGCTTATATATATATGCTTGTATAGGCTAGGAGTATAATGAAACTGCTTGAAGTCCAGGCCATCTCCTATTAGATGTGGGATAGAGAGCCACGGAATCGGAGATCTGAAAAACATAACCATAGTTTAAACTGCATTGATAATGTTTTAAACCAGGTTATAAAGTGAAGTGTGTAACAGAACTACACTGTTCCTGTTAAAGCACATTTGAAATACTATAAGGTGTTAAATTCACACTGTCGAAATGACACTAGTGCGTTTTATAAAACCTGCTGTGCCCCTTTATCAAGAGATACTGAGTCATTCACTTGACCTCATTTCTGGAACTGGACAAAGTTGTAGTGTTTGTGTCTTAAGTGAGCCATGTCATTAATATTCATGCCTACTTTGTGATCTCCTCTATTGCAACATGTAGAGTTGTAGAGACATGCCTCAGTTTCCTATCCAAGATATGCTCATGGCATGCATGATTCCTGCTGGAGCTGTTTGATATCTGAGCTCACTGACCACTCAGCAAGAGGAAAACGCTTTCGGATGTTTGTCGTTTCATGTCACAATTATGCTGAAAGAATTTGATGCATTAATTCCTTCATACACTTCACCTAACCCCTTTTTCTGAAGTGATGCCACAGTTGATTTGTGTCCATGGAAGCAGAATTATTTTGGGTGCAGGGTGGCATACAGTTAACCTTCAGGTTATTGCAACTGTTCTGTAAAACTGTCTTGTACATACATGTCCACGTGTTGCATTCTGTGCCAGGAAATGCATTGTAACAGTTCTGATATAGGGACCTGACCTTTTGATTGTAGTAGAAAATTGTATTTTATTGCTTAAGATCAAGTCTGCCCTAACAGGGGTCATTTTGAAAACACAATTGTTTCCCAAAATTTTCTGTCTCCATGGAAATGCTACAATGCTGTCTTGGACATATGCATTGGGAGTTTGTGTGGTGTGGACAATATGAACACTAGTTCTTGCATACCAGCCACTTGTATTTGCTTGCAATGCAACATGAATATTGGTTATAATGCGAGAAAGATTTGCCAACTCCGAGTTTGGATCACTTGACTTGTTTAGGGTACGGCTCATTTGTGCTGTAGTGTCTGTGGCCCTGGACAAAAAGAAACTTTGGGAATAGTTTAATGTGTCACTGTTATTGCACTGGAAATCCTCTGTTTAACTGAAGGGCGCAACTGTGTTGCATGTACAGGGATCCATCACTTTCCGCGGTTGATTGGGACCGAGATGCCCACGCAACCATCGAAATCCGCAAAGTCAGATCCACCCCCCCCAACTGACGTGTGCATACATGTATACAGACGCTCCCCGACTTACGTTTTTAATTGGTTCCGGACGGCCGAACGCAAGTTGAAAGTGAACGCAAGTTGTTACGGTGACGTGAATTATGACGCTCATACTGTACTATACATCCATAAATACCATTACCGTATCTCATAAAACACCCCTAAATCAATTATTATAAAGATAACATTGTCAAATAATATCAACATTAATTTCAAATAAGTCACTTATTTATACTGAGTCACTTTACATGAAGCTTAACAGTCAATCAACGCTTACAATATGTGAGGCGCTCAAAACCGAAAGTAGTGTACTTGCTGTGGGTTATACAGACTTCCGGTCTTTCAAGTGCACAAGGGTGCCGTTGAACTTGTTTAGAACACAGCCTGCACTGATGTAAATCCCAGCAAAGCGGAGTTTTTTTTTTAATTTTTTTTTTGTGTGTGTGTGTGTGTGTAAGTAAACTTTATTCAAGAGACACATACAAAGAACAAGTACAAATCCTAATAATTATTAATATAAAAATAAGTATACACTCTTAGGATTCTGCTCAAAGATCATAAATATCTGTAATTGTTCTGTAATTTGTGGATTCGGGTTTTCATTTTACAACTCTTTGCTTAACTGAGTATGCATGGTTGATTGTGCCGATCTGAGCAGACAGTTGATTCATCTCTGTGTATGAGACTTGCACCCATGCTAGTAGGCTTACGCTTCTGACCAACCATATTTGCTTAGGGTTACAAAAGTCCGCAAAACAATGTAAACAAAAAGATCACAGAGATGACGTCTTGACACAAGAGTAACACACAATATAACTGATTTACACACACGTACTCGGTCTGTAGTTTGTAAACAATGAATGCAGCGTCCTTACGTCCGCGTACTACGTAGGTGCGTCTATTTTTTTTTTTTTTTTTTGTGGGGGGGGGGACACACGTAAAACGGATGAATGTAAGTCGGGGAGCGTCTGTATGTGTATATAATATTAATACATATTTAATGCTACAAATGCTTATAATAACAAACATTTAAAAAATGTAAATAAAATATAAATGCACACATAGATGGTATTTCATGAGCAGAAGACGACACGTACATACTCATGCAGATGCATTTCCTTAACTTTTCCACCTATTCTTCCTTAATTTCCTTATTTTTAATTCGATGAATATCTACTTTGGTTTTTTAAAAACCGCGATGCGACTGAAGCCACATTAATTGAAGCGCGAAGTAGCTAGGGATCCCTGTATAGAGATTTCCTAACCCCATTTTTCTGATGAAAAATGCAATAATAAAATTCTGAGATTTGTTTGACAGGCAATTCCACTGTAGCTGACATGCCATTTTCACAAAAGATGATACAAAAACAAGACTTGTAGCTATTATTACGAATAAAATTAATTCATTCATTTTCTGAACCACTGAATCCAAATGAGGGTCATGGGGAGGCTGCGGGGGGGCGCAGTGATAACAACCATTGACAGAGTTGGGCTTGGACCCCCAACCTTGGGATCGATAATCAAGGACATTACCACTGGGCCAGTACTGCTGCACAAATAGAACTTGATTATAAAATCCATTTGAATTTTTTTAAAGACCTGAACATCAGTGAAAATACTGTGTCATTAAAACTCTTGTAATACAGACGCTCCCTGACTTGCATTCATCTGTTTTGCGGTTTTTCGATTTTACATTTTTTTTTTCTTCAAAAAAAGTCAATTTGAGTTTAGACGTATATGTAGTACGCTGATGTAATGACACTGCGTACATTATTTACAAACAACAGACTGAACGTGCCCCCCCTTCTTCCCAGTTCAGTTTATATATATATATATATATATATATATATATATATATATATATATATATATATATATATATATATATATATATATATATATATATATATATATATATATATATATATATATATATATATATATATATATATATATATATATATATATATATATATATATATATATATATATATATATATATATATATATATATATATATATATATATATATATATATATATATATATATATATATATCGTTTTATATATATATATATATATATATATATATATATATATCGTTATATATATATATATATATATCGTTATATATATATCGTTATATATATATATATATGTTATATAGCGTGTCACCTTTGTGTTAAGACGTTGTCTCTGTGATCTTTGTGTTTACACTGCGGACTTTTGTAACCCTAAGCAAATATGGTTCATCAGAAGTGTAAGCCTACTAGCATGGGTGTAAGTCTCGTACACAGATGAATTAACTGTCTGCTCGGACTAAACTTTAGGGTATCAAAATGAGTGGGGGAGCTCCAATATGGAATGTAAGATGGGCTTTTTTTTTTTTTTTTTTTTTTCCCTCAACCCTCATTTTCAAAGTGCGTTTGCCTCGCAGACTTCAAAAGGAGAGGCAGCCACCACAGCTTCATTCTGGGTGATTCACTCAATCATTAAGAACAAGAAATTCTATTTAGTGCAAGTCATCAGATTAAGCTAATGACAAATGTACAGAGTTGTATTGAGGAATATGGGTTCACTTAGTTATGCATGGTTCACATAAAGAATTCAATATATTTATGAATAAGTAAATGTTTAGCAACCTTCTAGTTGGTAGATCGTTTTTGACTTGGTCATTTTGTAAGTAGCTCACATGCTGCAAAAGTGTGTGTACCTCTGGTGTAGAGTAACTGGAAACTGCATTGTTCCATCAGGAAATCAGATGCTTGTGTGAAACACTCCCATTGATCTGCAGAGTGCTTTGCTGCATTTAGACTGAAATTTAGTAATACAAGGATTTAACTGATTAAAAACTAATTCTTTCCAGTGATCACCAATGGAATACCATGGAAGGATGCTAGACTTGTTTTGTAATACAGGTATGATTTGTATTATCATAAACCCCTCTCGGATTCTTCTGGAACATCCTGAGATTTGGTGTATTTTGGGTTCAGGCCATTGAGCTCCATGCCCATTCTGGAACATTCTCCATAAGCATAGGGTTCTTCCTTCAGAAATGGATTCACAGTTTTGTTTTGTTTTGTTTTTTTAACTTGGAAGTGTTTTTCATGGTGTTGACTCATGGGCAGCTCGCATTAGAGTCGTCTTTTTTTTTGTTTGTTTGTTTGTTTTTAGTTGTTACTTAAGTCGATATTGTGAAAGGTGTTCTTCAGTGAGATGGCAGAATTTAATTCTCAAGTGCATCGTTGTGTATCCTGAGAAAATATAAACGAATGTGGCCTCAATATGGCCATACACATGGAGAGAGAGGCAGCCTTGAGGTCTCATCCTTTTTATTTCTGTTCACAATCATGAAATCTAAGTCAGAACAGTGGTGTTGATTTTCCAGTCATTTGTAGTAATGGAAAGTTACAACGTTCGAGCTTAAAGCTTATTTTAGCAGAAATTGCAGATTGCTAAAATAAAAATGCACATTCTCCTCATTGTCAGCCATTTCGGTCACATGTTCACCTGAGTGTCCAATGATCACTGCTGGGAAACAGTGTACTCACTGATCCCTCTACTTATTGGCCCCAGGTCAAATAGATGTCACTAATTTATACTTGCAAACAGTTGAAAAACCTTAAAAGTACAGAGGCACACAGCGTTTTCAGATGTCTTGTGCAATAATCTAGGAGCTTATTTCATATATAATATAATATATAATAAAATATGTGTATATATATATATATATATATATATACAGTAAAACCTCCGCTGACGAACACTTAAGCTCACGAACTTTTCGCCTCAAGAACATTAAATTTGCGAGCATATTGTCTCTGCTGACGAACTAGTTTTCGGCGGACGAATCAAACCACGCGGTCGAACAGTGCCACGGTGGCGGCCACGAGAAGCTGACGCACGCTCATGGCGTCACAGTTCGTCACACCCCTTTCTTTGAATGCGGAAGTGGTTTGTGTTTGATAGACATTTTGGACCATATTAAGTGTACTTTTGCTATTATGGGACCAAAAAAGACCCCACCACAGGCGGAGATAATTGAAAAACACGAACGAGGTGTGCGTTTGTGTGACTCGGCGTCCCAGTACCAGTACGCTAAGTCTACCACCATCCTTAAGAACAAGGAAGCTATTAAGGGTGCGTGTGTGGCTAAGGGTGTTTCCAAACAGTAGGCGTTTCCAAACTTTCCTTCCAAACAGTAAGTCCCTCCCTCCCTCCTCCTCCCACTCCATTCCATCAAGCCATCAACTACCATCACAAAGGTAAATAAAACGACTTTATTATAGAGTACAGTTTATTTCTTTAATTACAATACAATAGACATTTATTATACATAAAATAAGGTATATTTTTGTGTAGTTTTAAGGCTTATTTAGTAGAAAATTATGTTTTATGGGGACCTGGGAACGGATTATTCTCATTTTAATGGTTTCTTATGGGAAATAAATGTTCGGAAGACGAACTTTTCGCCTCACACACACTTTCTGGGAACCAATTATGTTCGTGAGCAGAGGTATCACTGTATATGTATATATATATATATATGTATATATATATATATATATATATATATTTTTTTTTTAAGTTTCTTTTTATTTTGCCATTGTGAGGAAATTTAGATCTCTGTGTGTCTGTTTTAAAGTGTCCCCCAGTGTGAGCAATTTTATTTGCTATTATGTTATGCATGTCTCTCTTATTATATTTTTGTAGTTCTGTTTATCGGACCTGAAACAAATTCTTCTGGTGAAAAACTTGCCTCGGGATACAGTAGTACCTCACCTTATGAAATTAATCCGTTCCAGAACTTTTTTCGTAACCTGCTTTTTTCATAAGTTGAACCACGTTTTACATTTTACACGATGCGTGATTTGTTCCAAGGCTCCCAATACTACCCATAAACCCTTTAAAAATTATAAAAGCATACCTTTCAAGACCTCCTTCTGCTTCAATATCGTACTGATGGTAGACGGGTTTGGCCATATTCCTTTGTGATATCACTCAAGCCCGTTTCTTCTCCTCACTCCCACCGGAAATCATGTGTGTGTGCGTGCGCGCGCGTGTTGACTGTCTTAGCAGAGTTATAATCTTACAATTGTTTATGGAAGGTTAAAAGCCTAAGTCAAGAAATAAAGCATAAAACAGTAACTCTGTCCTTTACACGAACAGAATCATGGTGGCTTCAGCTCTATAATAGGCAATGGGAGGTAAATGCGTCATTCCTTTTAGACAATGGGATCCCTGTCCAAGATGGCGTCAAGTGGACCTGCCCAAGATGGTGCTTGAGTGAAGGTGACATGAACGACAGCTCAGTTGTTAGCCAATGGGAACTGGCTGGGTGGGATGTTTGAACGTCATTAATGGGAGATCAGCTCATGCATTGTTTGAATGGTGCAATTTAATGTTTGAAAATTTAAGATGGCGCTTTTGTAATGGGAACTTGTTCCATATCCTGAGATAAAAATGTTACGAAAATGCTTTTCGTAACCTGAATTTTTCGTTCGGTGAGATTTTCGTAAGGTGAAGTACCACTGTACTACCCTTTAAAAATTATAAAAGCATACCTTTTAAGGTACTTCGTGTTGACCATGTCTTAGCAGAGTTATAATTTTACAAATGTTTATGCAAGGTAAAAATCCTGAGCACATTTGAAAAACTCATGAAACAAGTTGCTGCTCAAGGGAGCTGCTGCATCCTTCCTAGCCAATGGGAGGCCAATAGGGCGGGATGTTGGGAGATAGGTAATGGGAGGGAGCTACGTCATCCCTCCTCGTCAATGGGAGACCAGCGGGGCGGGATGTAGGAAGATAGTTAATGAGAAAGCAACTCGTGCATTGTTGGAATTTTTTTTTTTTTTTTTTTTTTTTTTTTTTTTTTTTTTGACCGTGTCTTCTTAGCAGATTCATAATCTTACAAATGCTTATGCAAGGTTAAAAGCCTGAGCCAAAAAATAAAGTTGCAATGAGCACACTCGAAAAACTCATGAAATAAGCTGCTACTCAAGGGAGCTGCATCAGCCCTCCAAGCCAGTGGGAGTGAATCATCCCTCCGAGCCAATGGGAGGCCAGCGGGGCGGGATGTTGGGAGACGGTCAATGGGCAACTCGTGTATCGTTTTTAATACTTGAATGACACATTTGAATGTTTGAATGGTGTGTTTGATTTGTTTCGTATACAGAGACAAAAAATTTAGGAAAATGTTTTTCGTAAACTGGATTTTTCGTTTTCTGGGACTACCATAAAGAGAGGTACCACTGTACTTAAATTTTTAAAAATGTTAAATGAAAACCAAGGTCGACAGAAATATGGTTTACATTTGTACTAGAGAGAAAAGTGCAGTATAGTGCTGCAACAATGAATCGATAAAAATTGATTATTAAGCTCGTTATCGAATAGTCTCACTATTATTGTGCAAGTCAGCCACTACAGATGAGTGTCACTCAGTACACAGTTGAATGGATGTGTCATACGTGTGCCTCACATTTTTTCCATCTTCATAAACATAACAAAACATGGCTCAGTCGACTGCCAGTGGCACTGTGATGGAAAGAAAGCGTTCGACTGAAATCTTGAAAAGTTTGGGAGCATTTTAATCTACATAATCCCCAAAAATGAGAGGAATGCCGGTTTTGTAAAAGTGAGATGGCTTGGCACAGGAGTGCTCTCGTGACGTAGGAGCATCTTCAAAGAAAACACGTAGGATTTATTATTGATGAGGTATCCGGCCCATCAGCAGGGTAAGTGACTACAGAATCTTAAATTAATTCTGTTTTGAAGGGGCAAAATCTATATAA
Source organism: Plotosus lineatus (assembly GCA_024760905.1). Lineage (NCBI taxonomy): Eukaryota > Metazoa > Chordata > Actinopteri > Siluriformes > Plotosidae > Plotosus > Plotosus lineatus. The sequence continues at coordinate 29,819,618 of CM045730.1, forward strand.
AAACCGGATTCCAAAAAAGTTGGCACACTATACAAATCGTGAATAAAAACTGAATGCCATGATGTGGAAGTGCCAAATTTCATATTTTATTCTGAATAGAACATGCTTGACAGGGTCAGAAGTTTAAACTGAGAAAATGTATCATTTTAAGAAAAAATATGTTTTTTTTTTTTTTTTTAAATTTCATGGTGTCGCCAAAAAAAGTTTGGACAGGTAGCAATTAGAGGCTGGAAAAGTCAATTGCAGTTCTAATGAACAGCTGAAAGACCAATTAGGTCCATTGGCAACATGACTGAGTATAAAAAGAGCTTCTCAGAGTGGCAGTGTCTCTCGGAAGCGAAGAAGAGTAGAGGATCACCAATTCCCCCAATGTTGCTCAGAAAGAGAGTGGAGCAATATCAGAAAGGTGTTTCCCAGTGAAAAATTGTAAAGAGCTTTGTTATCATCTACAGTGCATAACATCATCCAAAGATTCAGATAATTGGAACAATCAAGGCCAAAAAACCATACTGGATGCCAGTGTTCTTCGGGCCATTAAACGGCACTGCACCTCAAACACGAACGCAACTGTAAGGGAAATCACAGAATGGGCTCAGAAATACTTTCAGAAAACATTGTCGGTGAACACAATCCACCGTGCTATCTGCTGTTGCCAGCTGAAATTCTACAATACAAAGACGACGCCATTTCTAAACAGGACTCAGAAGCACAGGCGCTTTCTCTGGGTCATTTAAAATGGCGTGTGGCAAAGTGGAAAACTGTTTTGTGGTCAAACGAATCACGATTTGAAGTTCTTTATGGAAAATTGGGAGTGGCCAAGTCATCGGGACTAAAGAGGACCAGGACAACCCAAGTTGTTACCCAGACCATGCATTTTTGAAAATGATGATGCCAGACCACATGCAGCATTAATTACATCAAGGCTGCATAGGAAAAGGATCCGGGTATTGAAACGGCCAGCCTGCAGTCCTGGTCTTTCACCTATAGAGAACATTTGGCACATCATAAAGAGGAAGGTGCAACAAAGAAGGCCCAAGACAGTTGAGCTGTTTGAGGCCTGTATTCGACAAGAATGGGACAGCATTCCTATTTCTAAATCTGAGAAACTTGTCTCCTCGGTCCCCAGATGTTTGCAGACTGTTGTAAGAAGTGGGGATACCTGATGGTGGTGAAAATGGCCTTGACCCAACTTTTATATGATTTGTTGACATCATAAAATTTAAAATGAACACATTTCTCCCTTAAAATGATACATTTTCTCAGTGTAAACTTTTGATCTGTGTTCTATTCAGAATAAAATATTGAAACTTGGCATTTCCACATTGTTGTATTCAGTTTTTATTCACAATTTGTATAGTGTGGCAAATTGACATTTTTGGAATTTTATCACATCCTAAACTGGGATGCCAATAATTATGGAGGGCAGTATACCTTTATTTTGTAGACACCTATCTAGTCCTTCTAAAAAAATTAGCATATTGTGATAAAGTTCATTATTTTCTGTAATGGACTGATGAAAAATAAACCTTTCATATATTTTAGATTCATTACACACAACTTAAGTAGTTCAAGCCTTTTATTGTTTTAATACTGATGATTTTGGCATACAGCTCATGAAAACCCAAAATTCCTATCTCAAAAAATTAGCATATCATGAAAAGGTAGTCTAAACGGGCTATTAACCTAATTATCTGAATCAACCAATTAACTCTAAATACCTGCAAAAGATTCCTGAGGCTTTTAAAAACTCCCAGCCTGGTTCATTACTCAAAACCGCAATCATGGGTAAGACTGCTGTCCTGACTGCGGTCCAGAAGGCCATCATTGACACCCTCAAGCAAGAGGGTAAGAAAGAAATCTGAGCGAATAGGCTGTTCCCAGAGTGCTGCATCAAGGCACCTCAGTGGGATGTCTGTGGGAAGGAAAAAGTGAAAGAAGGGCTGATTCCAATCCTTGGGGGACCTGTGGATGCCGTGGACTGAGTCTGGAGGAGAAACATCCAGAGCCACCATGCACAGGCGTGTACAGGAAATGGGCTACAGGTGCCATATTCCCCAGGTCAAGCCACTTTTGAACCAGAAACAGCGGCAGAAGCACCTGACTTGGGCTACAGAGAAGCAGCACTGGACTGTTGCTCAGTGGTCCAAAGTACTTTTTTTTTTTTTTTTTTTTTTTTTTGGATGAAAGCAAATTTTGCATGTCATTCAGAAATCAAGGTGCCAGAGTCTGGAGGAAGACTGGGGAGAAGGAAATGCCAAAAACGCCTGAAGTCCAGTGTCAAGTACCCACAGTCAGTGATGATCTGGGGTGCCATGTCAGCTGCTGGTGTTGGTCCACTGTGTTTTATCAAGGGCAGGGTCAATGCAGTTAGCTATCAGGAGATTTTGGAGCACTTCATGCTTCCATCTGCTGACAAGCTTTATGGAGATGAAGATTTTCATTTTTCAATACGACCTGGCTCCTGCTCACAGTGCCAAAACCACTGGTAAATTGTTTACGGATCATGGTATTACTGTGCTCAATTGGCCTGCCAACTCTCCTGACCTGAACCCCATAGAGAATCTGGGATATTGTGAAGAGAAAGTTGAGAAACAAGACCCAACACTGGGGATGAGCTTAAAGTTGCGATCGACTCATCCTGGGCCTCCATAACACCTCAGCAGTGCCACAGGCTGATTGCCTCCATGCCACGCCGCATTGAAGCAGTCATTTCTGCAAAAGGATTCCCGACCAAGTATTGAGTGCATAACTGAACATAATTATTTGAAGGTTGACTTTTTTTTTTTTTTTGTATTAAAAGCACTTTTTTATTGGTTGGATGAAGTATGCTAATTTTTTTTTAGATAGGAATTTTGTGTTTTCATGAGCTGTTTGCTAAAATCATCAGTCTTAAAACAATAAAAGACCTGAAATATTTCAGTTGGTGTGCAATGAATCTAAAATATATGAAAGTTTAATTTTTAATCAGTACATTAAAGAAAATAATGAACTTTATCACAATATGCTAATTTTTTGAGAAAGACTAGTACAACTATCCACATATTCATGCACATACAGAAGGGTGCATGATATATTAGAGGTGCATGGTGTAGAGCATTTTACTCATAAGGTGCATGATGCTATGTTGTATGATGTTTGAGACCATATTCTAACCAAGACTATTGAACTGTCCATGAATATGATCTGAGTGATTGTTTAGTGTGTGGTGGTGGGGTGGTTACACAGGTTAGTTTGTGGGTAAATGTTGTTGTTGAGTTTGTTTTTGGTGTCCTTTACCTTTTTCCGGAGGGGAAAGGGATGTCCAGGGTGTGTGGTTTCCGATAATTCCACTGGCTGTCCTCTGAGGTCTGTTGGTCTAAATGTCTCGGGGGTGTTCCCACCACCACCACTCACCCTCAGGCCTTTCTCTGCTAGTGAACCACACTGTTCAGCAGTAGATCAGGAGACTCTTGATAAGCATTAAAAGGAGGGTAGGCAGACTTATCGAGCTTCCTGAAGATGTACATCCTTTGTTGTGCTTTCTCCACCTGATGGGAGATGTTTGAAGTCCAGGTGAAATCAGCAGAGATGTGGACTCCAAGAAACTTTGAGTGAGGTAGGTAGGTAGGTAGAGATTGTGGTGTGCTTCATTAATGTAGATGGCAGAGTGCTCAGTTTTAGATCCCCTGAAGTCCATTTATTCTTTCCTTGGTTTTGGATGTCGGTTCCAGGTTATAGTCGCACTGTCACAGCAGATGCTGATCCTCCTTCATGTAGAATGACTTATCTGTTATCAGACCTATGATGGTGTCATCTGGCAAATTCTGCGATGGAGTTGCTGGTATAAGTGGGGGAACAGTCATGTGTGTGAATTGACAAGAAATGAGTTTGATGACCACAGGTTCACCAGTCAATATTTGTTGCCATTTCTCAATGAAGATTTTGATTTTTTTTTTTTTTTTGTTCCCTTGTTAACGTTTTGCCCTTTTTTGGGACACCAAGAACAACCCAGAATAACTCGGCTGTGACATTTTCAGTAAGTGCAAGGCACCGAAGTAGTGGTGGCTTTTGTAATTGAGATGGTTATTGATCTGAACATCAGCAGTTCAATCCCAATGTGGGGCCCTTGCGTTAGGTGGCACTTAATGCTCAGTTGAATAAAAATAGTAATTTAAGTCAGTCTGGCTAAGACGCTATGCCAAATGCTGTAGAAGTAATACAGCCTAACTGTTAAAAGTAAAAGCTCGCAGTCTCTTTCTTCGCAATGCAATTTGTATGTTTGCTTATGTGGGTGCAAATTGGATGTGATGTTCCATGTCACCCATGAATCGCAGAGATGTAAGTGTAATCTTAATTTTTAAAATTTGACCAATCCTGAGATCCCTGCCTTATGAAATTATATAAACACAGGGCTTGAAATCTGAGGGAGTCCGGTCGACCGAGGCGACAGAATTTCTCATTTGGCAAGTTATTTTCGCCACCAACTGGCTCGGTTGGTTTGTAGTGAATTCCTAATCCAATCTGTAAGAGCTAAGGTTAGTACATATTTATATTAAAGCTTGTATATCGCAAGCATTTTGACTTAATTGTGGTCATGTGCCAAACTTTGCAATATACAGTTGGCCCTCTATTTATGAAAACCTCTGAATGCGAAAAACATTTTCCTAAATTTTCGTCCTGTTTTTACGAAAAGCAACAAAAGCGCCATTCAAAAATTCAAACGCGTCATTAAAATATTAAAAGTTGCTCTCTCATTGGCTGTCCCCCAACATCCCACCCCGCTGGCCTCCCATACTTCCCACTGTCACTTCCTGTTTGTTCGTGAAGGAGAGTTGAACAGGACTGTTGGCTCGTGAGTTTTTTGAGAGTGAACATTGCAGCGCTATTTTTCGTTATCCATCATGGACAGCAAGAAAGTGATTCCCAGTGACACTGAAAAGAAGAAGCCTGCTCCGTTATCAATCGAAGTGAAGCAGTATGGCCAAAACCCCTCTACAATCGGGACGATATTGAAGCCCAAGGAGACCTTAAAAGCAGACATACAGTGACAGGCAATTATTTCGGAAAAAGCAATCACCATATTTCAGGACCTCATGAAGGAGGGTAGGGGTGAGAGTTCTTCAGACCAGCAACCCCCGGACTTTAAAGCGTCCCATGGGTGGTTCGAGAGATTTAAAAAAGGTAAATAATTTTCTTTTACTTTTAACACACATTTCATCCAAAATTAGTGTACTTTTTTATAATTTTAAAGGGTTTATCTGCATATTGAATTTGCAGGTTTCATGATATACCCACTGATTTTTGGTATTTTCTCTTGTTGTAAAAGTTTGCCGAACCTTTTTTCTTGGTTAAGGTTTGATAATGTAAGATTGTATAGCAGTAGTTCTAGGACGGGCTTGCTGAAGTGCGGCTTTATGAAGATGCTTTTTTTTTGGATGATTTAGTGTAAGTGGGAACGTGAAACAGATGGATGCATATTTAGATTTGTGGGAACTAAAATAAATATATATAACCAAAATATATAACAAGGTGTTCCTTGAAGAGTTGAAGAACTTGATTGCAGGATCAGAATTTTTTGTGAATGGACAATGTTGGCGATCCTTTCAAGGAGGTTCTGATTTTGGGTCTCATTCTGTTATCAGCACCGCTGAACCAACATGAACACATCTCTGTATAAACCTTAAACCATTACCAAATACATACAGGAAATTTCATGAATATGCTACTATGTGGCTGATTTATGAAGATGTTGTGATGCCTATAAGCAAGTGATGGTAGAAATTAACCTGTATATTGCCCTCCAGAGGGCACTTGGGTATGCTGTTTTAAAACCTCAAAAAGCCAATGCTTCATGGTTTATCTTAAGTTTCAGCATGGAGGGTGTGTGCGCGTGTGTGAAGGGTTTTTTAAACACAAAAGAATCAATTGTGAAAGACTTATCATCTGACTAACAGCAGGATGACTCGACCCAACTTCATGCTGCTTCCTTCCTTCCTTCCTTGGTTGAAGTGAGGACTGCAGAAGTTGTGTGTCATGTAGTTGCTGTGTTCCGAAAACCGATCGGTGTGGTTTGGTGGCATGATGGTGAAACTAGCAGGTCAAATTCAAGTGCATTTTCCAGAAGGGGAGACACCTGAGAGCAGTTCGATCATTTGCAATCTTTTTTCTTTTTTTAAACCACCCTGACATATTGATAATTTCTATAATGATCACTGAGATTTTGTACCTAATCCAAACAGGATGCAATCATATTCCGATAGTTAATTTGTTTGATAAAGGGGTGTAATGGTGTAGGTAGTTTGAATTTTGCATTATATTTAACATAGTGTGCTTGTATTTATGTCCCATTGTGTCTGTAGTAACAGCTTGTACATGGACATTTGTCTGGATCATTGAAACATTAAAAAAATAGCAAATGTGTTGTACTTTGCAAACAGTTTAATCATTGACTTGTTTGTAAGACATATTCATAACCTGTGTGAAAGAGGAACATTCCCAGTTCAGGGAAGTCTTCAGGAAAGAGGATGTTATGTTTTGCTGGTACTCTGTATATTGACAGGCTTGCCACACACACCTTTTGTAGAGGAAAAATTAGGAAGAAAGGCTTGTGTGGGATGACACAGCTAATAAGTGGCTCTTTTGAAGCTTCACAACTTTTACCTCCAAATAGTTCAAACGTGTGTTACATTTAAAAAATAAACTTTATCATTCTTGTTAAGTTGGTGTGGTGCAAGTAGACTGGGCTTTTATACAGGGCAGCGGTGACTCGGTGGTTAAGGCTCTGGCTTACTGTTCTGAAATTCACAGGCTCAAGCCCCACTACTTTCAGTAAGTGAACATATGCAGTCCCTCCCTCCTTCCCTCCCTCCCATGAATGCTCAGCCAGTTGGCTCCCATCGACTCCTGGCTATGGACAATTGTGGCATTAACCCGGATTCTAACTTGCGATCTGAGTTAATATCTGTGCACCGTGTCGATGCACCACTTGAGAGCCTGGTTTTGACACTTCTATGCTACATCTTTCAGCTCCGCATGTGCAGTGGCACAAAGTGAGGCAGCAGCACAAATCCTGATTATGCTGCTGGACCTAAGCCGCCCACACTAAAAATAATTTGTTTAGACGAAAGGTGACCTTTTTAAATCCGCTTTTAACAGCTTGCTGGTCCTTCTTCGGCCACCGAGCATCACAGCATCTTTTCAGAAACTGTCCACACACACTGGGATGAGTTCTGCCTCTTATTTCTTGACATGAATTTCTTTATGCTCTGTTTGTGCTGTTGATGCTGCTGACCTACTGCTTATGTGTATGATTTTTATTTTTGTTTTGTTTTGTTCACAGACCAGGTGAAATGTGGAAGGTATTGGGCTGAGATGTATTCAAACCCTTTTTTCATTTTTTTTTTAAACATGGCAGTTCAGCAAATATCGCAGGAGAACAGCAACATGACATGGAACAGAGCAATTGTAGTCTCGGAAACTGGTTTCAGTGCATCTGCTCACACAACATAATTTTAACACACACACACACACACACACAAAACCAGACACCAATGCAGATTTATGAAGCACAGGTTGACATTGTGGTGTTTCACTCTGATGTAGGCTCGGTGCTCACTCGACAGCTGGGGTAGGAGGGGGTGGATTTGCTGGAACATGTAGTGGTATTATTGGCAATTTTTTCCCTTTTCCCCCTCCTCTTGCCTGCTTAGACCTTGTGATGCAATTGCATGCATTTCAAGGTAGAGAAACTTTAAATTGCTGGTCATACCCTGATTCGAAGTCAGTTTAAAGAAATCTGTATATAAAGTTTTTATTTTCTGTATTTTGTCGGATTTTCTTTACCTTTAAGTAGTCTTTTTTTTTTTTTTTTCTTCTTCTTCGTCGGTCTTTTAACCCCAACGGAAACTTGTTAATATTCGCCGAAATCCAAATGTTCTCCCACACTTTGTCTGAAATCATTTGCAACTCACTACAGTAGGCCTTTGACTATTCGCGGTTTTGCACTCGCGGTTTGAGTACACGCGCTCTGCCCAGCAACCGGCATATGATTCAAATTCAGCCAATGGCTGATTGGTTGAGCTGATGTCCCGCCCCTTTTTACTCATTCGCGCACAAGTTGTCAATGAGTCTCTTTTCTGTGTTTTAATTACCAGTTAAGCTCTGATACCACTCAAACAATGTGTCTTCTCTGGCTAAACGATAGAAAACACTGGATGTCTCTTCTGAAGAAATAAGACTTTCTCCTTTCTATGAACTGTTGTATTAAAATCTTTTTCAATTATTATTCTAGTACAGTACCCAAGTTCATATTTATGCATGACATTTTATGTTCTGTAGTATGTTTAACAGTATGTTTTGCACGATGCTCGTCTATGAGCAGTTTCGGGCAACTAAGCATGCAATAATCTATCTATTCTATGCTACGGAACTCCATGCTAGCGGCTACCGGCTAAGCCCGGAGCTCAGAGAGGCTTGGTTAGAACTTCCGGCCATATTAGTTGAAAATGTTCAGTCCCTGCGAAAAAAGATGGATGAGCTTCATGCTCAGATTGCAGCACAGAGGGATCTACAGGACTGTGTTTCTGTGAAACATGGCTCGAGGAGAGTATACCCGATAAGGCAATTATACCAGCCGGCGACACGGCCTTCATCCCCTGCTATCCCAAGTGCCGGAGTCGTCGTTCGGCCCCTTCCCGCCTCGGCTTCTTTGTTAGCTGGGATGCGGCTCGCTACCTACCATAGCATGTCAGCTCTGCTTAGTTATACACTGTTAAGTTATAATTAAGCACGCTCAACTTGGCTTGTTTGCTGGGATGCGGCTCCATAGTGTACTAGCTCTGCTAGCCACATCCCGGGAATAAACATTTTCAAGTACGTAGTATGGCCGGAAGTGCTAACCAAGCCTCTCAGAGCTCCATCTGGGCCTAGTCGCTAACCGCTAGCATTGAGCTCCTAACCAAGCCTGCACAAGATGTAGTCTACCTGTGTGCTCCTACCTCCGCTTTTATAAGTCACCCTATGCTCCTGTTTCTTCTGGAAGAAAGTATTCACCACAGCCATTTCCATCCTTTTTGCAAAATCTATCAACATCTGTCCTTCTGCATTCCTGTCCTGGATACCAAACCTGCCCATCACTACCTCGTCCCCTCTGTTGCCTGCACCAACATGTCCATTGAAGTCTGTCCCAATGACCACTCTTTCACCTCTGGGGGTACTCTGCATCACTTCATCTAAGTCACTCCAGAATCTCTCCTTCTCTTCTCGCTCACATCCTGCCTGTGGGGCATAAGCACTAACAACATTGAGCATTACACCTTCAATTTCTAACTTGAGACTCATCACTCTGTCTGACACTCTTTTCACTTCTAGAACATTCCTGACAAACCCCTCCTTCAAGATGACTCCGACTCCATTTCTCTTCCCATCCACACCATGATAAAATAGCTTAAACCCTGCGCCTAAGCTTCTAGCTTTGCTACTTTTCCACCTGGTCTCCTGAACACACAGTATGTCCACCTTCCTCCTCTGCATCATGTCAGCCAGCTCTCTACCTTTTCTTTGCAGTTCCAACATTCAAAGTCCCCACTCTCAGTCCTAGACTCATGCCTTTCCTCTTCTCTCTCTGCCTACGGACACGCCTCCCACCTCTCCTTCTTCGACGTCTTTGACCAACAGTAGTCCAATTTCCATCAGCACCTTGTTGATTGACAGCACTGATGGCGGTCATTGTTAACCCGGGCCTCGACCGATCCGGTATGGGGGTAATACTTCTGATTTGCATCATAAAAGTTTGGCATTGATTTTACGTGAAATGCCCTTCCTGACACAACCCTCTGCATTTCTCCGGGCTTGGGACCGGCATGAGGGGGAGAGACACTGGTTCGTGCCCCCCCAACCTCATGGCTGCATTTTCAATGTAAAGGGACATGAAGCATAATAAAGTTTATCCTTTTGGTATCATTTGTTAAACATGCTACAGGATATAAAATCTCACGCACAAACATTCTAAGAATTAACTGAGGTCATGTACTGGAATAATAATTGAAAAAGACTTTAAACAAGTGCTTTACAACAGTATATGCTGTATAATGATTATATATTTTATGACTAAATATCACAGTACAAAATTAAAAGGTTTTTCTTAATCATGACTACATTTTACTACATTAATACTATATTAATGAGTAAGACTGTAGGATGTGTTTAAGAAGCATATTTTAGCGCATGTAATCGATACAAAGTATTTTACTTCCGGCTGCTCATTCGCTCATGTGACATCAGACATGGGGTTTTACTTCCGTGTACAGAGCTCGCGGATTATTTCCATTTACGGGAGGGCTCGGAACTGTACCCCCACGAATGTCAAGAGCCTACTGTATACAGTAATTTCATCAATTTATTCATTTTCACCACAATTTAACATTTTCAGATGAAGAACAGATGCCACCAAAAAAAAAAAAAAAATTTAACCAAGGCAAGGACGAAAAGCAGAGAATAATTCAACAACAAAGAATTGCAAGAATACATGGACAATATAAATGAAAGGAAAGAAAGAAATTACTTTTTAAAACGGGCAGTCAAGTGTTAAGCTTGAAGCACCTGCTGATCAGCCCAAACGTTGCCATGTCATGGCTAATGGTCATTGGGAAGCATCCATTTAACACTATTTTGTGCACGCAATGTATCCCATAATGCGTTTGTGTACAACCGATGGTCAGTAACCAAGCAATATATACCATCATGCCTTACCTTCTTTATGACCAAAGGCATGTAATTATAAAATCATGGCAGTGCAACACAACCTACCACAATTAACTGCTTTTTAATTTTTTTTAATAAATATAATATCAAGCCAAAGTTTCACTTCACTACAATACAATTAAAATTATTTTTTAAGGCAAGAATAAATTGAAGTAAATTTTGAAAGGTTAGAGTGCAGTGGAAAATCGATTCAACACCCTCAAATCTGATTTAATAAAAGCCAGAGGATCTGTTTTGTAATAGTTGTGCCACCAGCTTGTTTGATGTGACCTGTCAATTTGTACAACGGCATTAGTGGAACTAAAGGCGCCTCAGAAGTAGTGTCTTAAATTGTAGTAGCCATGAACATAAAAGTTGATGGTTATGCATGGGTTGAGGTGGGAAGCATGTTTTGACTCCTGGTGGTGGCCCTCAGCTTCCCCCAGTTTATAAAAGCCAAGTCTGTTCTGTGTCAACCGATCATATGTCTAAGTAAGGAGGTTCAAGAGGACTGATTTTTTTCAGTGACTATTTTGGTCCTGCCTACTGTGTGGCTGTGTTCATGTTATGGTTCTTTTGTCCACTCAAAATGGGGCGTTCTTGCGGTTGGCTGTGAATGTCGGTCTTCCTGCACAAATGTATTGTGAGTGTTATGACTTTTGCAGACAGTATTTACCCCAAAGTGTCCAGCTTGAGCATCCATAACTTACTTAGAAAAAACTGGACTGTGTAATGTTTTACTGTGTTGTCTGTGTGCCATGGAGTAATTACATAGAAATCTCAATGTTTTCTTTATTTTTTTCATTCCCTGTGTTCATTCCCCACTTAATGTTGTACTGTTGAATACAAAACAAATTAAGTGGGGTATCATAACATCTTGGATCCTTTGTGCAATAAAATCATCATTCAGTTGGTTCCATATGGCAGAGATTTTCTGGTTCTTTACCAGAAGTTTTATAGGTAGATTTGACTCTCCAGTTGTAACCCGATCTTTTCGTACCCCCCCAAGGCAACTTTCGGCGTGTCAATTCCACTTAAGTTTATCAGAAAACACTACAGTTGGGGGGGGGGGTTACACACAAAGGGTGTACCCTGCCTTTTGTCTAAAATTGAGGCTGGAGCCTACCCTCACCAATGTGACCCCAGTGGCATAAACTGGCTCAGAAATTTAAAATTTGTCTGTAGGGCCAGACAGTTGTTTAATTAGAATATTGTGAGGTTATTTACAACTGTGATCACTGGATGCACATTTGTCATTAGTTTTGTTTACATGATGGTACTTTTTGTTGTTGGTAATGAAAGATGCATCGCAAAATGATGTTCCAGAACTTCGGTCAGTTGCCAGGACAGTCGGCTTAATTAGGTCAGACAGAATTGGCGGAAAGGAACATCATGCACTCACCATCCACTTTTTAGCAGTACTTGAATATTTTGCAGTTATAACATCAATCATATCATTAGGCAGCAGCATAATATGTAATGTTGTGCATATAATAATCAAGGGTTTTAGGTAATGGAATTAAATGAAAACAAACAGAAGTTAATGTGATCCTCCGGGGCCGTCCATGACCAGGAGTCCATGGGATTTAATTGGCTGAACTCTCACAGGAGGGAGGGATGGCATACGGTCACTTCCCTGTCACTCAGTGATAGCCAGCCAATCATGAGGTCTGTGCGCCTCATTGTATGAGGAGGCAGATAGCGCTTTCCCTCATCTCATAGTGTTCAACCGCCCTCCAAGTGCGCATTTGAAAAGAGGCAGGTGGTAGCATTGCAGGTCACGGAGAGGGTGTGTGCATGCTTCTGCCCCTTCCTGGTCGGTGGTGGCCGTGTGATGGGGAAGGGTATACCCGATGGATGGGAACTGTAGATGACTAAATTGGGGGGGGGGGAGTAAATGAACTCCACCATAATGTTATATTATTACCATAATTGGTGCCTCACAGGCAAGTCTGAGTTTTTGAGAAACAGCTAATCACAATATGCAAGAAACCAAACTCCATGAGAGGATGGTGCAGACTGGTCCGAATTGTACAAGATGTGATTATTTTCAAAACTGCTTATAAAATCATAGCTGAGTAAACAGACTTAGCTTTTTTTTTTTTTCTTCACCCATAGATAAATCTACCGGTTTTGGGGTTTGGGATCATTCAAATTTATTTGCATTGTGTAAAAGGAAAGCTTTTTTTTCCTCATTAAAAAGAGAAAATTGATCAGAGACTGTTAATATTACAAGAGTTTTGGGTGGAAACAGCTGGTTTTAATGGAATATTTACACAGGTGTACAGAGGCTCATTTTCTACAGCTATCATACTGGTATTGCTTCTTTCAGTTTATATTTCACAATATGCCTTTCTTCAGGCTAGTTAAATATTTGACGAGTCAGCATTTGTGGGTTCGATTACAGACTGTTTTTCTTTGTGACAGACGCCCCCTTAAAGGGGGGGACCAAGAAAATTAAATGACCCATGAACTTGTGTGTTTGTGTGTCATATTTTATGCTTCTCACATGGTAGGGGACAATAGGAATGGCTTATAAAATGCAGACTCTGGTTTGGCATGATTCCCAACATGCCTCTGTCACAGCTGCTGTGGGCTGATAATGTGATAAATGGAAGTGTAACTGTTGCACCTCTGCAAATATATCTGATGTGAATTGGCCTTGAACTCTGGGTATCAGCAGAGACTGGCTACAGTTCCAAAATGAGTTTTCTGTTTATTCAGTAACGTAATAGAAATACAATCTTGATTTAAAAAATTACATGCGTTTGTTTCGTGATATTCACTCAATTTTTTTGTTTGCCTTCTCTCTCCTGTTCCAACTACTCAAATGTTGGAGGGCAAGGTCATTATAGCCTTACTGTGTAAATCTTGGTTAGTCGATCTGTATATACTATTGTTGCTGCTCTCATCTTTTGAGTTTTAGTGTTGACACAGGAGCCGTGTAGGTGCAGTAGCAAACTCGGACCACTTGGTTTTACAAGCTCAATCTGTGTCTTGTAAATAAAAATGAAGCGTCACTGATGCAACTGGTAGTGATTTGTATGGGCATTGACGTCTTAAATTATATTGAAATGTTCTTTCAATAGTCTTGAAGGACATTGAATTTACCTGCTGTATAGTTAAACACTAAATAATCTAATGGGAGGGCTTGCTTCCTTACGCTTGTATGTATGACAATTTCATGTGGCAACCTTTCCTTGTGTCCGATGTATCATTCTAATACATATGCTTTCACATACAGCCCGTAATGAACCTCTGAAGAAGGATAAGCCCAGATGGAAAAGTGACTATCCCATGACAGAAGGCCAGCTGCGCAGCAAAAGAGATGAGTTCTGGGACACAGCACCTGCTTTTGAGGGCCGCAAGGAAATTTGGGATGCCTTAAAAGCGGCTGCTGTGGCCATGGAGTGTAATGACCACGGGCTCGCTCAAGCTATACTGGATGGAGCCAGTATCACACTACCTCACGGTGAGAACCCTACCTTACAGAGAGCATCTACTGCTTCCAATTCATGTGAAATGAATTTCATAATAATAATTCATCATAATTCAGTTACTGAATTTCTTTCATAAAAAAAAATTAAGATGGATTGTCTCCCTTGGATTTACTGAAGATCTCTGTCCACATCCATTGTGGCAATTTCAGCTTAAAAAATAAATGAAGTATCAGCACAAGAGTTTCATAATGTCTCAATATACTCCAAACACAGATTGAGATCAATACCTGGCTTTGTACCAAATCAGTCAAGTTTTACTCTTCCATTATTGTGAGTCTGTGTGGTTTTTTGTTTGTTTGTTTGTTTGTTTGTTTGTTTGTTTGTTTTTTTGGGGGGGGGGTAGGGGGGTTGGTAGTGGCTTAACGCACGCACAGTATTGTTCATAAATTTGTCCATGTGGTACATTCCTTCAGATGGAGGAGCATGTTTTCATTTGAGTTTTGCAGTGTTGAAATTGACCGAATTATGAACATCATGCCATCAGAATTCAGACAAAATCAGCACTAACTGTTGGCATCAACCATTTGCTTTTCAATCACATCCACCCCTATGTCTCACAGTGCTCACCACTCACTATATAGTAGCTCATCATTTTGTATAGATTTCAGTGTAGTTAGAACTCGAGTGTGCACTTTTTGTATCACGTAATGCATTGTGAGAAATGTACAAACTAGATAAATATTAGACACTACATTGACTGTTAGCACAATATTACTAGCAACATGGCAGTTACAGTGATTCATGATACTAAGAGCTGAGACAGGAACCTTATTAAAGATGCCTTTATAAAATGAGAAATTTCAGACCCATGGAATGTTTTTGGCATCTTTGTCGCTGCTCAGTCAACTTGTCTCGAGTTTGTTTATGCCTTGTTCAGTTGTCTGAACTGAGCAAGGCATAAACAAACTCAAGACAAATTTTTCATACCATTAGAGTTGACGTGTTTATAGAATTAACCAAATATTGTCAAATGTTTCACTGATCTGAAGTCAATACAGTTTTAAACTACAAGTATAGAAGGGTGTAGTTTAGACTAATCGGGGGGGAGATGCCATGTGTTGTTGTAGCTGGTCACTGTGAAGACTTCTACAAAGTATTCAGTTGAAATTGCAAGTTGAGGATGCAAGCTCTGTTTTTCTCAGTTGCAGGCAATCAATTGGTTAAATGTATTCTGTGGTGGGTCACTTGTAAGAACAGAATTGTACTACTTTCAGCTTTTTCCCTTTCTCGGGAGTCACCACAGCGAATCATCTGATTCGCACATTTGATTTGGCATAGGTTTTACGTCGGATGCCCTTCCTGTCACAACCCTTTAGAAAGGGACAGAAACACGCCAACGGCTTTGCAGCTACTCTTTACGAAAGTCAGCAATGGTTCTTTTACATGCCTCTCACCATAGACAGTGAGAGACATGGCCCGCCTTTGATAATCCAGTTAGCTGCACTGGGGGGGACAGTGACAACCTTGTGGGGACTTGAACCCCCAACCTCAGGATCAGAATTGTACTGCCAGGCTAAAACAGCATATTAATAGTGAAGCCTGCATGTAGACAGAGCACCGCATAAGGCTGGATTTTAAGAAAAAAAAAAAAAAAAGCTCATCAGCACCTGAAAATTGGCACCGCATCTAATTTTTAACATTTTCTTTTTCCCACCTGAAAAACCTCACTCAATCTCGAAAAACACTTCTGACAACACAAAAACAACGGAGGGTGATTCTGTGTTATTGTGATTGTGAGAATGGTTCAATTCTGTTTGAAACAGTTTTATTTTCAAAAGCTTTTGAAACTACATGGTTACTGTGCTACAGACAGGTGTTCAGAGCTTCAGTTGAATACATGTTAAATGTAAACTACTGGTCATCTGGGGGGTTTATTGTGAAGCAGAAACTTGAAATAAACAAGTGCTTCTAAAAGGTACTTATTACTTATTCAAAAATCTGATTGCTGGAAGTCACCTCATGCTCCTGGCTTCAGTCACTTTACCAATATTTAACTTTAAATGCTTTTGGACTTCAATCGTCACTTAATTCCTCTTTTTTTTTTTTTTTTTTTAAATCCCATTCAGATTTTTGAAAAGTTCTGTTGAAAAACTGATTTTTAAATTTTATCTGGCCTCAGAAACCATCCATTTGATTTCGGATTGCTTTAACATCCGTCTGTCCATCTGGTCTATATATGCGTCGAGATCCTCTAGCGCTGGCATGAACTTGCACATTTTGAAAACTTTGTGTTTTTTCTAAACCGTGAGAGCATGTGAATGAAGTGAAACAAAAATTATTCATTTCTGGCAACGCTTCTACTGAAGTGTGAGTGATCCGTTTGTGTATGTGTGTTCATCTAATTACATTACCCCGGGGATCATAGCTTGAACTGTTGAAACAGTAATGCAATGATTTAATTATGAATAGAAAAGAAACAAACACATCGAATAAAATCTCATGGAGTTCCGCCTGTGCTGGTCAGTGCTCTGTAAAATGTTGGCATAATTTTTACACAATGCTGTAGATTTCACTTTCCATATCTCTTGCCTTTAAGGATCGTTGACGGAGTGCTATGATGAGCTTGGCAATCGCTACCAGCTGCCTGTGTACTGCTTGGCACCACCCGTCAATCTGATCACTGAGAGGTGCGAAGAGGAATCTATGCCGGACAACACAGACATGCAAACAGCCCCCAAGAAGGAATTCCAGCTTAAGGTGCGTCTCTCGACAGGCAAGGACATACGTCTCAGTGCCAGCATGGCTGATCCTGTGGGTCTGCTGAAGAAGCAGCTCCAGGCTCAGGAGGGGATCGACGTGACACATCAGCGCTGGTTCTTCTCTGGAAAATTGCTAACAGACAAGACACGCCTGCAGGACACCAAGATCCAGAAAGAATTTGTCATCCAGGTCATAGTGAACCAGGCTGGTTAGTAAAGCCAGAGGACTGAGAGATGCACAGAGCACAGCAGTTGCAATGGTTTAATGGCAGAAAAAATATCTCTGAGAATTATTAAGAGAAAGACAGCACATGATGGTTCTTGAGCACTCTACAACACAAAAAGCTTGTTTTCACTGCCTGTATGGTCTATTTACACCCCCCCCCCCAATTTTGTAGGTGAGAGAGATGCACTTTGTGCTGATTTAATTGTCTACTACAAAATGGCGGTGTTCAAGTCTGACCATCACTGGAGCCATGCACTGCTTCTTTCCTTTAGACATATTTTCTGACCGTGAAGGTAAAAGGTGTGTGTGTGTGTGTGTGTGTGTGTGTGTGTGAGTGTGAGAGAGAGAGAATGACCTTAAGTTGAGAGCCTCTTTTGAAATCCACCTGATAAAAGAAAGTGAGCATTGATTAAGATTAATGTCTGTGCTTGATTGAGCGAAGTGCCAATATAGGTGGGTTTAAAAAAAAAAAAAAAAAAAAAGCATACAATCTGTTGACTGTTGTGGAAAGGTCTAATATTTAGAGGATTGTGTGAACCCATACTGCAGCACTCCAGCTATCTTGAGGCTTTATATTTTTCTTTCAATACACATGAATTTTTAAAATACAGGAACTTGAGCTTCATTTGCACACCTGCTTATGTGTATAAGCGTCTTTTTGTGTATTCTGCGCCTTTTAAAAGGACAAACCTATTCTTATATGCTGATCATTCTTGAGGTGTGCCTCTGTGTGTGTGTGTTGGCTTTAAGGCCAGCATCTTCAATGGAAAATACTTTTCTTTCTTTGTATGGTGGCTGACCTCAAGTGTCGTTGAAAATTTAGAGAAAAGGCACAAACTTTCTATGCAATTTGTTTATATAAACTACAAAGAGAACTATTTCAATTAATTCAGTAGTCTGTTCCTGCAGTCTGTTTAACAGATACATGCATCAGATATTTTAATGTGTAAATTATAAAAACAGCAGTTTAAGTGCAGATAAACAGTCTAAATCACTCACGAAATAGATTGATGAAGGTTTCTCATGAAAGTAATAAATACGTACTGGCCGTTGATGAGCTGTAAAAGACCTCATTATTGGGTGTAGTGATATACTATAATTTCTTTTTTAAATAAGCAGTTTGGGGTTGTATGTATAATGGACGTTTTGCCTTTACTGGTACAGACAGGAAAATAAAACAATTTAGGAAGCATTACTTTAGCCTTATCTCAGTCATTTGATACTAATGTAAATGAGCAGAACAGTAGTTCCCTTAAACTAGCAGCGTTGAGGTGGGGTCGGGGATTTTGGGGACGATGACAAAGCACCAGTATTTGCACAAAAGAAAAACATCTGTGTGTGGAAGTGTCCCAAGGATCAAGGTATATATATAATATATATATATTTATAAATTTATTATTTAACCATCAGGCTGTTGGTCGAGGGCAGTGGTTCTTAACCTGTGTTTGATCGATCCCGAGGGGTTTGGCGAGACAGTCTCAGGGGCTTGGTGGAGGTCAAGAAACACACTCCACTCATATTCACGATGACATGCCCCGCTTGGCCATCGTTGGCTTGCAGGTGGTCACACTACATTGTTCGGCCAATCTGTGTTGCAGGAAATTTGGTGTGCTCTGTAGTCGACTTGTGACTGTTGTGATGGTACGTCGTGTGATTTCATTCTTAATGTTTTAATCCATACTATGTTGAGTGAAAAGAAAAAAAAAAGTAGTCGGATAAATATGTACAACATGGATTCACATATGTAACGAAATGTGCTGTGGAAGCCAGCGTCCTGTCTGCATGATTTGCAATGAAATTTTAAATGAGATTTTGATGAAAGGGGTACTCTGCCTGCTCTCGGCTTTGTACCCATCAATAGACCGATCCTCACAGCATCGTACGAAGTTGCTTACCTGATCGCAAAGCAAGGCAAACCACACACCATTGATGAAACACTCATAGAACCAGCTGTGTTGAAGATGACGATTCTAATACTGGGAAAAGCGGCCGAAGTTAAATTATCCCAAATTCCTCTTTCAAATGACACCATCAGTGACCGAATAGAGGACATGAACAAAGACATCTTGGCTCAAGTAGTTGCAGATCTGATTTCAAGCCCAGCAAAATTCAGCCTCCAACTCGACGAGACCACAGACGTTTCTAATCTAATCCAGCTTGCTGTATTCGTGCACTGTGTGAAAGGCAACATGATAAAGGAATTTTTTTTTTTATTTTGTAAGCCTCCAACAACAACAACTAAGGCAGACGATGTGAAGAAATTGTGGATGACGACTTAAGAGACGACAATCTTTCGTGGGATATGGTTTCTGCAGTTTGTACGGACAGAGCTCCAGTCATATTGGGAAGAAAGTCTGGTTTTGGAGCGCTAGTGAAATCCGATGCATCACATATCGTTGTTACGCATTGTATTCTGCATAGGCATGCGCTGGCAACAAAAATCTTGCCCCCGTAAATGGTAGAAGTATTAAAAATTGTAGTGGAATGTGTGAACTATGTGCGAAATAGTGCTCTGAGGCACCTCATCTTCAGTGAGCTCTGAATTCGAGGTACTTCTGTACCATTCAAACGTGTGGTGGTTGTCCCGGGGACAGGTGCTGAATCATGTTTTTGCAACAGCACTAACATCGTCATGCAGATTGCTTTAAAAATTCTAAATTAATTCTCATTTTAGCGTACATGGCTGGCATATTCGCAGCTCTCAATCATTTCAATCAGCAGATGCAGGGTGGTTGCAGTCAACATCACCGAAGCTGAAGAAAATCTGAAGACTTTTCAGAAGAAGCTACCGTTATGGGAATGATGAACAGAGAACGATAACGTTGCAAACTTTCCTCTGCTGGACGACTATCTGGAATCGGAAATATTTTTGTACCCACGGAACTGAAGCAAGCAATCGCCACGCACATAGAGGAGCTTGCAAAGTCTCTGGACGGATACCTCCCTACAAGCGACTCATATCCAGCATGGGTGAGACAGCCGTTCACGTTTGATGTTGAGACAGCAGATGTCAATGATTGATTAATACCTTGAGGAAATCATTGAAATTCAGAGCCAGGTTCTACAGCAACTCTTCAGAACAACAATGCCCTCGAAGTTTAAGTGTCAACAAATGGTAACATGTCCTGTTCTTGCTAAGAAAGCTTTGGAAATTTTTATACCATTTGTTACAACATATTTTTGAAAAGACCTTTTCGAGGATGCTGGACCTGAAAACAAAGAAAAGGAACAGACTTTGCTGTGAAAAATGATATGAGAGTGGCACTGTCCAAGGTGAAGCCACGCATATCTGAACTGGTCTCTCAAAGGCAACAACAGAAGTTACACTGATTTGCAGTAAATATTATTATTGTAGCCTGTTGGAAATTAGGTGATGGGTGTGTGTTAAAATGTTAAAAATTATAAATAACAAATACAATAAGTTCATTATTTTCATGTATAAGATTAAAAATTAAAACCATTTCAGTGTGGTAGTGTTAAAAAAAGTCATTGTGAAAAGGTAATTTTGTCGAGTTCATGCATTGTATTGGTTTTGTGCTTTTGAACGCAGTGAGGTTAATGCACGGTTCATTTTGTTACCCCAGTAAAACATATACAGTACCTATGTATTGAATTTGAAAAAAGTCATATTTTCTTCTTCTCTTCCTTTCGGCTGTTCCCTTCAGGGTTCGCCACGGCGAATCATCTGCCTCCATCTCACCCTATTCTCTGCATCATCTTTTCTTATTCCAACTACCTTCATGTCCTCCTCCACTATATCCATAAATCTCCTCTTTGGTCTTCCTCCAGGCCTTCTGCTTGGTAGTTCCAACCTCAGCATCCTACTACCAATATATTCACTATCCCTCCTCTGTACATGTCCAAACCATCTCAATCTAGCCTCTCTGACTTTGTCTCCAAAACCTCTTACATGTGCTCATTCCTGATCCTATCCATCCTCGTTACTCCCAAAGAGAACCTCAACATTTTAATCGCTGCTACCTCCAGCTCTGCCTCCTGTCTTTTCCTCAGTGCCACTGTTTCCAAACCATACAACACCACTGGCCTCATCACCATCTTGTACACTTTTCCTTTCATTCTTGCCGATACTCTCCTATCACACATCACACCAGATACTTTTCTCTAACCATTCCAACCTGCCTGCACATGCCTTTTCACCTCTTTTCCACACTCTGGAAAAAAAAATCATTTTATTTTTCAATAAAGAAGGATTCGATGAATAAACATATGAAACGGGTGGGGTTCAGTACCTCCAACAAGGTTAAGAACCACTGGTCTAGGGTTAGTGTTAAACTTTAGAAGCAAATGATAACAATAAGCCGTAGCCTTAAACCGATGTGGGGTAATTAGGTGTGTGCTGCTTTTTGTCTGAGCTTGGAGCAGATTTAGTGTTAAACCCCTGCTAGGTGTCCTGTGACTGTCAGTAGTCGTCTCCTGTATCTACATGATCTTCCTGATGGAGGAACCTGATCCAGGGAACTTTAAACTTGTCTTCATCACGCTGTTTAATTTAAGATCATGTTAGCTCATTAATCATACACAGACACAGACAATCTGAGGATGTACAGTAGAAATCACCTGTACTTTGACAGTACAGTTACTGCTTGAAAAGTAGGCTCTGCTGCATCCTACTGTATACTGATAGGCTTTCCATATGATTTTTGTTTGTTTGTTTCTTCTCCCTTCTCATACCATCTCCAAGATGATGAGAATCTACTAGTCCTCAAAAAATTAGCATATTGTGCTAAAGGTCATTATTTTCTGTAATGTACTGATTAAAATATATGAAAGTTTAATTTTTGATTCATTACACACCAACTGAAATATTTCAGTCTTTTATTGTTTTAATACTGATGATTTTGGCATACAGCTCATGAAAACCCAAAATTCCTATCTCAAAAAATTAGCATATCATGTTCAGGTAGTCTAAACGAGCTATTAACCTAATCATCTGAATCAACCAATTAACTCTAAACACCTGCAAAAGATTCCTGAGGCTTTTAAAAACTCCCAGCCTGATTCATTACTCAAAACCGCAATCATGGGTAAGACTGCCGACCTGACTGCTGTCCAGAAGGCCATCATTGACACCCTCAAGCAAGAGGGTAAGACACAGAAAGACATCTCTGAGCGAATAGGCTGTTCCCAGAGTGCTGTATCAAGCCACCTCAGTGGGACGTCTGTGGGAAGGAAAAAGTGTGGCAGAAAACGCTGCAGAACCAGAAGAGGTGACCGGACCCTGTGGAAGCAGTGGACCGAGTTTGGAGTAGAAACATCCAGAGTTAGTGTGTGCAGGAAATGGGCTACAGGTGCCGCATTCCCCAGATCAAGCCCCTTTTGAACCAGAAACAACGGCAGAAGCGCCTGACCTGGGCTACAGAGAAGCAGCACTGGACTGTTGCTCAGTGGTCCAAAGTACTTTTTTCGGATGAAAGCAAATTTTGCATGTCATTCGAAAATCAAGGTGCCAGAGTCTGGAGGAAGACTGGGGGAGAAGGAAATGCCAAAATGCCTGAAGTCCAGTGTCAAGTACCCACAGTCAGTGATGGTCTGGGGTGCCATGTCAGCTGCTGGTGTTGGTCCACTGTGTTTTATCAAGGGCAGGGTCAATGCAGCTAGCTATCAGGAGGTTTTGGAGCACTTCATGCGTCCATCTGCTGAAAAGCTTTATGGAGATGAAGATTTCATTTTTCAGTACGACCTGGCACCTGCTCACAGTGCCAAAACCACTGATAAATGGTTTACTGACCATGGTATTACTGTGCTCAATTGGCCTGCCAACTCTCCTGACCTGAACCCCATAGAGAATCTGTGGGATATTGTGAAGAGAAAGTTGAGAGACACCAGGTTTCATAAGCTGTATGCCAAAATCATCAGTATTAATAAAACAATATAGGACCGGAAATATTTCAGTTGGTGTGCAATGAATCTAAAATATATGAAAGTTTAATTTTTATCAGTACATTACAGAAAATAATGAACTTTATCTCAATATGCTAATTTTTTGAGAAAGACTGGTAACTGTCTAAAGCCACTATGTCAACTGTGACCTCTGGCTTGCTGTTAAAACCTGTCTGATGGGTTCCTCACAATCAACAGAATTTAAATTCTTTTGTTATGACAACAGACTTGAAAACGTCTGTGTTTTTTTTTTTTTTTCCTTTGGATTTTTTGTTTATAATTATCATCCAAGCTGGCCAGCATTGTAAATTTGTTGAGCAGCGGATTTCATTGAATGGATATTCAACATTTTGTTTTCTAATCATATGTGGTACCACATTGGTGTTCATGTTACAAATGAAGTGTAAATGCTGTAGAAAGATGAGCTCCTCAGTGTCTGTCTAGAACAGTTCATGAAGGATGGTTCGTTATGCTTACAGTGGCTCCCAAGCACAGTTGTTTTTCAGAATGCTGTCGTAGAAACGGACATGTTCCATCTTGCATAGATAGACACTGCTCATGGTTGACGTATGATTGTGTGGCCTGTGGGAGGATCTGCTCTTTTTTTTTTTTTTTTTGACTGTTCTGTAATCTGCACAAATGTACGAGGTTGTTCAAGCTCCATATTCTGACTGAAAAAAAAAAAATTAAGGAGCTTCTTCATAAAGCCATGAATACTCGTCTTCGTTTTCTTCTGACTGCTTGTGAACAGCTAGCTTGAGCCTCCTTTCTCTTACAAGCACCCAAATTACCCAGAAGCCATCATTCACTTAAGCTTGCTGCTGGTTTTGGAAATAGGAGAGGAGAAACTCAACTTATTTTATTTTAGTTTTTTCTAAATCTCAAATGACTGTCTGTATATTGAGAATTGAAGCGTGTATGTGATATAGTGTTTACACGTAAACATCTCTTTGTGATCCTTTATAAGCGTCTTTTTCCTCAGTTATTTTAAGCATCAATAAAAATCACTGAAACACATGTCAACACTTCTTTCATCTTGGGAGACCTCATGCTCTCTGGGGAGGGGGGGTTTCAACTTTGACCTTGAGTTAAAACCTTTTTAGTTACATTTCACTGCCATCTAGTGCTGTAAGAGACAGGCTGAAAGTGACCTTTTTTTTGGTGGGATGGAGGTGCAGATCCAGCACCATTTTAACAGACTTTAGTCAGAGTAGCTTTAAGAGGCAAACTTTTCAAAAATTACACCGAGCGTGATGAGTTTTTGAACACACACACACACACACCCCACCCCCGGGCGATTCCCATGAATTTTCTTTGGACCCTTCTGTTTCAGGGGTGCTCAATCCTGCTCCTGGAAATCTACCTTCCAAGAAGGCATTCGCTCCAGCCCTAATCATGTCCACCGAACCATCCAATCATCTAATCAAGGGACTTTGAAATGTCTTAAGACCTGACTGGATCTTATGTGTCACATGGGCCACATTAGGGTTAGTGATAGTCATCTGGAAGGTAGATCTCCAGGAGGTGGATTGAGCACCTTTGTTCTGGGGTCAGGGAAGATGGTGTCTATCTCAGCCAACACTGGGCTTCCCTGAGAAGCTCACTGTTGTGGGTCAACCCACACAAGCAACCATTTTGATTTTTGCTTTAGAGCAGCCAGTTTGCGTAAGGTGCCTGGTTTTTGAACTGTCGGAGGAAACCCATACAAGCAGGAACATTTTCAAGCTCCAAATACCTGCACCCCAGACCTTCTTGCCATGAGACTGATGTGCTAACCACTGTTTGTCCTGTGGTATAATTTACAATTTCCTAAACTGAAGAGAGGCAGTGTCAAGTTCAACAACACCATAAGACCTGGAAGACCACAGAATGCTTAATGAACTGGGTTATTTGAATAATTATTTCTTGGACAGGGAAAAATCCATTCAAAATATCCAGCTAGGAACACTCTTCAGGAGGTAGGTGTATCACTACAGCAATCAACAGATGCCTTGTCTCGTCTGTCTTCCTTTCGGCTTTTTCCCTTTTACTCAGGAGTCGCCACAGCGAATCATCTGATTCGCACGTTTGATTTGGCAGAGGTTTTTACGTCGAATGCCCTTCCTGTCACAACGCTTTTTAGCAAGGGACAGAAACACGGCTTTTCAGCTACTCTACGAAAGTCAGCAATGGTTCTTTTACATGCCTCTCACCATAGACAGTGACAGACATGGCCCGCCTTTGATAACCCAGTTAGCCGCACTGGGGAGGACAGTGGCAACCTTGTGGAGAGTGGGACTCGAACCCCCAACCTTTGGATCAGCAATCCAGCACCCTATACCACTAGACCACCACTGTCCAAGCAACAGATGCCTTAATGAATGTGGATGCAGAGAATAAGTCAAGGTTGAAGCCACTGGCAACACTTAAGAACACGAATAGCAGCTCAGACATTAATTATACATGAAGTACCTCAGATGCATTGGAAAGAACGGTGAAGTGAGGCAGGACTTGTGCTTCAAAACTTGGCATTGGCAGCCAATGCCATGGCATGTGAGAGAAACCGGCTCACTGGTGTTCGGTGATCAGTGTGTTTTTCACTTCCTGAAGGTCTTCAACAAGCAGAAACTGAATGTGGCTGCACTAAATGCCTGTAAAGCCTCTCAAAGGAGAAAACTGAACATTTTGTGATGTCCTTGAGCTTCATACATCACCGGGTCACACAGTAAAGGATTTTTCGAGGTATTAAAAGCACTCCTGGTATTTACAGTATAATGACACTAGTTTGTGTAATTACTTTTGGGAATGTGAGAGAAGAATTGCTGTAATTCCTAAAAGGCTAATACTTTTTTTTTGGGGGGGGTAAACTAATGTCCCCCAGTACAGTTAACTGGTTTATCAAAGGCCGGCCATGTCTCTCACTGTCTATGGTGTGAGGCATGTAAACGAACCATTGCTGACTTTCGACAGGAGTAGCTGCAAAGCCGTCAATGTGTTTCCGCCCTGTGATGACCCGGCGAGCTGTCCAGGTTGTACTCTGCCCTTGCCCGGAGTTGGCTGGGATGGGCACCAGCCTACCAGCGGCCGTGATTAGGATTAAACGACTACAGAAAATGAACTGAATGAACTAAACTAACTTAAAAACAATTTTTACACTTCACAATCATTCGCTTTTATCAACAGCCTAATCCTAATTAGCGTGGCGAGGAGGCTGGCACCCATTTCATCTGACTACAGTTAAGTACGTGGACATCCTGAACAGCTCGCTAGGCATTCGCAGGGCCAACACTTAACAACCACCCACACTCGCACCTAGGGCGATTTGGAATAGCTACTTGGCCTACTGTGCATGTTTTTGGGAGGGAACGGTGCCCAGAGGAAAATAGTAAGAACAGGGAGAACATACAAACTCCACACAGAAACGCCCAGGCTGGGAATCAAACCTTGCTGTGAGATGGACATGCCATCACTATTCCACCATGCAGCCTAACTTCACAATCACTGAAACACATTTTACAGCAATTACAAGCCTGTCCAAAAACTTATGGACTGAAAGATTTGTGTTGTATTAAAGCCCAGAAAAGACATTTCAGTTGAAGTGTATGTGCGATATAAAAATGGGAGCCGTGGATTCTCAGGAGGTTAAGACTCGGTTACTGACTGGTGGGTTGGGGGTTCGAGTGCCACGTTTATGTGGATGTCTTTGGGCTCCAGAGGAAATCCAGGCAATCACATTATTGTATAGAAATGAAATGCATAGAAGTTAATGTCAATGTGATGGAGCTGAATACTTGTTTAAAACTATTTCACCCCTCCCCCCCATGGCATTTCAAGAAATAGATAATGTAGTAAATACAGTAATAGCGTCATCTGTGACCTGTAGAGGGCAGAATTATGCCAGTTTGCCATTTTTAAAAAGTTTGCAGCTGGGCAGCTTCAGCTGGGAGCAAATAGAGCCTTTTCACTCCAGTCAGATGGTTTAAGAAGTTTTTGTGAAATGTCTGCAATAGATTGAGTGGTTCAGAAAATGAATGAATGTTTGTTACCAAGATAGTATCTGCTACTGATTGTCTTTCCAGGAAATTATAGTATGATGACGACGATATCAGACAGTGGTGGCCCGGTGTTCGGGCGCTGGGTTCAAGTCCCACTATCAGAGTTTTTGATTGATTGAAACATTTTTTATTCATTCAAGAAAATGATTGGGCACAAGTTATCCAACTTAATAAAGCCCTCTCCAGATAATTACACAATCTATCTTGCAACAAATGTACATCAAGAGACAGACAAGGGTTAGAAAATGTACAAAAAGAAAAATAAAGGATGAGAGAGAGAAAAATTATGATTTAAAGAAAGCATTTAGTGTGGTTAATATAGAAATGTACATTTTTGAAAACTTCTTGATTTTCATACGTGGAGAGACCTGCATTGCCATGTAAGATAAGATTAATATCGATTTGTGTTCTGTTTTTAACAATGTTACCTAAAGCTTGAAGCAGTTTTTCTCTCTGAAAATAATGAAAAACATTCTCACATTTGTGGCCACAATGGCAACTTGCATCACTTTTTACATTTATTCTAAATAAATCATAATTGCATGAATTTTCATGTATCTTAATCTTGTGTGTAAAATATTTAACTTTCTTACTCCATATAAAAAGTATACTGGTACACATTTTACTTTAACATGAATTTTTGACTTAAATGAGGCCACAGAATCACAACTTCTAATATTTAATGAACTGTTCCACAGTTTAATTGATGATGGAATAAACAATGATGCTGAATACCTTAATCTTGTAAGTGGCTGACTAAAATCATCGGAGTTTCTCAAATCATAATGTGTTCTGTTGGCTACTATAGGTGGAAGTAAATCCTGGAGAAAATCTGGAGTTAAGCCTTTCTGTATTTTATAAAATAATATTAGTTTATATTGCTTCCTTCTGTCAGAAAGTAAATCCCAACCTGTTTCATAGTATAGCGAACTAGAAGAGGTGTATCTCGGAAGACCTGTAACCATGCGGGCCGTTTCAAGTTGAAGCTTTTCTAATTTATTAGCTTGTTCTATCAAGCATCCATCCCAAACTTCACACGCATACTCAAAATATGGTCTTATAAATATTGTATATGTTTTTGATATTCTGTTCAGCAAAAATTTTAATTTGCTGCATGCACCGATCATTTTAGATGTCGTTTTGATTGTTGTCAATGTGATGATGCCAACTTCCATTAGATGATAAGGTTAATAAGCCCAAACCTCTCCCTGAATTGCCACCTTATCGTGGTGGATGGGTTTGCGTGACCTAATCATTCTAGGAGCTATGTTGTCGATGGCATAATGCCCCTGGTAGGGTCACCCAAGGCAAACAGGTCCTGGGTGAAGATCCAGATGAAGTGCAATTCAGAAGACCCTTATGACTGAGAGACATACATGGAAGCAGTCTCCCTTGCCTGGACGCAGCTCACCGGGGTTCCCCCCGGAACCAGGCCCAGGGGAGGGGCTCGAAGGCGAGCGCGTGATGGTCGGGCTGGCTGGGCCTTGCCCGAAAAGGAGTCATGGGTCCGCCCTCCCATGGACCCACCACCAGTGGGAGGAGTTTAGGGGTCGGGTGCAATGTGAGTTGGGTGGCAGCCGAAGGCATGGGTTCTCTTGGACCGATCCTCGGCTACTTACTCTGACCCTCGGGACATGAAATGCCACCTCTCTGGCGGGGAAGGAGCCTGATCTGGTGCGTGAGGTGGAGAGCTACCGACTAGATATAGTCGGGCTCATTTCAACGCATAGCTTGGGCTCTGGAACCATCCATCTCGAGAGAGGCTGGACCTTATTCTATTCTGGAGTTGCTCATGGGGAGAGGCGGCGAGCCGGTGTGGGTATTCTTGTTGCCCCCGTCTCAGGGCCCAAATGTTGTTCTCCCCGGTTGACGAAAGGGTAGCTTCCCTCCATCTTCGGGTGGGGGGACGGGTCCTGACTGTTATTTGTGCTTATACATCAAATGACAGTCCAGACTACCCACCCCTCTTGGAGTCTTTGGGGGGGGTGTTGAAGAACGCTCCCTCGGGAGACTCACTCGTTGTCTTGGGAGACTTCACCGCCCATGTGGGCAACGATAGTGTGACCTGGAAGGGTGTGATCGGTAGGTACAACCTCTCCAGTCTGAACCCAAATGGTGTTTCATTGTTGGACTTCTGTGCTCGTCACAGTTTGTCTATCACGAATACCATGTTCGAACATAAGGGTGTCCAGAAGTGCACTTGGCACCAGGACACCCTAGGTCGCAGTTTGATGATTGACTTTGTAGTCATGTCATCGGACTTGCGGCCATATGTTCTGGACACTCGGGTGAAGAGAGGAGCTGAGCTGTCTACCGATCACCACCTGGTGGTGAGTTGGCTTCGGTGGTGGGGGAGGCTGCCTTCCAGTCCTGGCAGGCCCAAGCGTGTAATCAGGGTCTGCTGAGAACGTTTGGCGGAGTCCCCTGTCAGAGAAGCCTTTAACTTCCACCTCCGACAGAGCTACAACCACATCCCGGAGGAGGCGGGGGACATGAAATCTGAATGGGCCATGTTTCGTGCCTCCATTGCTGAGGTGGCAGCCCATAGCTGTGGCCGGAAGGTCGGCGGTGCTTGTCGTGGCGGTAACCCCCAAACCGGGTGGTGGACACCTGCGGTGAAGGGGGCAGTCCAGCTGAAGAAGGAGGCCTATCGGGTTCTATTAGCCTGTGGGACTCCTGAGGCAGCAAACGGGTACTGGCAGGCCAAACATGCTGCAGCCGAGGCTGTCGTAGATGCAAAATCTCGGGCGTGGGGGGAGTTTGGTGAGGGCCTGGAGAGTGATTATCGGTTGGCCTCAAAAAGGTTCTGGACCGCCATCCGACGCCTCAGGAGGGGGAAGCAGTTCTCCACAAACACTTTACAGTGGAAGTGAGGAGCTGCTTACCACGACTGGGGATGTCGTCGAGTGGAGGGAATACTTTGAGGACCTCCTCAATCCCACCAGTACGCCCTCTGTAGAAGAGGAAGAACCTGGGGGTTCAGGTGGGGGTCCGTCCATTACTGGAGTGGAGGTCACTGAGGTTGTCAGAAAACTCCTCGGTGGTCGAGCTCCGGGGTTGGACGAGAGCCGCCCGGAATATCTCAGTACTGTGGATGCTGTAGGACTGTCTTGGTTGACACGTCTCTGCAACATCGTGGGCTGTACCTCTGGATTGGCAAACTGGGGTGGTGGTCCCGATTTTTAAGAAGGGGGACCGAAGGGTGTGTTCCAATTATCGGGGAATCACACTCCTCAGCCTACCTGGGAAAGTCTATGCAGGGGTACTAGAGGAGGATCCGACCGATAGTCAAACCTCGGATTCAGGAGGAACAATGTGGTTTTCATCCTGGCCATAGCACTCTTGACCAACTCTATATGCTCTACAGTATTTTGGAGGGGGCATGAGAGTTTGCCCAATCTGTCCACATGTTTTGTGAATTTGGAGAAGGCTTTCGACCGTGTCCCTTGAACAATTTTGTGGGGTGTGCTCCGTAAGTACAGCATTCCAGACCCGTTGCTACGGGCCATTCCGTCGTTGTATCACTGGAACCAGAGTTTGGTCCGTATTGGCAACAACAGGTCGAATTTGTTTCCGTTAGGATTTGGTGTTCGCCAAGGTTGTTCTTTGTCAGCGATTCTGTTCATAATTTTTATGGACAGAATTTCTAGGCGGTCGAGGCGTTGAGGGGTTCTGGTTTAGTGGCAATCGGATCTCGTCTCTGCTTTTTGCGGATGATGTTGTCTTTTTGGCTTCAAGTCGGAACCTCCAGCTCTTATTGGAGCGATTCGCAGCCGAATGCAAAGCAGCCGGGATGAGGATCAGTACCTCCAAGTCCGAGGCCATTGTTCTCAGTCGGACAAGGGTGGAATGCACCCTCCGGTTTGAGAATGAGGTCCTGCCCCAAGTGAAGGAGTTTAAGTATCTTGGGGTCTTGTTCACGGGTGAGGGAAAGATGGAGCGGGGGATCGACAGATGGATCGCTGCAGCCTCTGCTGTTAAGTGGAGCCTGTACCGGTCTGTCGTGGTGAAGAAGGAGCGGAGCAGTAAGGCGAAGCTCTCACTTTATCAGTCGATCTAAGTTCCACCCCTCACCTATGGTCACAAGCTTTGAGTAGTGACCGAAAGAACAAGATCGCGGATACAAGTGGCTGAAATGAGCTTCCTTCGCCAGGTGGCGGGGTTCTCCCTTAGTGATAAGGTAAGAAGCTCTACCATCCGTGGAGAGCTCGGAGTAGATCCGCTGCTCCTCCGTATTGAGAGGGGCCAGTTGAGGTGGCTCGGGCATCTGGTCAGAATGCCCCCCGGACGCCTCCCTGGTGTGGTGTTTCGGGCATGTCCAACTGGGAAGAGACCCCGAGGTTGACCGAGAACACGATGGAGGGACTATGTCTCTCGGCTTGTCTGGGATTGCCTCGGTAGTCCTCCGGGAGAGTTGGAGGAAGTGGCTGGCGAGAGGGACGTCTGGACTTCTTTGCTTAGGTTGTTGCCCCCGCGACCCGACCCTGGACTTAGAGGAAGATGATGATGATGTTAAGCCCAAATGTTTGTGATAATCAACTGTTTTTATAATGTAGCCATCAAATTTCAGATTAATATAATTTTGACTATATTTTAATGTAAATAATATAGTTTCAGTTTTATCCGGATTGAAAGTGATTAACCAATCCTTTGCCCAATTAATTAATAATTCTAAATTTTCATTCATGTCTCTTTCCACAGACTGTTTATCCTTAGATAATATTCCCAATGAAGAATCGTCCGCAAAAAGGCGAGTTATACAATTGAATTTATCTGCTATCTCATTGACATACACAGAAAAAGAAATGGATCCAAAACTGTTCCTTGTGGAACTCCAGCTTTTAACACCAAAGGCTTGGACAATGATCCATTAACAAAATTTGACTGACTATGATCACTAACATAACTTTTAAACCAGTCGAGTAGCTTTCCACTTACACCATGCATCTCTAATTTAAAAATAAGTCCTCTCTGCCAAACTTGATCAAAGGCCTTTGATACATCACAAAAGACCATGCAATAGTACTCTTTGTTATCAAGGTGTGTACAAATCTGATTATAAATTTCAACAAGTTGTACAGTAGGAATGACCTCCACGAAATCCACACTGGTACAGTATTTATGTAACAACTCATTGAATACAAAGTAATTATAGACATGCTTAAATATAATTCTTTCAAACAACTTCCCCACACAACTTATTAACGGGTGGTAGTTCAAAACAGAATATATATAATATATAATATAATAGAATGATCACCCTTCTTAAATAAGGGCATAAAACCTTTGCATATTTCCATTGGCTAGGATAGACAGGAATTCAGTGACATGTTACATAATATGCATAGAACTGGAGTTGTTATTGCTGCCCAGGCTTTATCAAAGGCTGACCACGTCTCTCACTATCTGGAGAAAGGCATTTAAAAGAACTATTGCTGACTTGTGTCAAGAGCAGGCCGTGTAGTCATCAGTGTGTCCTGTCCCATGTTGGCCTGGTGAGCTGTCCTCTGGCCTCATAATGTAAATCATAAGTACTAAGAATAAAGTAAACCCTTTAGCTGATAACGGCCGAGTATGAACTTCTATTGATGGGATATGTTGGGATATGCTTTTCAGACTTTCTATTTTATTTTCTGACATTTGTCACATTAAAAATAAATTGATAGATAAACCTTTGATTAATCAGCAGCCCCAAAAGATTTACATCAAATAATTGAGGGGAAATTTCACAGATTACAAACTAATGTTATTGTTCATAGGCCCTTGATATTTATAGACTTTTTGGGTTGAAGCCAAGAATAGCTCAGACATTAAAGTGGACCTGTTCCTGACACTTTTTCTGTTCCTGAAGTCCACAGACCCAACCTGATGCATAAACCATGCTTACCACCCATGATCTGTAAACAGGGTCGCTAAAAATATTCTGATTTAAAGGAATTTATTTCAAAATCAAGAAGTTTCCTTTCTGTGGGACGACATGGTGTTGAGAAACAGTTCTACTGAAGCTGTTTTTAATTAAGCAGTGCTCTTGGGTATTATTTACCCTAAACCATGCCTCAACTCAGAAATTCCCCAGTGTTATGCAACAACAACTTAAAAACCCTTTCAAAAAGTCTCTTCAGTCTCACGATCAGCTATCTGCAAATAATCACCAAATGGTAACACAAGTGCATCCGAAATAAACAGGAATGTGATCAGCAGATGTCAGGGTTCACTTAAAATAATACTCCATCTAAGGCGATGAGGCGAACATTACATCCACAACACCACCAGGTGGCGGTGTGGGCCATAAGACGTTTCCTTGACGTCAATCCTTCATACTTTGTTTCTGATGCACACAAAAGGTTGTTGACTGTTGTTTTTGTATACACTATAATTTTTGGGGAGTTTATTCGAATGTACCTGTACATGCTGTCTTGGGCT
Source organism: Plotosus lineatus (assembly GCA_024760905.1). Classification (NCBI taxonomy): domain Eukaryota; kingdom Metazoa; phylum Chordata; class Actinopteri; order Siluriformes; family Plotosidae; genus Plotosus; species Plotosus lineatus. The sequence continues at coordinate 29,853,120 of CM045730.1, forward strand.
ACCAGAATATTGTGCTGTGGTTTGTGACCAATATGTGGACGAAAATGCCCTTGTTTTTTTTAATTGTTAAAACCCATATTTGAAGGTAGATTTAAATGAGTTTTCTTGAAATTAAACTAGATACCTGGACAGTAAGGGACTTTCTTATTGTTGTGTTTTTAATAGGAATGAGATGTGACGAATCATTCTGATGAAGAATTTTGATCCGAAGGAAACACTGACACAAACTTTATCAGCGGTTAAAGCCCAGGACTCCTGCGCTCTTAATTTGCATAGCAAATCTAGAATTATTATTCTTAGAATTTTGGGGTCAATCTCTGAAACTGGTAACATAAAGTGTGACATTGAATCGAAAAATTCACATTCCCCAAATTTCAATGAAGTCCTGCTTATTTCCTGCTAGACTGACCATAGATTCATGTGCCATTGATACCGAGTAGAGAACTACTTTATACATATCACTGCACTTTTATTATTAATGATAATATATTTGTATGGGACACCAAATTCATACCAGTCATTTTTGGTGAAAGAATTGGCGCTTGTGTACATGTAAAGTTAATACACTTCAGAAGGAATTCTAATTATTGGGAGCTTGGCACCCATTTTAGTTGACTCTGGGAGAAGGCAGAGTACGCCCTGGACGGTTCACCAGATCATAGCAGGGCCAACACGCGCACACACTCATTTGCACCGAGGGACGATGCAGAACAGCCAATTAGCCTAATGTACTGTACATGGTTTTGGACTGTGGGAGGAAACTGGTGTACTCCGAGGAAGCTCACACAAACACAGAGAGAACATGTGAACTCCATATACAAACACACCGAGCCTGTAAATCGAACCCAGGACCTTTTTACTGTGAGGCAACCACGACACCACCATGCTGCCACTGTTTGTTGCCAAAGTATCATTGTGTTGTGCTGCTAATCTGTAATTTGCTTCAATCAGTGCTTTGTGCAAGGTTAAAAATGACTGCTTCCCTTTGGCTAGTAAGATGGGGTCATGGTGGCATCGTGGTTAGAGGTCCTGGGTTGGAGTACTGGGTTCAGCGAGGACGTATATCTTTTTGGAGTCTGCATGTTCTCCCTGTGCTTACTTTGGTTTTCTATGGACACGCCAGTTTCGTCCCGCAGTCCAAAGACATGCATGCCAGGTAATTTGCTGTTCCAAACTGCCCCTGGGTGTATGGGTGTCTGTGTTGGCATTGGCCTTGTGATGCTCTGGTGGGCTGTTCAGGGTGTGCCCTTGCCTTTTAGTGTCAACTGACCTAGGCCCCAGCCTCCCTGCAGCCCTGATAGCATTACAGTTTGTCAAATGCGTGCGCGAGTGAGTGTATAACACCGCGCAATTGTAATAACATTTTAGGACATATGGTATGACCAATTTGTTTATTAAAGTGCCCACCAGTACCACTACATTTAATTCTGACCTTCCTCTGACCACAAATAAAAGTTCTTTTAAAAAAAAAAAAAAAAAAAAGCTGAGCATCACAGCGGTGCAGTGAGTTCGCACATCTGCCTCACAGCAAAAAGGTCCCGGGTTTGATTCCCGGGTTTGGGCATTTCTATGTGGAGTGTGCATGTTCTCATACTTGCATGGGTTTCCTTCACATACTCCGGTTTCCTCACACACCTCAAAAACATGCCAGTAGGTGAATCGCCCCTCAGTCTGAGAGTGCGTGTGAATGGTTTTGTGTGTGTTTGTGTGTTGGCTCTTTGCTGGCCTGCCAAGCTGTCCAGGGTGAAACCCACCCTCTCTCGAAAGTCAACTGCAATGGGTGCCAATCTCTCTGCAACCCTAATTAAGGTTAAGCGACATAAAGAATAAATGAATAATAAAAAAAATCATAGTGGCCACTCTGCTCTTTCTGATTGGATATGAGTATGGGTGTGAATCTGATATGAGATTACCAAACTTTGGTGTGCCCTAGGCCTAGGGTTCCGTGATAACGGTTTGTGGTTATGTCCTGAATTAAATATCATTTCACATGACATACTTACTCGGCAGTGTGGCTCAGTTTTAATTAAGAGGAAGGAGGTCTGAGGTTAGAATATGCTTGACTAGGTAGTCCAGCCAGGGCCAGGAGAGGGCAGGAGAGGCTGACAGCTAGGTAAAATCCTGAATGTGGATGTGAGAAAGGAGGGCTCTGAAGAGAAATAAGCCTTAATAGCACATTCACTGGCCACCACACCAACCTCATACAGCTCCCACGCTTTAAGCAAACAGTCTGGGAGTTGGAGGTCTGAAGGGAAAAGGCATCTATTGATATACGGTAACAAGGAGCCAAGTGTGTGCTTCGCTCTGCACAGAAGCTCAATGGAAAAAAAAAATCTGGAAATTAACCAGTCTTAGTGCAGAGTATAATGATACATGCTTTTTGTTACTTGCTAATGTATTCAGGGAATTATCATTTATATATAGAAATGGTAAACAAAGTTCATCAGACCAGTGGCAGGGTGTAGGGCAGCTAAAAACTGAATCGCTCAGTTTCCTCTCTGGAAATTCTGACCATCTTCCCCACCCTTTCTCTTGAAAAGCTTCTGCATATCTTGGAACTACGGCGCAAACACTTATCTTTTGCTTGTACTGCTACATTTGCTGACTGGATATACCAACCTATAAAAATGCATTGGGTCCTCCATTACTATTACCTCATGCAAATGGCAGTCATCTCTTTGTCGGGGGTGGGTGGGTGGGGGGGCGTTACGGTAAATGTAGACCGTTTCATGCAGAAGGACAAAAATGGGTTTTGAGGTCACAGCTGTTGATGAGTAAGACACGGGCAAAAGAAAAGCAGAACCCTTTATGGCTTGAGCTTCGCCAGTTAAATGGGTTGCTTTTGTTAACTTTTTTCTTTGTCCTTATGACCAGATTATCTCTCCCTGAACATGAATAGATTCATAAATTACCTTTCACCATGCTAATATTAATCAACAGCAACATGGATGTAGTAAATCAGCATGAACACAGCCCACTTGTTTGTTATAAAATGGTACAGAACGGACATTTCCTTGAAATGTCTGTAAATGTGTTGTACTCATGCACCCTGCAATTTTTGGCAAACAGAATTGGATAACTGCCTCTGGGAGCTTGTTGTAAACATCAATTAACATTCTGCAAGCATAAGCTGAAAATTTCTTCTCAGCCTCCGAGACAGAATATTTATCATATGAAAGCTAAATTATATAAGTATTTATTATTAATTTGAAATATTTTCAAACAAGATGGTGAAGTTACTATGTTGCATGTGCCAGCTAAACAAATATTCAACTTATCCCATGGTAGTGATGCAATAATTCAGTTATCCCATGACAGTGATGCAATACCTTTAATTATTTGATGGCTTTCAACCAATCAGTAATGAGAATCTTTTGATTGAAAAATAAGTTTAATTACCTCCAACACTAAAATATTGGGCAGTGCTGGCCGAGTGGTAAAGGTGCTAGATCGCTGATCCTAAGGTTGGGGGTTCGAGTTCCACTCTCTACAAGGTTGTCACTGTCCCCCCCAGTACAGCTAACTGGGTTATTAAAGGCCGGCCATGTCTCTAACTGTCCATGGTGAGAGGCATGTAAAAGAACCATTGCTGACTTTTGACAAGAGTAGGCTGCAAATCCATCAGCGTGTTTCCGCCCTGCCCCCGGGGTGTACTCTACCTTTGCCTGGAGTCGGCTGGGATGGGCGCCAGCCTCCCCACGACCCTAATTAGGATTAAGCGTTTATAGAAAATGAACTGAACAGACAAATGAAAGATGGTGAAAATGAACTGAACTAAACTATTGGTGATATGATAGCATGGTGGTGTAGGGGTTAGCATATCCACATCACAGCTATAAGGTCTTTGGTTCAAGCCCCATTTCTGTGTGAATTTTTAATGTTCTGCCTGTGGGTTTCTTCCAGGTATTCTGCAACCCCTCTTTAGTCCAAAGACATTTACATTGGGTTAATTACCCCTAATAGTATGGGTGTGTGTTGGCACTGCAGTGGTCTGCCGAGCTGTTCAGGGTGTACCTTACCTTTGCCCTGGGTCCGTTGAGCTAGGATCCGGCCTACCTGCAAGACCAATGAAGAATAAAGGGATTTGGGAAGCAAAATAATATCACGAAATCGACGTAATAAGCACCCTGCTCCAATAAGGGGACCCCCCCCCCCCCCTCCTCCGCCATGTGTTTTTTTTTTTTTTTTTTTTTTTTTTTTAATCTTGCATCTAATAACCGCCCATGTATACTGGGAGCAAAATGGTAGATCAAACTTACCAATTTTATTCGATCAGTCTCTGTAACGGTAAAATGAGGCGTTCATTCCCTGTAAAAGTGAGTTTACACGTTATTTCAAGACCCCCTGCCACTGGGGAATGTCTGTAATGTTCATCAGTAAAAACATATTTGATTGTTCTGCCGTGCTTCAAAAAACAGGAAAATATTTTACCGTGTTCTCTTGATAAATGTCCAACAACTGATGAACCATTAAAACTGATATAGCAAATCTATGGGATGCTCTGAATGAATGGAGCAATGAGCCACATATGGACCTATCAAAACGTGATGACGAGTATTTTTCACCTCTCACTAACTTCATAAATTTAAGCATGTTCCTGGCCATGTGCCTTTGTTAATTTTCATATTGATTGGTTCAACATACCATGTGCTGAAGTTGACATTCCAGTTGATTGGCTCGATTTTACTTGGGAAAATGTTCAAAGGAAATGTTTAAAGGAAATGCACCAGGAGGGAAAAGTAAGGGATGGAAAAGTCTTTTTTTTTTTGTTTAATTTGTGAAGTTTTCTGTTTATTTTCAGCTTTCATGTAAGTAATTTGGTTGATACCACAAAACAAATAACACAAATACCAGTAAAACTCTTTTATTGTTCTGTTATTATTCATGTTTTCCACCTCGATAGTAATAAGCATGTACCGTTCCACTCCACAGGTGACAGTTTAATAAGTGCCCACCCACTCCAATTTTTAAGCACTCTGGGCGCTTATCACATCGAAGATGGTAAATGTCTTTGTTTCATGAGATTTTCCCCAAAGAAATTTCACAGTAACACTGCTTTTTTTCTCAGATCAGTCTTTACCAAGTATGGGTCAGCTTGTGCAGTGTATATTAGCTGCACAGATCTGAGATGGGTGCCAGCCTTCCCATGACTAATTAGGATTAAGCAGTCCCCTGACATTCGGATCACTAACCTTCCGGCACCTACCACCAGGCCACCACTGCCACAATTTAAATTCTAACATTGGAGACACTAGTCAAAATATTTGTGACCTTGTTCAGATCTTCATCTCTGACCTTGACATTCCAAAATCACATCATTTTTGGGACTCGGGTACGGAAGTGTCTCCAAGTTTTGTAGAAATCCTTTCATAGGTGTGGTCAGAAGAAAATCACACAGACAGAGGGACACCCTATTACTGGTGATTATGAAAACTTTTGTGGTGGAGCTAATAAGAATACAAATTCACAGGCAGATAATTTTTAGCTGTCTTAAAATTTATTATTATACTATTTTAATTTCTCCCCTGTTGAAGTTTGTATTACATGCTACATTGTACTAGCCACACTCACTTGTTTTCAAGGTGTGGCGAACTGTTGGGTTCAACTGAGACTTCCTTTGTGGTTTTAATGCAATGATTATCATCTGTTCGACATTACCAAACATTTCCATGCTCCTTCTCTACATTCTCTGGCCTCCCACATGAACAAAAGTTGCTGAATCGTTGTAATACAGGCAGTGTTTTTAGGGTTTTACCTTAGTTTTGTTTTATCTCATGCTCTTCTGAGGCAACTCGAGCAGCACCTTGGCCAACTGAAGCTCACCATCAGCTGCCTCAAGAGGGAGTGTGTGACCTCAGAAAACTGCTTGGCCCGAAGCTCCTAGTATTTCAGCAGCCTGACTTATTTTGCTCCCAGAACATACATAAAGAGAAAAGGTTTAACCACAACTCAAGCAGAGACGCTCTAGAACCTCCCAAGCTTTTACTGACAGGTCTAATTAACACATCACCGAATCCAGTAACTAACGTCTATAAATCAATTTTTACACTTGGTGTTCCTTTAAATCACAGCCATGTCCCCTAGAACTGAGATCAAATTTCTCTTTGGCAGTTTCCAAGATCTACTATATTAAGGGTAGAATACTTCAAGCCCTGAGTGCACACCAGGGTAGGACACATCTAGAAGTTCAACATATGCAACAACTCGCCAGTCAGCGTATTCTCTTCCAGTTTTGCCACACATATTACCCACAAGGGGCAGGCGGTCTGGCACTGCGAAAGAGTGAGGGAGTGGGAGAAGACGAGAGGAAGGAAGGTTTGGGGTGGAAGGAGGAGAAAGAGTTGTTGGAGGAGGGGGAAAGAGCCAGTTGCCACGTTTACATCAAGACCAAGCACAAGATCTGTTTCAGACCTACAACAGCACAAAGTAAAAATGATTTCACAAATATCTCCCTCTTATTCACCACAAATGCACAGACAAATTTGTTTCCATAACTTTAGGGGACACTAGTCCCCATTAAGGACAAGTTTCCATAGTGCGACTCCATAACCAGATTTAGAATGTGATGAGTACCTACACCACACACACACACACACACACACACACACACACACACACACGCTTGTGTCCTTGCAAGTCCATTTACATAGCAGTCATTGGTGAACCTTCATGCTAGCTGCTTTTAGCCTCTGAATCTTTTCTCTCCCATCCTTGAAACTCAAGTGTAATCTTCCCACCACTGAAGCAATACATACCACAGAAGAGGAATTTTCCTGATATTGATTTTATGCAAACCTTCACTGTTCATAAGATAATGTGCTTTATTTTCAGAAAATGTTGTCCTCATGTAGACAAAGCTGAGATTTGTATAAAAATATTTTCTTATTTGCACAGAACGCCACCCAAACATAAGGAAAATAATCTTTGCAGCACTGCTGAGAGAACAATGCATTGTGCATCGTGAGACGTCTCTCTCCGCCTTCCTCCAGCTTCAAATTGGCCCTGCTGTTCATGTCCTCACGATGCTTTGACTAAAAGAACCATCTGTGTTTTTGCGCGTCACCATGGAAACAAGGGCATCCAAACAGAGGGGAAAGCGGGAATGGCGGACAGATGACTCGGTCAGAGAAGTTCAGATGTAAGAGCGGCCTGAAAAAACCAAAGCTATCAGCACATTCCATACGGCTTGGGGTTTTTCACAGAGACGAAAGAAATACTGTCGACTTCTCATGGACATGATCTTGGGCAGTGCATAAACAAAGGATAGGGGAATTTACAGCCCTGGTTATTTGTGCCATTACAGCAGGGGAGGGGGGGCAAAAAGACTAGTAATTTGAAACATAAGGGATATTTCTGGAAGATTATTTCAAGTTTCAGTTCATGTTCTTGATTTCAAGAATTGGTCTAATCTGGTAATGATGCAACGACATACCAACTTTTTGACAAAAAGTCCAATAAATGATTAAGTTGTGACTGGCAAGTTAAAAAGAAAGTGGAGGTGATGGTATTTGGTGAGGAGAACCAAAGCCAAAATACTCGTACTTATTTTCTTATCTTGCTCTCACAGTGGAGAAGTAGTGCTTCCATATCCCAGTGTGAAAAAAGAGTTGAGAGCTAAAACAATATTTTAGTGCATTAAATGGAAATTAAACTTAATAAAAGCTTGCATGCATAGTTTGTTTGTTAGCTGCCACCCACAAATTGGCTTGGGAGCTATAAAAATGGGTGCTGGCCGACTGTCCGTCGCACACTTTACTTTCTGGACATTTGCTTGCCGTGCTCTGAAGCTGGAGCTGTCAAACTTGGTACGCTGGCTCGCCACTATGAGTGCTAATATGAGTTTGTGTGTGAGTGACCTTGATCTACTTTTCAAGGTCAAAGAGGGAAAACTGTATATTAGGTTTCCAGACACTTACTTGCTCCCCGCTGAAGTTGGGACTTTCATACTTGCTATGCTTTTTTTATATCGGCATATTATGAAATAGTCCTTTCAGCGAGATCTGGGCCGCGGTGGTCTATGTTGTGGTTGTGGTAAACTCACTGTTTCATGAACCTTTTTTCATGTATAAATCCTGTTTCAGTTCTGTCTGTGTGCACTCAATCTAATTTTAAACATACATTTTCAATTAAGAATTAATTATATATATATATATATATATATACAGTATATATAAATATAAATATATATAAATATAAAAAAACACATATATAATATAGGTAAGGGCTGTGGGCTTTTTACACCCGAGCCATAGTGGCTCATCAGGCCAGCATTTATCCCTGGTTTCTGTAGCGTGAAGCAACTAGGAGTTCAACTTCTCCTGGATTGGACGCGAGTCCATCGCAGGTTACCATCCCAGTATATTTTACTGGTACCCATTTATACTGCTGGGTGAACAGAGGCACACTTCTGGTTAAGACCTTGCCCAGGGGTCGTAGCACAGTGAGGGTCTCAGTGGGATTTGAACTCATGACCTCCCGATCATGTGCACAGCATATATAATATGCATTGTGTATATCATGACCTTGTAGAGCAACCTCCAAAGTTGTATATGGTATTGACTGACCAATAATGTGAATGATGAAGTATCAGAACCCTTTGTATGTCTGTATGTTTATATATCAGCACATTGAGCTGAATAAATTGTGAGTATGTCAGCATTCGACTTAAAGACGTTAATTTCTGAGATTATTTTGAGGAGGACTGAGAAGAACCTGAGGAGCCTGAACAGCAAACTGGGAGTTTCAAGTCATACCAGGATGGCCAGCATCCAGAAAAAAAGGGGCTCGATTGTCTAGCAAGATGATGATGATTATGAGCTATGGTATGCTAATGAATGCGAACAAGGATTGATTTATGAGAAAATGCTTTTGATGTGAAAATGGACTACTGGGATATAGAACGTCAGCAGAATGAATGAATGAAGGAAATGATCTGAGTTATTTTTATTTATTGAGTCTCATTTACACTTGTTCATGAATACTGATAATTGATAAACAACTATTTATATGTTATTACTTCTTTATTGATTTATTATTCACGTTAATAAACCTTGATATTTTATGCACAAGCAGTTTTCTTCTTTTCCTTTTGGCTGCTCCCTTCAGGGGTCGCAACAGCAAATCATCTGCCTCCATCTCACCCTGTCCTCTGCATCTTCTTCTCTTATGCCAACAACCTTCATGTCTTCCTTCACCACATCCATAAATCTCTTTGGTCTTCCTCTAGGCCTTCTGCCTGGTTGTTCCAACCTCAGCATCCTACTACCAACATATTCACTATCTCTCCTTTGCACATGTCCAAACCATCTCAATCTAGCCTCTCTGACTTTGTCTCCAAAACCTCTTACATGGGCTGTCCCTCTGATGTACTCATTTCTGATCCTATCCATCCTCTTTACTCCCAAAGAGAACCTCAACATTTTCATCTCTGCTACCGCTAGCTCTGCCTCCTGTCTTTTCGTCAGCGCCACTGTTTTTAAACCATACAACATTGCTAGCCTCACCACCGTCTTGTACACTTTTCCTTTCATTCCTGCTGATACTCTCCGATCACACATCACACCGGACACTTTTCTCCAAACATTCCAACCTGCCTGCACACACTTCTTCACCTCTCTTCCACACTCTCCATTGCTCTGGATTGTTGAGCCTAAGTACTTAAAATCCTCCACCTTCTTTATCTCTGTTCCCTGTAACCTCACCGTTCTTCTTGGGTCCTTCTCATTCACACACATGTATTCTGACTTAATGAGGCTAACCTTCATTCCTATGCTTTCCAGGGCATACCTCCACCTCTAGATTTTCCCCCACTTATTCTCTGCTCTGACTACAGATCACAATGTCATCTGCAAACATCATAGTCCATGGAGATTCTTGCCTAACCTCGTCTGTCAGCCCATCCATCACCATAGCAAACAAGAAGGGGCTCAGAGCTGATCCTTGATGCAGTCCCACCTCCACCTTGAATTCTTCGGTCATGCTGACAGCACACCTCACCACTGTCTTACATCTCTTATACATGTCCTGCACCATTCTAACAAACTTCTCTGCCACTCCAGACTTCCTCATGCAATACCACAGTTCTTCTCTTGGCACCCTGTCATATGCTTTCTCCAGATCCACAAAGGCACAATGCAGCTCCCTCTGACCTTCTCTGTACTTCTCTATTAACATCCTCAAAGCAAACACTGCATCTGTGGTGCTCTTTCTTGGCATGAAACCAAACTGTTGTTCACAAATGCTGACCTCTGCCCTTAGTTTAGCTTCCACTATTCTTTCCCATAACTTCATCGTATGGCTCATCAACTTTATCCCTCTGCAGTTGCCACAACTCTGCATTTCTCCCTTGTTCTTAAAAATGGGCACCAGCACACTTCTCTATTCCTGCGGCATCTGCTCACTCTCTAAGACCTTGTTGAATGTTTTGGCAAAAAAATGTACTGCTACCTCTCCTAGACACTTCCTTATCTCCAACGATATTTCATCAGGATTAACTGTCTTTTCACTCTTCATCCTCTTTAATGCCCTCCTCACTTCACCCTTACTAATCTTTGCTACTTCCTAATCCTCAACGGTCACCCCTTCTACTCCTTTCTCTCTCTCTTATTTTCTTCATTCATCAGCTCTTCAAAGTACTCTTTCCATCTTCCCAGCACCCTTCTGTCATCAGTCAATACATTTTCCCTCTCTGTCCTTAATCACTCTAACTTGCTGCACATCCTTCCCATCTCGATTTCTCTGCTGTGCCAGCCTGTAGAAATCATGTTCTATCTGCTTGCCTTCCAACCTAGCATGCAAGTCATCATACGCCCTCTGTTTGGCCTTTGACACCTCAACTTTTGCCTTACGCTGTCTCCCTGTACTCCTGTTTACTCTCTTCGGTCCTCACAATGTCCCACTTCTTCTTAGCTAACCTCTTCCTTTGTACACACTCCTGCACTTCCTCATTCCACCACAAAGTCTCCTTATCTACTTTCCTTCCAGAGGACATACCAAGTACTCTCCTACCGGTCTCCCTGATCACATTAGCTGTAGTTGTCCAGTCATCTGGAAGCACTTCCTGACCACCCAAAGCCTGTTTCAACTCCTTGAAGACAACACGACACTCTTCCTTTTTCATCTTCCACCACTTTGTCTTCTGCTCTGCCTTTGCCTTTTTCACCTTTCTCACCATCAGCGTCATCCTGCACACCACCATCCTATTCTGTTTGGTAACACTCTCACCCACTACTACTTTGCAGTCACTGACTTCCTTCAAATCACATCGCCTACACAAGATGTAGTCACCTGTGTGGTCCTACCTCTGCTTTTATAAGTCACCCTATGCTCCTGTCTCTTCTGAAAGAAAGTATTCACAACAGCCATTTCCATCCTTTTTGCAAAATCGATCAACATCTGTCCTTCTGTGTTCCTGTCCTGGATACCAAACCTGCCCATCACTTCCTCGTCCCCTCTGTTGCCTGCACCAACATGTCCATTGAAGTCTGCACCAATGACCACTCTTTCACCTCTGGGGGTACTCTGCATCACTTCATCTAACTTGCTCCAGAATCTCTCCTTCTGTTCTAGCTTGCATCCTGCCTGTGGGGCATAAGCACTAACAACATTGACCATCACGCCTTCAATTTCTAACTTGAGACTCATCACTCTGTCTGACACTCTTTTCACTTCGAGAACATTCCTGACCAACCCCTCCTTCAAGATGACTCCTACTCCATTTCTCTTCCCATCCACACCATGATAGAACAGCTTAAACCGCACTCCTAAGCCTAGCTTTGCTACCTTTTCACCTGGTCTCCTGAACACAGAGTGTGTCCACCTTCCTGCTCTGCATCATGTCAGCCAGCTCTCTATCTTTTCCTTTCATAGTTCCAACATTCAAAGTCCCTACTCTCAGTCCTAGACTCATACTTTTCCTCTTCTCTCTCCGCCTACGGACACATTTCCCACCTCCTTTATCAACCAACAGTAGTCCAATTTCCACCAGCACCCTGTTGGTTAACAGCACTGATGGCGGTCGTTGTTAACCCGGGCCTCGACTGATGCGGTATGGTTGTGATAATAGGTGTGATTTGCATGATAAAGTTTGGCATTGGTTTTACGTTGGACGCCCTTCCTGACACAACCCTCTGCATTTATCCGAGCTTGGGACCAGCGTAAGAGGGAGAGACACTGGTTTGGGCCCCCCCACGGCTGCATTGCACAAGCAGTTATACAATGAATATTTAAATTTGATTAAATGCTTGAATGTGGCATTAAAAAAAAAATCAATTAATCCATGATGTGATACATGATGTCATTGTGATGGATTAAAATTCTAAAAAATGTAAATGAGATGAGAATTGCTTTCACTGTCTATGGTGAGAGGCATGTAAAAGAAGCATTGCTGATTTCTGTAAAGAGTGGGCTGCCTAGCCGTCAGCATGTTTCTGCCCTGCGTTGGTGTGGCAACCTGGCCAGGGTGTACTCTGCAATTGCTCATAATTGGCCGAGATGCGCACTAGCCTCCCTGTGACCCAAATTAAGTTTAAGAGGTTCAGAAAATGCATGTATTAATTGCACAAGGAAAATTAGTTGATGATATTATGTCCTGTAGATGATGAGATAATCAAAGTCTTTACAATTTTTAATTTCAGGAACATTATTCTGCAATTGATTCACAATTAGCAGATGTCGTCCATAAACCCCACACCCCAACCAAGATTTTAAAATTTCTGTTCAAATGAAAATTTTAAACCAATTCTGTATGTTACTGGTACATGGAGAATGTTCCTTCAGTTGTTTCTTTAAGTACCACTTCATTTTACAGCCTATTTTAAACCCATAATTTCATTGTACTGTATTGTTTTTATTTACATTTTACAGTGTTTCTACTCTTTTGGAATTTGTAAATATCTTCATTGCAACACTAAGAGGTTTGTAATGTTATTACTAAATGTGCAAATGGATAAATAGCTTGTTTGGATTTGATGGATCTTTTCAAAGCACGTGTACTGATTTTACATGCATGAGTAAATGTCAATGGAGGGCGGAATAGTTGTGTAGTGGTTTGCACTTCTATCTCACAGCAAGAATGTTCTGGGTTCAAGTCCTGAGCCTGGGCGTTACAGTGTGGACTTTGCGTGTTTTTCCTGTGCGTAAGTTGGTTCCTCTGGATTCTCTAGATTCTTCCGACAGTCCAAAGACATGCACATTAGACAAATTGGTTGTTCCAAATTGCCTTTAGGTGTGGATGTAAATGGTTGTGTGTGTGTGTGTGTGTGTGTGTGTTGGCTCTATGATGATCTGGTGAGCTGTACAAGGTGTGCCTTGCCTTCGGCCAATATCAGTTGAGATTGGCTCCAGCTTAGGATGAAGCAGTTTGGAAAATGAGTGATGAATATTCAATAGTTTGAAAACAAAGAAGGCAAAATTAAAGAAGAAGAAGATAATGATCCCTGGAGAAATAATCCTACTTCAGTGCACAATGTAAAATGACGAGTCTGAAGTAAAAGCTTGGAAAAGGACCTTTATTGATAGTGTATAAAAAACAGTTTATGCGCCTTTCACTAAATGCATCAATATCACTGTTACTAAGTAATATGAAGTAGAAAGACATTACGATGGCATCAGGACAAAGTACATCTACAAACAAAAGGCCAATAAAACGCAAATGTGGATCGTAGTAAATAAGAGAGATGTTCTTAATTGCTTCATTAAAAACACGCTGCTTATTCAGTTCATTATTTTCCCAAATGTACACATACAGAGTCCTTCTTTTATTTTCTTTAAGAAAAAAAAACACAGGCACTGTAACAGATTAAATTAATCACATCTGGGGGAACTACAAAAGAAAGTTATATAACAGACTGAAATAGCAAAAGAAATTAAAAAAGGATGAGAGGAGCATTGAAAGGGATTTCTGTGGATCGTTACATGCACAGTGTCCTGTTTTTGTACAGCGGACACCTTGTCATAGTATTCAAGTAACTCACGCTTGCTTGCGGGGAGGGGATAATAAATTAGATATTGTCAACTGCCCTGCAGTCATGATGTGTTCAATGGTGTTTCAAAAGGACACAGAGGATGCATTGGAAATTACAGTACAGCTGTGGGAATGTGATACAGATACGGTGTGGAATACTGCCCTGGGTGCATACAAGATCAGGATTTACACGCAAACGAAAAAGCAAAATACACACACACACACACACACACACACACACACATACGCACACACACACACACACACACACACCCCCTATGCGACAAAGCGATAACTGGACCACTTCTGGGCTCCATTTCTAAACATACAGTTCGTCAATAGTTCCTCATTTGTAGGCAACAAACTTGTAAAGCTTCAACCGAGATTTTGCAACATACCCAAATCATCAGCCCGACACAAACCTTTTCATAAAATGCCATATCAAAGCTTCGAGACTCTCCACCTGTGCAACTTGCATTCAACCTTGCATGAACATAACTGAGAGAGTATGCAGTAAAGGAATGATTTCAAATTCATCTCTAAAAGCATGATTTTCTGGCAAAATACCCCCAAATTCATCTGTTTTCAACTTCATCAGTCCCCATCCTTTCATTTATAAACAATGGACAAAAAGAGAAGATGTAGTCAAACGTGGTCTTGCGGTTATCAGCACCTGATCAGAACCTTACTGGTTTATTTTGTTTATTTTTTTAGCTCTAAGTGAGCATACAGGTGGTAAACAATTTTTTTTAACCTTTTCTAGAAGGCAAAAACAAACAAAAAATTTACCCATAACTGTCTCTGCCACTTGTGGTATATTCAGTAGTTGAGTATTAGCATCTTTCGTTTATTGCATTTGTTGATATTGTTAGAATATTTTTTTTTTTTGCTGTCCAGCAACAAAGCACGTACTATAGGCTATCTGACGCTGATAAATACTTTTGTAGGTTTTATTCTTTGGTGAAAGGAGCATGTCTTAGCTGGAAAAACAAACTGATGCCCTTCATGTTGAATCTCATGGTTTGGGAGGGGGTCGAGAAGGAGGCGGACACGGGGCGGTGGGAGGAGCTCGGGCAGGAGGTGGACCCGGGACCGCGAGGGGTCCTCTGGGTGGTGGACTCTGAGGAAGTGGACTTACAGGAGGTGGTGCTTGGTAGTAGTCAGGAGGAGGTGGGGGTGGGCTTTGGGTAGTGGGTGGGGACTTTGCTGCCTCCTCTTTCACCCTGGTGAAGTTGATGCATCGACCCTGAGGGACACATGAACGACAGAAGCAGAGCAAAGAGATTAAACAGTGACTTTTTGAAGCGTCTTACAGCAGTCCTACTCCCTGTGCCTTTTCTCTTTCCTTCTGGCTGGAGCATTTTGGCAGAATCCCTGAGAAAACCACTAAACCACAGAGGAATTCACTCTATTTTGTAAAATACGGGGAGAAAAAACCTCCCACTTTTAACTCCTTTATAATCAAATATTATTCACTAAAATGCAGCTAAAGAGCCACTTGCTTATTATTCTTGCTTTTATATTCACATGGTTTCTGCAGATCTCATGAAATATAATTTATTGCTATATGTAATACCATACACTATCCACCATTAGCCAAAGATACTGTTTATATTCTGTTTCATATCTCACTGTGTCACCATCAATACAACCAGGAACTGCTTTAGTAAGATGCTTCCTCAAACAATGTGACTCCCTTTTCAGCTTGAAATGTTTTTTTAATGCCAAACGACAACACATTGTTCACAGGAAACTAAAGGAATGTGTTATTATATACTACTTATTAACCGAACATGAGGTAAGTACAGAGAAATTCCATACCAAGGTTTTTTAAATACACTTCACCGTTCTGTCCAAGCTGACAAGGATAATAAGTTATTACTGTAATCCCCCGTCACTTCACGTTTCCTACTTCGTCCCCGGAATATCGCGGGATTTCCCATCGGAAAATTTAAAAATAAAAGATTATTCAAAATTCACGCACACTACAGCATTACATGTACATTCAACTATGCTACCCAACATCCTGTTCTCCTGCTTGACTCGAGGATTCTCTGATTGGCTGTGAATCCAGCAAGCTGATTGGTCGAGATTATATTTCCCAGCATACAACACACATTTGCTTCCTCATGAAACTCAGGGGAAGCACTGGGGTGTGGGAAAAATTGTGTTCACCGTAGTGGTGAGGGAAAAACAAAAACCAAAATCAGTGTAAAAGTATCAACACGGAACCTGGTCGAGCACGAAGCTATTTATAGCGCACTGATGGCTGAGTGACTTCAGGTGCACTCTCTGGATTTCACCTGCGGGTAACAGCCACGCCTCTTACCAGCACATGCAGTGTATGGAGAGAGAGTTAAACATCTGTGAGTTTGGACACTAACATGATACGTACTAAAGCAAAGGCTTTGGAGGTGCTGACGAGTGTTTATATATTTATTGTCATTATAAGGTGTATAATTTATTTATATATCAATGCACATTGCCTGTATGACATTAGAATGCATAGAACACTTTAAAATTAACTTCTATATAAATTTTATATAATATATAGGTGGGTGGGTGTCCTTAGGATGTGGCAGAAGTCATTTCAGTTTTTCGCATTTTGACGCAAGAGGGGGGGGGGGGTCCCCCCCATTAACCGTGAAATAAGTGGGATTACTGTATATTGAATTTTTGTACTGATCTGCCAAGAAAAAACCCCCAACATATTTTAAAGCCTACATCCAGAGGTGTGTGTGTCTTGCACTGGCGACACATCTGTTTGCTTTATTGATTTATTTCAAATCGATTTATAATCAAAATATGTCCTGAGAACTTGCAGTCATGCAATAAATGAAGAAACAAAACAAACAATCAAACAAAACAGATAAAAAGGCCAAGAAAAAAAAGTTAACAATCAGTCTGTATAAGAAGCTTTCGGACTACTGGACAGTCAGTCAATCAGAACGTGAATAATGTCATTGCCATATGGCCAAAAAAAAGTTGCGGACACGAGTATGCTGTTGTTCCACCTTTAGCCTTGCATCCACACATGATCTCCACGGCATTGTTTCAACAGAATTAAGCAACATAACGTTTATTTTCATCCAGTGTTGGGTTCATTTCTCACCAAAACCTTCAAGTGACGAGAAAAAATTTAACCACTCCATAAATTCTTCCGGGATATTGTGGTTAGGATGTCCGCCTTGCATCAAGCTCCTGGGTATGATTCCCAGCCTGAGTGTTTCTGTGTGGAGTTTGTATGTTCTCCCTGTGCTTGTGTGGGTTTCCTCCGGGCACTCCAGTTTCCTTCCACAGTTCAAGAACATGCACAGTATGTTCATTGATTGTTTCAAATCACCCCTAGGTTTGAGTGTGAGTATGAATAGTTGTGTGAGTGTTGGCTCTGCAATGGCCTGGAGAGCTGTCCAGGTTGTACCCCTCTCTCGAAGGTAGTTGGCTGAGATAGGCACCAGAATCTCCACAACCCTAATCAGGATTAAGTGTCTTAGAAAATAATGCGGTATTCTCCAACATATTCTGAAAACTTTCAATATGGTGAAGGCCAGGACTCTGGGGTAACAATACATATGTGAAGATGATTCCTCATGCTTCCTCAATCACTCTTTCATTATTTGAGTCCATATTATATCCATGCCATCAGGAAAGAAAAAGAGCACTGATGTGGTAACCCGCTCATTCAGTACATTCAGGTCATCAGCTGACTTCATTTGCCTCAAACCAACCAATTGGAGCAAAGATACCATGACGACTACATGCTGTCATTAAGGATAAATGCACCCCATGAACATATTAGCATGTGCGACCTGATATTTGGCTGGGCAGTGTAATAAATTGCACTACATCCTGGTTTGCTGCGAAAGATTTGTGAGCTGTCCAGGGTGTACCCTGCCCATGCCCAGAGTCGACTGAGATGGGCATCAGCCTCCCCGTGACCCTTATTAGGATTAAGCGGTTCAGAAAATGAATGAATGAATAGCTTGGTTTCCTGGATACAAGAACTGCTTCACTCCCCACAATCAATCAATCGGGGTGTTGTGCCAGAATTCTGGCGTAGGCGGCAGCCATAATAATCCTCTCTTTGCGGTTCTTTAGACCCTGAGTGAGCACAATGGGTCTCCAACCAGTTGCATTTTCTAACCACGCCCAGTACATAGTTCGTTGTCTTCCCCTTGATTTTTTTCCTTCTACATGGCCAGCCAGCACAACCTCTTCAAGCCTTTCCTTCCTCATCACATGCCCTACAAACCGAATCTGCTTGTTCACTATCATCTGTAATAAACATCTACTAGTCCCTGCCCTACGCAGAACGTCCACATTGGTGATCTTGTCTGTCTATGATATATTTATTTTTCAATAAAGAAGGGTTCAGTAAATAAGCATATAAAACTGGTGGGGCTCAGTATGTCCAACAGGGTTAAGAACCACTGCTTTAAAGTCAACGGCCAGCTAGCTAGAGATGGTGTCTCATTAAAAACACCTCGCAGAAAGAACTTGGGGCAGATTAAAAAAATAAAACATTGCCCTTTGCATGCAGCCAGTCACTCCCCACGGCATTTCTAAAAAAAAAAAAACTTAACACATTGCACCCGAGGCTACTGTCGGAAATAACCTTGGGAATCCCTAATGCCATGGAGAAAAGTAGTTGATGGTTTCTTAACTATGGAGGTGCTCCTAAAATTCCTTTGAGAAACGGCACTCTTGTGTTCCTCTTGAGACTGTTTGCTCTGCAATTTTTCTCTGATGATGTCTCAGGGAGGTTTTCATCACAGACATGAGGAATTCTCAGGGATCTAAATAAAAATCTACACCCAGTAGTGGTAATGTTTATTCGTAAAATCACTACATACTCTATAAAACAAAACTGAATTTCACTCATACAGCTGCAATTGAAGAGCTGAAGTGTGTTGTTTTTTATTTTGTTCTTGATGGCACAAACACAAATCCGTTAATACAAAGCGACCTTCTGACATGTCTACACTTAGAAAATGGTCCATAATGCAGTTTGTTCTTGGCTCAGTAATGAAGTAGTTGTATTTGAAGTGGCTATTCTGTAAAGACAGAACTGCGCATGACCTCATCGTTCATCTTTTTTCCTATGCCAGTCTGTTGGACTGTGTGTGTGTGTGTGTGTGTGTGTGTGTGTGTGTGTGTGTGTGTTTGTGTGTGTAATTTGAAGCCTCTAATTAAAGTTGTGAAGCTCTGCCCACTGATTTTTTACGTCAAAACTCATGAAGCTGATCGCGGTGCATAACTGAAACCCTGCGTAACTGCATAACCAAGCTGGTCCAAAGAGTACAGATGAGAAAAACAGACGAGAAAAAAGTTAATGACATGCTACAGAGCTAAAACACACATACACACAAACTGCTGTCGACTGTCTTACCTACACTCTCAGAATAAAAAAATTACTAAGATGTACCACTTTAATATGTATCTTTCATTTGGACATGTACAACCAGTTTGTACTCTAAGCTAGGCACATACAGGGACCACAGAAGGGATACTACATCCACTTTTCAGGGTTGAAGACAGCATAGCATTGTTACACAACCTTCTTTGGCCAGGTGCTCTCTCTCTCTCTCTCTCTCTCTGCATAACTATATCTTAAGGAGACTCAGGTCTCTCTCATCTGACTAGGAGAGGTACAACCTGAGCAGTTCATACGTCCACCACAGAGTGCGCACACACACACGCACACACACACACACACACACACACACACACACACAGAGAGAGAGAGAGAGAGAGAGAGAGAACTAGGATCAATTTGGAACAGCAAATTGGCCTAATATACATGTCTTTGGTCTGTGAGCGGAAACCAGAGCAACCCATGAAAGCACATAGGGAACATACAAACCCAATACGCAAATGACTTTACCAAACCCTGGACCTTCTTCCTGTGAGGCAGACATGCTAACCGCTACATCACATAATGTACAGTAGTATCTACCCAAACAGCGGTTTTGCGCTTACTCTATGCTTGTATTATTCCTTTACTTCCTTGTATTTATAGACACCAGTATTAGCAGATGCATGGACCAGTAGAATTGGATCTGGATTTTTATGATATGGAAATGAAAAAACAGTCTTTATGGGATATTTAATTGCCTAAGGGCAGGGCTTCGTGAATGGTGGCATTTAAGCATGTTACTATGGTGACTGCGTTTCAGACAAAACACTGTACATGCTTAAATACTGCTATAAAAGACAAATGGAGGAGTAAATGATTCACCCCTCGAAAGTGATGCAGTACAAGAAATTGTCCTCTGGAGTTGCACACGCTCAGAAGGTAACTTGATACAGGAAATGATGCCAGTTTTCCTTGTTTTCCATGCTTGGGACAGCAGAAAAGTAGGACTGTGCATTCTTCTGCCCTCTCTTCATAGAGTAGTGGGAAAGCCAATGCCACTCCAAGCCTTTCCACGAAAATGGTTGAAACTCCTTTCAGAACAAATCCTGAATCCAAGCTTGTTAAAAGAAGAACCATTTGCTGTTAATCACATCCAGTATACTCCGTACTAAATTCACTGTAACCACTAATTATTTCCAGAAATGTTTAAAGAACATCTGCAATAAGAAAATTTCAGTTACAGTGGTCATGCTATGGTCGCTACAAATAATGATGCCGGATTTTTAAGGAGAACCTAGTAAGCTGCTAATTAAGTAAGACACTGCTCGAAGTTGTGTTAGATTTTATAAAGGCAAGCAAATTCTCAAGACATAAAAACAAGAACGCGTCCTGATCCATAGCGAGGTCAAATCTGAAGCCTTTCGTAAAATGTCAGTGGTCCAAAGGTTCACCATGTGGTTGATGAGAAGGATTGAGAGGAAGACCTTTGAGAAATGCACACTGAATGTCTGGAAGTGGTTTAGCATCACTGCTTTGCTTCAGTTTTACCTTCACTACTGATTTGAAGCGGGTGTCAGGAGTTGCCCACGATGCATATCGGAAGCTAACAGAAGAAGTGTGGAGGTTTTTTTTTGGATGAGGAATCGTATTTTGACACAGAATGAAAAATAATGGTCTGAAAAGGGTAAACAGTAGATATGATAAATAGTATTAGGTTATTAGGTTTGGCTCTGGATACGAGAGTACTTACATGATCTCCAGGCTGTGGTCTCATAAGTGAAACTTGGTCATAACCACGGCGAAACAGAGCCCAAATGGCATCCAGTTTGCCCTGGGACATAAGCAGAGAAACTTCAGCATTAAATATTACAGGTAATATACACAGACACTGTATAACACATACACACAATTGCAAACAAATGAGACTTAAACCAGATATTTAGATAATAAACAGGAATATCACCATTCCAATACAGAGATCCCTCACTTTCTGCAGTTAATTGGGACTGAGATCCCCATGCGACCATCGAAATCCGTGAAGTAGGATCCCCCCTCGACGTGTACATACATGTATATGTGTATATAATATCAATAAATACATATTCAATGCTATAAATGCTTATAATAAAAATTAAACATTCAAAAAATAACATAAGATGTAAATAAAATATAAATACACTCACATACAAATGGAACTGCATGAAAAGAAGACACGCATACATACACGCGCACGCATGTGCATGCACACACAGATGCAACAATAAGTACGCTCCCCAGCTTACAATGAGTTAGGATCCCGAAGGCTGGTCAGATGAATTTGTTTGTAAGTTGTTACAGGGCATTCTTTAGAGGGGAACGTATGTTTAAACCTTGTATAAGTAACCTATAAGAGTTTGTACTGTATACAATCTCTCTCTCTCTCTCTCTCTCTCTCTCTCTCTCTCTCTCTCTCTCTCTCTCTCCATAATCATCACATTATCAATATCATTATGTCCCGTGTTTAAACTCCTGGTTCCTCTCAAGCACAGCACAGCAGATCTGATCAGATTTACACAGAGTTTCACTCTTATCCAGTTCATTGTAATACTGGAGTCAATTTGTTTCTTCTCTGAAACATTTGGCAGTGTCAGCCATGCCCCCCTCTGCCGGAGCCTAGTATTAAGTCTACCTCAGGATAATCTTCTTTTACTTTCGGCTGCTCCCTTCAGGGGTCGCCACAGCAAATCATCCGCCTCCATCTCACCCTGTCCTCTGCATCTTCTTTTCTGACTCCAACGATCTTCATGTCTTCCTTCACCACATCCATAAATCTCTTCTTTGGTCTTCCTCGAGGCCTTATGCCTGGTAGTTCCAACCTCAGCATCCTACTACCAATATACTCACTATCCCTCCTCTGTACATGTCCAAACCATCTCAATCTAGCCTCTCTGACTTTGTCTCCAAAACATCTTACGTGGGCTGTCCCTCTGATATACTCATTTCTGATCCTATCCATCCTCGTTACTCCCAAAGAGAACCTCAACATTTTCATCTCTGCTACCTCCAACTCTGACTCCTGTCTTTTCCCCAGGGCCACTGTCTCTAAACCATACAACATTGCTGGCCTCATCACCGTCTTGTACACTTTTCCCTTCATTCTTGCTGACACTCTCCTATCGCACATCACACCGGACACTTTTCTCCAACCATTCCAGCCTGCCTGCACACGTTTCTTCACCTCTTTTCCACACTCTCCATTGCTCTGGATTGTTGAGCCTAAGTACTTAAAATCCTCCACCTTCGTTATCTCTGCTCCCTGTAACATCACCGTTCCTCCTAGGTCCTTCTCATTCACACACATGTATTCTGATTTTCTGAGGCTAACCTTCATTCCTCTCCTTTCCAGGGCATACCTCCACCTCTCTAGATTTTCCTGCACTTGTTCTCTGCTCTCACTACAGATCACAGTGTCATCTGCAAACATCATAGTCCATGGAGATTCTTGCCTAACCTCGTCTGTCACCTGTACATCACCATAGCAAACAAGAAGGGGCTCAGAGCTGACCCTTGATGCAGTCCCACCTCCACCTTGAATTCGTCGGTCACACCGACAGCACACCTCACCACTGTCTTACATCTGTCATACATGTCCTGCACCACTCTAACATACTTCTTTGCCACTCCAGACTTCCTCATGCAATACCACAGTTCTTCTCTTGGCACCCTGTCATATGCTTTTTCCAGATCCATAAAGGCACAATGTAGTTCCCTCTGACCTTCTCTGTACTTCTCTATTAACATCCTCAAAGCAAACATTGCATCTGTGGTGCTCTTTCTTGGCATGAAACCAAACTGTTGTTCACAAATGCTGACCTCTGCCCTTAGTCTAGCTTCCACAATTCTTTCCCATAACTTCATCGTATGGCTCATCAACTTTATCCCTCTCAAGTTGCCGCAACTCTGCACGTCTCCCTTGTTCTTAAAAATGGGCACAAGCACACTTCTCCTCCACTCCTCCGGCATCTGCTCACTCTCTAGGACCTTGTTGAATGTTCTTGTCAGAAAATCTACTGCTACCGCTCCTAGACACTTCCATACCTCCACAGGTATATCATCAGGACCAACTGCCTTTCCATTCTTCATCCTCTTAAATGCCCTTCTCACTTCACCCTTCCTGATCCTTGCTACATCCTGCTCCTCAATGGTCACCTCTTCTACTCTTTTTTCTCTCTCATTTTCCTCATTCATCAGCTCTTCAAAGTACTCTTTCCATCTTCCCAGCACACTTCTGTCATCAGTCAATACATTTCCCTCTCTGTCCTTTATCAATCTAACTTGCTGCACGTCTTTCCCATCTCTATTTCTCTGCTGTGCCAACCTGTATAGATCATTTTCTCCCTCTTTACTGTCCAACCTATCATACAAGTCATCATACGCCCTCTGTTTGGCCTTAGCCACTGCTACCTTCGCCTTTCGCTGTGGCTCCCTGTACTCCTGTTTACTCTCTTCGGTCCTCTCTATGTCCCACTTTTTCTTAGCTAACCTCTTCCTTTGTACACATTCCTGCACTTCCTCATTCCACCACCAAGTCTCCTTATCTACTTTCCTTCCAGAGGACACACCAGGTACTCTCCTACCTGTGTCCCTGATCACATTTGCTATGGTTGTCCAGTCATTTGGAAGCACTTCCTGGCCACCCAAAGCCTGTTTCAACTCCTCTTTTAAGACAACACGACACTGTTCCTTTTTCAACTTCCACCACTTTGTCTTCTGCTCTGCCTTTGCCTTCTTCACCTTCCTCACCATCAGCGTCATCCTGCATACCACCATCCTATGCTGTTTGGCAACACTCTCACCCGCTACTACTTTGCAGTCACTAACTTCCTTCAAATTACATCGCCTACACAAGATGTAGTCTACCTGTGTGCTCCTACCTCCGCTTTTATAAGTCACCCTATGCTCCTGTTTCTTCTGGAAGAAAGTATTCACAACAGCCATTTCCATCCTTTTTGCAAAATCTATCAACATCTGTCCTTCTGCGTTCCTGTCCTGGATACCAAACCTGCCCATCACTTCCTCGTCCCCTCTGTTGCCTGCACCAACATGTCCATTGAAGTCTGCACCAATGACCACTCTTTCACCTCTGGGGGTACTCTGCATCACTTCATCTAACTTGCTCCAGAATCTCTCCTTCTGTTCTAGCTCACATCCTGCCTGTGGGGCATAAGCACTAACAACATTGACCATCACACCTTTAATTTCTAACTTGAGACTCATCACTCTGTCTGACACTCTTTTCACTTCTAGAACATTCCTGACAAACTCCTCCTTCAAGATGACTCCAACTCCATTTCTCTTCCCATCCACACCATGAAAAAACAGCTTAAATCCTGCTCCTAAGCTTTTAGCTTTGCTACCTTTCCACCTAGTCTCCTGAACACACAGTACGTCCACCTTCCTGCTCTGCATCATGTCAGCCAGCTCTCTACCTTTTCTTTGCAGTTCCAACATTCAAAGTCCCCACTCTCAGTCCTAGACTCATGCCTTTCCTCTTCTCTCTCTGCCTACGGACACGCCTCCCACCTCTTCTTCTTCGACGTCTTCGACCAACAGTAGTCCAATTTCCATCAGCACCCTGTTGATTGACAGCACTGATGGCGGTCGTTGTTAACCCGGGCCTCGACCGATCCGGTATGGGGGTAATACTTCTGATTTGCATCATAAAAGTTTGGTATTGGTTTTACGTCGGATGCCCTTCCTGACACAACCCTCTGCATTTCTCCGGGCTTGGGACCGGCATGAGGGGGAGAGACACTGGTTAGTGCCCCCACCTCTTGGCTGCATTTACCTCAGGATAATGTTTAATCATATTTAATACTCATATTTATGATATCTTTCTATAGATTTTATTCCGTTTCTATTTCTATTCTTCAATTTCATTTCACTTTCACTTTCGACCTTGCCCTGTTCATATCTTCAGATTGTTTTGATTTTGGGTTGTTTTTTGTTTCGTGTTTGTTTAGGATTTTTTTGTGTAATTGGCCTTGTTTTTGTGGCTATTCTTCCTTAATTTCCTTATTTTTTAAATCGATGAATATTTATTTATTTATTTAAAAAAAATGTGATGCAATGAAGGTGCATTAATTGAAGCGCGAAGTAGCGAGGGATCCCTGTATTGCTAATGTTATTTTTATAATTTTTAAAAAGCATAGTAAGATCACATGTACTGAAAAGCTGTTAGTAAGTGAATAGTATTTGAGATTCCCTTACCCTAATCGGCGAGTACCACTTCCTGTTTTGGGGAGACTTCTTATTTCCTTGTTTTTTAGGCTTTGGCTCAAACGGTTCGTACTCCTGCTCAGGCATTTTCACAACAGCATTTTTGGGTTTTTCCAGCTTAGCACCCTCTTCAGTGGATCCCTTTCCACCCCAACGAACCTGAAACATTCATTACTGAAATATCAAGGACGGTTCTTAGAACTTCAGAATTCTGGTGAAGCTCAGAAGCTCCAGAGTCTCTGATGGGTTGTGGCTTGTGTCTTGTGTGTGTGACTGATTTGTGTCCATGCAGATTCACAGCAATGCTGACCAGGAGAGGTTTTTATTAAATATCAGTGAAGAAATGTCTAAAATATTCCTGAGTGCTCGACTGGGGCCTTGATTCTTGGATCCAACTCACATTTTATAATGATCCTGTATTTACAATTTTTTATTAATCCTGTACAGTATTACCAGTGATGGGTAGTAAGGATTTACATGGCTTTAATTCCATACAGGGTATATTTTATATTAATGCAGCTTCATTCACCTCCATTCGTTTTATTCCTCCAACTCCCCGTCCTCCATAGTATGAGGCATCTACAGTTGGCCATTTTTTCTTTGGCATACCATCCTCATCATCTGACTCCTGACAGAAAAAGACAAATTACTCAGTATATCAAGGCAAAGAAATGTCAGGGTTTAAAGCACATGATTAAATGTGACAACCATCAGAAACCTCATTTAAATTTTTGAACGATTTCCCAAAAGCCTCAGTCTGACACAGCAGGAATGACTTCATGGTAGATGTTTTTTTTTGCTTTTTTTTTTTTTTGCCTTGCGGAGGTCAACCCACATATCCACAGTTCCCCATAAATGTTCCAGGCACTTCCGTTGGAATACTTGAGAGACAGCAAGCTACCTTGAGAACTGGGAGGGTGAAGCGTCCATTCCTGTAAGGTTTGCTTTTTGTGAAATTTTCCGTGGGCTATGCACCAGATCAATTCAACTGCCTTTTTTTAAAGTAAAATAAACCTATTTGTAAGGGACCACCTCCCAAATCTGCCAGAATGGCTGAAGTGGTGTCACCCATTGTTCTCTTGTATCATGCTTCACGTATGTGAGACCTTAGCATTAACGACACATGGAAGCATGTTCCATATAAATAAGCATTTACTTTTCTACTTTTTCTTTCAGAATCAGTACTGTTTGGGGGGGATAAGAATTAAAAGAATGTTTTAGTGCTGTGGGATTTAAAGTGAGACAGTACAAACTACTTATTATCCGAGTCTGATGTCTTTAGGACAGACTGAGCCAGAAGGTGAGGATTTCTGTGTACAGACCAAGTGACCTGCAGCCTTTATTTAATTTGTTATTTGTTTTACTTCATTTGTGCACAATCCATTATCATCACTATTAATTAAAGCAAATAAAAATGTTATTTCGCACACATTTCTCCGTCAAGGCACATTAATTATTAATTAAATTAATTTTATTCCTTAAGATGTGTCAACCAAGTTGAAAAAGCTAATAAAACAATGCAAGTAGCAAAAAAAATGAATACAGAGAAAAAAGTCAAAACCCACAAACATGCGCCAGTGCTCCTGCTCGTCAGGCTGTCTTATAATAACATAAAAACACAAATTCATTTGTTATTGAGTGTCAACTGTTGTAGCATACCTAACAAAGACTGCTCAAAGTCTAATTACCTTATTAGCTAACAGATAGACTGCTGCTTGGATACACCCTGGAATGGATACTGTGCCTCGACCGGTCAGATTGTATACTGTTGTTGTCATATAATAATTGGGCTTGTTGTGGTTTGTGTGGCAGATGGTAATGAGCTGCTTCTGTTAGTGTCTTTACATGAAATCTTTACCAATATGTTAGTTTGGATGGGATGTACATTACATAACCTAGTTTTATTACTCATTTTGCTTTGAGAGGTATATAATAATTTTAAAGAAGTCAAAGGAAAATATTTACTTACTGGCTGTGGGGGTGGAGGAGGAGGGGGCTCTCTAATAACCTTTAGAAAGATTACAGATAAAAATAAGTACAGCTAACCATTTCAAATTATAATAATCAACATGAACATCTCTGAAACATTGTCATTATTCATTTATTAATTTTCTAAAACCCTTTCCACCTACTAGTATCATAGGGAGACTTGAGCCTATCTCAGCCAACTCTGGGTGAAGGCGGAGTACACCCTGTACAGGTTTCCAGTCAATTGCAGGGCCATCACATACCACACACACACAGCTAGTGGAGATTTGGAACAGCCAATTAACCTAATGTGCATATTTTTGAACTGTGGAAGGAAACCAGAGTACCCAGAGAAAACCCATGAACATGCAAACCTGTGACTCAAACCAAAGACTTTCTTGCTGTGAGGCAAAAGTGCCACCCACACTGTCACTATCCCATTACATTATCTTGTCATTGAACAGACCTTTAATATTTTCATGTTTGATACAGGGCACTGCTTTATTCCATTGGGCAACATACATCTCACACTTTAACCACAGAGACCCACTACAGCCCCAGAATCACTATTTCACTATTTCCTTAATTCCTTCTTATTTCTACTTGATAATCGCCATAATATTATTAAAATCCTGGTCTCTTAAGCCTTAAATTTAAAGAAATCAATGAGGTATAGACTTACTACTGTGCAGCACAATGGCCAGAACCACCACATGAACAACAGAGCCAGCAAAAGAAACAGGACCAGCAGCGTAATCAGGAGAATAGTCCCATCAAACTGCCAGAGACGGTGGGAAAGAAAAAAAGAATTAATGTATTCCCAGTAATGTATCTCCTTCTGAAGTACTGTAATGCTATTGCTGTTCTAATTTAAATAATGACTGGCAGGGGTTAGTGGAAAAAGATGCTTCATCTTAAACTTAGTAAGACAGTGAACGTGATGGTTCTCCTTTGTGGGTGAGAGCCTGCTACTTCTCAAGTTCAAATCAAAGATCTATAGGAGATGCTGGGCTAGTTCATCTCTAGAGTTCCTGCGGTCTGGCTGAAGGAAGAAAAAAAAGGGGGGGGGGGGGACAGAAGTCCCTGTGAGGGAGAGCAACCCCTCGGGTACAATTTAAAAGAGGAGGATCTGAAAGCAAAGAGAGTGGAAAATGGCTAAAGAATGCTAATTACTCTGCATATGGGTTTTCAAAGATGTTCTTTCATATAACTGATGAATTGCTTTACTAAAATACAAATCTATTCCCATTCATTTTAAAACATCTGTCAGTAATACATATACATTCAAGGACTCTCTTGTGCTTACAGTAGCTACATTTACATACGGACTTAAGTATACTCAATTATACATGATCCTGAGAGAACTTTGTTGATTTGTGATGATTCTGAGAGAACTTAGTGAATTCATTATGATCTTGAGAGAACTTGGTGGATTTATGATGATCTTGAGGGAACGTAATGGATTCATCATGATCCGAAGGGAACTTGGTGGATTCGTGATGATCCTGGGAAGCTTGGTGGATTTCTGCTGATCTTGAGTATACTTGGTGGATTTGTAATGATCTTGCGGAACTTTGTGGATTCGTGATGATCCAGAAGGAAACTGGTGTATTCGTGATGATCCTGAGAGAACTTGGTGAATTCGTAATGATCATGCTGATCATGGTAAAATTTCTGACTGACAGAAATATTGCCATAACTATTACAAGGTGTAATACTTTGTAATAATTGTTTGACACCGACTATGATTAAACATGGGAATCGTAGAAGAGTGCAGTAGAGGTTAACAGATCTTAACAGATGGAGCATAATTGACCTTAGTGCACTATCGTATCGGATCTTGATAAAAACGGAATACAATTTCATCTCTTGGATGACCCGCCTCCTCTTTATACCCCAATCGTGCTTTAAATGTCACACATTTTTAAATAACAGCAATTGCAGATGCTGGAGAACAGTGTAAACACAGCATTAGATGATTCAAGCTTAATAACATTAAATTTCTTCGTGTAAACAGCTTGATTAGAATGTATCAGTGATGAAATAGAGGTAGTGTTGACTTCTGATAATAAATTTAATGGGAAAATATTAGCTATGTCTTGATGAGCCGATTGCCCTCTGAATGAATTTAATGCACTTTCGAGTAGTGATGATGTCATGCCTGCAAGTAATAAAGAAACCCAGCAGTAGGGACGTACGAACATATACTTCAATCTAATTGTTTTCATAAAACTGGTATGTTTTGTCTCACAGGAAATGTGTGCATGTAAACACACTTTAGGTAGTGGCTGTGTATGCTGGTGTGTGTGGGTACTTACACACTTGGTTGTTGTGATGTGTACAGAGCTGGTGATGAATGAAAGGCCTTCATTCATGCTAACCTGCAGATATACCACCCTAATGCAAAGAGAAAACACAAGATCCATGTGGAAAATATTCAAGTCCACTTAATAACCCACATCAGATGACCTGCATTCTGTACTCTTAAAACTACAGACGCTCCCCGACTTACGTTCATCCGTTTTACGTTTTTTCGCTTTTATGTGTTTTTTTTTTTCAAAAAAACAAGGCCAATTATGCAAAAACTCCCAAACAAAAATAAAAAATACAACCCAAAACCCCCCATCAAAACGGCTTACATTTTTATGTGAAGTGCGCATCTGTGTGTGTGCACGCCTGTCTGTATGTGTGTGTATTTATATTTTATTTACATCTTATGTATTATATTTGAATGTTTAATTGATATTATAAAGGATTTATAGTGTTGAATATGTATTTATTGATATCATATACACATATACATGTACGTATATGTCAGTCAGGGGTGGTTGATCCTACTTCGAGAAATTCGGCATTTGCCTGTGATGGACTTATCCAGGAAGAGTTGAAATCCTAGCTGTTTCATACTACAGAAACCGGAATAAGTTCCTGCTCTGATGGGCCAGCAGGTTCAGGTGTAAAAACCTGACAGACGTTACCCTTTACCTTACAGATGATGTGAGTAAATAACAATTATAATTGAGGCGCAAATCGGATTTAGTATCTACTACAGAGACATATAAGGTAACCTTTTTTATTTTAAACATGTTCATATGACATTAAAGAATGCGTTCCATGGTCCCAGAGTCAATTCATAGTCTAAAATTATTTCTGTGTGTGTAGGCCAAGACTGGTAGTGTTGCTAACCATAATAAAGAGAAGAAAGCCAAGTAGGATGATAAATGAAAGGGCCATTGTGGTTTGGAGTAAAATAGTGTGGGGGAGTCAGAGAGTTTGTGAGTTAGTAGAAAACAGACATGTAATTAGTTAGCTGCAGGTCGATATTAAGAAACACTGGACAATGGTCAGAAACATTAATGAATGGTAGTGGCTAGAAGGTTGGTGTGTTTGCATCTGAAAGTATAAAGAAAGCCAGGATAGAAAAACCTAAATAAGTACATTATAAGTAAAGGGCTGAAAAGAAGCAGGATGAGGAGCTGGAATGTGACCCCTGCCAAGCATCACAAGTGTGTACAAGTATACTAATGTGAGACGCCTACTACTTGCTTCTTTCATATGGGGCCACTTACTTGCCAACCTCACTGATACTTTGTGATGGACACAGCATGTATGTGTCTTTTATATCAGCAGGCTGCACATCTAATGAAACAAAGCCAAAATAATTTCTGAAATCAAACAAAGCTTTACCAATTTATAAAAAACATATATGTTACTATATATATGTATTACTATTCTATGGTTACTATAGTGACTACACTGCCTATGTTGTATACATGTACATTGACATCAGTATGTTTCTTGGGGTAATCACACTAGATATGCAATAGAAAAGCAACTGATGCAAATTGATTTTTTCACGCAAACGTCTTCATAAGGTCATGCTACAATTTTTGTGACTGATTTGTGAGTAATTTGTGATTGGATTTTTCAGAGAAAAATCCCCGAATCTGCTGTTGTAAATCAGTTGCATTTTGTTTGCTTTTTGTTCTTAAACCATGCACTTTTTAATTGTATGGTATTAGAATGAATAAAATGCAAATAATGACCAAATATACAAAATATGGTGGATGTCAGTTAGTCTAACAATTTCCACAGGGAAGTCTCCAACTTCTTTTCCTTGCAAATGAAAAAACAAATAACGTGAGCAAAACGTCAACTTTGTGCGGACTGTTTGAGAAGAATTTGTGACTACTCATACTTTTTCTCATTTTGAGTCTCATTTTGTGACTTTGCAGAAATTTTAAACATGCTGGAAATTTTTTGTGAGGAGTTGAAATTGTCGCAAGACTGTGAAATGAGAATAAAACTGGCAGCCACGAACTGCCATTTCCATCATCCGTTTTTCGATCGCACCTAGTGTGATCACCACCTTATATGATTCTGGTAGAGAGACAGCAACTGCTGGAAACAAGCTCCTTTTATGTGTTAACATAGATGGCCAAAAAAGCTTGATTCTGCTTCTGATTCTGATTAGCATTATAAAATTATTTGAAAAGACAGGATGAACTGCATCACAAAACCATCAGAAAAAAACTTTAAAAAAACCCCAAACACTTACTTGAGATCTCCGTATCGTTGAACTTGAAACTGCACATCACCTGTTCTATTTTTCTTGCATGCAAAAATCCATTGCCTCGAACGACCACTTGGAATGACTCTGAAACATGAATTCATCTTTTATAAATGATACCTTTGTACATTTTTTCTAATAAATTATCACCTATGTACAGTACATCACACCATTATATGGATCTGAATTTGATCGCTTACATTATTCATAGTAAAACAATCAGCACTTGAATACAGCAGGATTTAAACATCAATCATCTCTTGAGGAAATATTTCCTTCAGGTTTTCTCTTCACATACATACACTAAATTCCCATTCCCACAGAATCAATCACAGCCTGCCTTTCAGAAACGGGGTGTGGTTATTTTGAGGCACTTAAGATATTCAGCCGCCAATGTATTATAGATCCTCACACTGTACATGCATGATGATGTGGTCGGTCTGCTGGGAGGAAACTACCATTTACTGTTCATCAAAGAATACAAAAGGAAGGGTAAATTACATTAAAACAATTCCATGGGAGAAAGACTAATAATATACAAACACAAGTTCAATGTTTCTGCCTACATCAACATGGAACAGCAGCTCATCACTGCTATGTGTTTTATGATTGCACAGAGATATTTTACAAGGATAATAACAGAAAATGTTATATTTGGGTACATTTCCAAGACAATTTTCAATTCCTGTGAGTATATGTTTTTTATTTACCTCTTCTCAGTGCATAATGCAGAAAAGGTCATTCTTTTCTTCACTTATTCATTTATTTACTGCTTAATCCTAATTAGGGTCATAGGGAGGCTGGTGCCCATCTCAGCTGACTCTGGACGAGGGCAGAGAACACACCGAACAGCTCGCCAGGCTATCATAGGGCAGAAGCATGCTGACGGCTATGCAGCCTACTCTTGTCGAAAGTCAGCAATGGTTCTTTTACATGAACCTCTCACCATAAACAGTGCGAGACATGGCCGGCCCTTGATAACCCAGTTAGCTGCACTTGGGGGACACTGACAACCTGTTGAGAGTGGGGCTTGGACCCCCAACCTTAGGGTCAATGATCCAGCACCTCTACCAACAGGCCACCACTGCCCTCGTTCTGTTCTTGCTGTACAATAATAATAATGATGGATCTATACTTAATGTAAGGAACTAGTTGTTGACTGTTTATGATTTAACTTGGAACCATTTGGAAGCAGAAAACATGCGAGATGGTTACCTAGGCAAACACGAGCACTGATTTACTTGCGTCGTGAACAAATTCATACATTACTCAAATCATTTGTTGCTCCTTGCTTCATGTACACAGCCCACTTTAGCCGTGATTTCAGTGCATGATCACCTAAGCATAGTTTCAATAAACACTACATTGATTTCCATACAGAGTTAAATTAATTTTTCACCAATAAGTTAAAAAAAATGTGACTCTCCAGTACATCTTTAAAACTTTCAACAGGGTTAAGTTCAGGACTCTTGGATGCCAATTCATGTGTGAAAATAATTCCTAAGCCCCCTGAACCCCTCTTTCATTATTTGAGTTCCCATTTTATATCATATTCTATATCAGGGAAGAAGTCTCGACCCAACCAATGAGCCAGAATACCACTGGGATTATGCACTGTAATCAGGCCTAAGAACGGTGCAACAAACTATTAGAGTGCAGGACTATTTTGGCTCTGTGGTATAAAACTGTAGAAAAAAATCTCTCTCATGGAATAGACATGGTTGATAGCCAATAAAATAAAGGAAAAAGTGCAATCACTAGTTCATTGCCATGTGGCTCTTACCTCCTGCACATACACTGGAAGGCTCGACTGCCAAGATTTCAATACAGGATTTCCTGATGATCTGTTAAAAAGAATATGCATGTCTTAAAATTAATAGTGGAATAACACACGCACACACACGTTCAAATTCATTTCCAAAACTTTGCAAAATGCATTTGCTCAAGTCCACCGAAATGGAATAGTATGAACGTCATATTGACAATGCCTGTGGTTGTGTTAAATGTCTATAGCTTTTTATTTCATCTGTCTTGTATTCAGTAAGAATTGTTGTTTACCGAGTCAATTACGCCTCTGAGAGCTTGGAATCCTCCTGTCACAGGAAACACGTGCTCAATGGTGTCAGCTATGGTAGCGAGCTAGAGTAAGACAAAACCAAACATTTATTTTTCTTAAAGTACAGTGGAACCTCAAGTTACAAAAGCCCCAGCAAACGAAAAATCCAGGTTACGAAAAACATTTTCGTAAAATTTTTGTCTCTGGATACGAAACAAATTCACGTTACGAAAGTGCCATCTCAAAAATTCAAAATATGCACGAGCTGCTCTCCCAACATGCTCTCCCATGTTGATCTCCCAACATCCCGCCCTGCTGGTCTCCCATTGGCTAGAAGGGATGACGCAGCTCCCTCCCATTGGCTATCTCCAAACATCCCGCCCCACTGGCCTCCTATTGGCTAGGAGGGATGACAGAGCTCCCTCCCATTGGCTGTTATGTTATGGAGCTGCATTTCCCATAATGCTTTTCGAGTAAAGGACAGAGTTACTGTTGTTTCATGAGTTTTTTTAGTGTGCTCATTGCAACTTTATTTTTCTGGCTCAGGCTTTTAACCTTGCATAAACATTTGTAAGATTATAACTCTACTAAGAAGACATGGTCAACACACACACACACACACACACACACACACACACACACACTCACACACGCATGTGTGATTCCCGATGCGAGTGAAAAGAAGAATCGGGCTCGTGGCATGCGGTTGCGTGATATCGCAAAAGAATACAGTATGCCCTTGACTATTCACGGTTTTGCACCCACGGTTTGAGTATTCGCTGACTGCAGAGCAACCGGCACGTGATTCAAATTCATCCAATGGCTGCCCTCCTTTCTCCTGATTGGTTGAGCTGATGTCCAGCCCCTTTTTCCTCATTCGCACACAAGTTGTCAGTGAGCCTCTTTTTTGTGTGTGTTTTAATTACCAGTTAAGCTCTATGATATCACTCAAACGCTATGCGTCTTCTGTGGCTAAGTGATGAACACTGGATGTCTCTTCTGAAGAAATAAGACTTTCTCCTGAGAAATGATGGTTTTCTCTGAACTGTTGTATTAAAATCTTTTTCAATTATCATTCCAGTACAGTACCTAAGTTCATGTTTATGCTTGAGATTTTATGTTCTGTAGCATGTTTAACAAACGATACCAAAAGGATAAACTTTATTACAGTACTCTTCATGTCCTTTTTTGAAGTTGGAGTGACGTCTTGGAGTGACGTCTCCAAGATGGCGCTGCCCATAGCGCGACGTCATGGAGTTCTCAGAGTCAAATTGTTTCTTTGTTCGTTTTAATTTGTTTTATTTGTTGTTTTGTTTGTTCATGTTTTGCACTATGCTCGTCTACGACCGGTCGACTCTACTACAGCTATAAGATCGGAGTATCTTCGGGCATGTAACTAAGCAGAGCCATAGCAGGCAGCTCAATGCGAGCCGCATCCCAGCTAGCAATAAGGCCAGGCGGGAAGGGGCCGAACGACAACTCCGGCGCTTGGGATTGCAAGGGATGAAGGCCGTATAGCCAGCTGGGATAATCGCCTTATTGAGTATAAGCTCCGCGAGCCATATTTCATGGAAACACAGTCCTGTAGATCCCTCTGCCCTGTAATCTGAGCTTGAAGCTCATCCATCTTGTTTCGCAGGGACAACATTTTCAAGCAGTATGGCCGGAAGTGCTAACCAAGCCTCTGAGAACTCTGCCTGGGCGGTTTGCATGGAGCTCCCATAGCATAGCACCTCACGATAGAAGTTCTTAGAGTCAAATTGTTTCTTTGTTCATTTTAATTCCTTTTATTTGTTGTTTTGTTTGTTCATGTTTTGCTTTATGCTTGTCTACGACCGGTCGACTCTACTACAGCTATAAGATCGGAGTATCTTCGGGCATATATAACTAAGCACGCTCAACTGGGCTTGTTAGCCGGGATACGGCTAACAGAGCCTAATATGCTATTTGCAGAGATAATATGCTATGGTAGGCGCACCCCAGCGGACAAGAAGCCCAGGCGGGAATGGGCCGAACGACGACTCCGGCGCTTTCTGTGAAACATGGTATCAACCAAATAACTTACATGAAACCTGAAAATAAACAGAAAACAGCATAATTAAAAAAGACCCTTTAATTGTCCTTCCTGGTGATGTTCCTTTAAATATTTTCCCCGAAGTAAAATCAAGCCAATCAACATGAATGTCAACTTTAGCACATGGCACCTTGAACCAATCAACACAAAGGTCAACTTTAGCACATGGAACCTTGAAAAGCACATGGCGTGCTTAAATTTATGAAGTTAGTGAGCAGGAGAATCCGGTGAAAAATACTCATCATCACTTTCTAATAAGTCCATATCTGGCTCCTCACTCCATTCATTCCGAGCACGCCATAATTTTGCTGTAGCAGTTTCTAATGGTTCATCTTACTGGACATTTACCAAGAGATCACAGCAAAATATTTTCCTGTTTTTTTAAATCACAACGGAACGATCAAATGTGTTGTTACTGATGAACATTACAGACATTCTCCAGTGGCAGGGATGTCTTGAAATACCGTGTAAACTAACTTTTACAGGCAGTGAAAGCCTCATTTTACCATTACAGAGACTGATCGAATAAAATTGGTAATGGCAACAAGGCCCTTTGTTTGGAAAAAAAAAAAGAACAATTCTCTGGGTAAACAAAATGGCCGTAACTTCAAAGTTAGATGTTCCACATTCTCAGAACAGGATTTAGAGATAATCTACAGTCAGAACACCAGGTTTATTTAATGAGATCCACTGTGGGCCTTGTTGCTATCCACTGTGCTATAGTCTTCCCTGAAAGTGTAGCCGGCTGGTGTCATCGCCTCGTCGAGTGTACTCTCCTTGAGCCACGTTTCACAGAAACACAGCATGGATCAGTCCTGTAGATCCCTCTGCGCTGCAGGCCGTGCATGAAGCTCGTCCATCTTGTTTCGCAGAGACTGAACATTTTCAAGCAGTATGACCGGGAGTGCTGACTTTCCACTGTTAACCAAGCGCTGGAGTCGTCATTCGGCCCCTCCCCGCCTACCGCGTCTCCGCCTGGGCTTATTGTTATCCGGGGTGCGGCTAGCATTGAGCTGCCATAGCATGTTAGCTCAGGATAGGAGTTGAGCGTGTTCGAAAGGACTGCGCTATCATAGCTGTAGTAGGGTCGCCCGGTCATTGTGCAAAAAACAAACAAATAACAACATACAAAACAACAAACAAAACAAATTAAAACAAACAAAGAAACATTTTGATTCTGAGAACTCCGTGATGTCGCCCTCTAGGGAGCGCCATCTTGGAGAGCTCACGTTCATTGTAAAAGGACATGAAGTGTAATTACGTATTCAAGTTTATCCTTTTGGTATCATTTGTTAAACATGCTACAGAACATAAAATCTCACACACAAACATTCTAAACATAAACTTAGGTACTGTACTGGAATAATAATTAAAAAAGACTAATACTACAGTGCTTTACAACAGTTTAGATGATTATTCCTCTTCAGGCACTTCAGAGGAAACTGTTGTTTCTTCAGGAGGAAGTCTTATTTCTTCAGAAGAGACATCCAACATCATTACCTTTTTCTGGCGTTGAGCCGGCGATTGAGTGGCATCATAGAGCTTAACTGGTAATTAAATGACTAAAAAAGGCTCATTGACAACTTGTGCATGAAAGAGGAAAAAGGGGCATATAAATCATCTCAACCAATCATCAGGAAGGAGGACAGCCATTGGCTGAATTTGAATCACATGACAGTTGCTCGGCAGTCCACAAATATGCACATGCGCGAGTGCAAAACCGCGAATAGTCAAGGGCCTACTATACATACATATACTAGTCCTTCTCAAAAAATTAGCATATTGTGATAAAGTTGATTATTTTCTGTAATGTACCGATAAAAATTAAACTTTCATATATTTTAGATTCATTGCACACCAACTGAAATATTTCAAGTCTTTAATTTGGCATACAGCTCATGAAAACCCAAAATTCCTATCTAAAAAAATTAGCATATTTCATCTGACCAATAAGAAAAAAGTGTTTTAAGACAAAAAAGTTAACCTTCAAATACAGTAAAACCTCCGCTGACAAACGCTTAAGCTCACGAACTTTTCGCCTCAAGAACATTCAATTTGCGAGCATATAGTCTCTGCTGACGAACTAGTTTTTCGGCGGACGAATCAAACCACGCGGTCGAACAGCGCCACGGTGGCGGCCACGAGAAGCTGACGCACGCTCATGGCGTCACAGTTCGTCACCCCCTTTCTTTGAATGCGGAAGTGGTTTGTGTTTGCTAGACATTTTGGACCATATTGAGTGTACTTTTGCTATTATGGGACCGAAAAAGACCCACCACAGGCGGAGATCATTGAAAAACACGAACGAGGTGTGCGTTTGTGTGACTCAGCGTCCCAGTACCAGTACGCTAAGTCTACCATTGCTCCCATCCTTAAGAACAAGGAAGCTATTAAGGGTGCGTGTGTGGCTAAGGGTGTTTCCAAACAGTAGGCGTTTCCAAACACGCCTTCCAAACAGTAAGTCCCTCCCTCCCTCCTCCTCCCACTCCATTCCACCAAGCCGTCAACTACCATCACAAAGGTAAATAAAACGACTTTATTATACAGTACAGTTTATTTCTTTAATTACAATACAATAGCACATTTATTATACATAAAATAAGGTATATTTTTTGTGCAGTTTTAAGGCTTATTTAGTAGAAAATTATGTTTTATGGGGACCTGGGAACGGATTATTCTCATTTTAATGGTTTCTTATAAGAAATAAATGTTCGGAAGACGAACTTTTCGCCTTACACACACTTTCTGGGAACCAATTATGTTCGTGAGCAGAGGTATCACTGTACTTATATTCAGTTATGCACTCAATACTTAGTCGGGAATCCTTTTGCAGAAATGACTGCTTCAATGCGGCGTGGCATGGAGGCAATCAGCCTGTGGCACTGCTGAGGTGTTATGGAGGCCCAGGATGCTTCGATAGCGACCTTAAGCTCATCCACAGTGTTGGGTCTGGTGTCTCTCAACTTTCCCTTCACAATATCCCACAGATTCTCTATGGGGTTCGGGTCAGGAGAGTTGGCAGGCCAATTGAGCACAGTAATACCATGGTCAGTAAACCATTTACCTGTGGTTTTGGCACTGTGAGCAGGTGCCAGGTCGTGCTGAAAAATGAAATCTTCATCTCCATAAAGCTTTTCATCAGATGGAAGCATGAAGTGCTCCAAAATCTCCTGATAGCTAGCTGCATTGATCCTGCCCTTGATAAAACACAGTGGACCAACACCAGCAGCTGACATGGCACCCCAGACCATCACTGACTGTGGGTACTTGACACTGGACTTCAGGCATTTTGGCATTTCCTTCTCCCCAGTCTTTCTCCAGACTCTGGCACCTTGATTTGACATGCAAAATTTTCTTTCATCTGAAAAGAGTACTTTGGACCACTGAGCAACAGTCCAGTGCTGCTTCTCTGTAGCCCAGGTCAGGCGCTTCTGCCGCTGTTTCTGGTTCAAAAGTGGCTTGACCTGTGGATTGCGGCACCTGTAGCCCAGTCCACTGCGTCCACAGGTCCTCCAAGGTCTGGAATCGGCCCTTCTCCACAATCTTCCTCAGGGTCCGGTCACCTCTTCTGGTTGTGCAGCGTTTTCTGCCACACTTTTTCCTTCCCACAGATGTCCCACTGAGGTGCCTTGATACAGCACTCTGGGAACAGCCTATTCGCTCAGAGATTTCTTTCTGTGTCTTACCCTCTTGCTTGAGGGTATCAATGATGGCCTTCTGGACAGCAGTCAGGTTGGCAGTCTTACCCATGATTGTGGTTTTGAGTAATGAACCAGGCTGGAGGTTTTTAAAAGCCTCAGGAATCTTTTGCAGGTGTTTAGAGTTAATTGGTTGATTCAGATAATTAGGTTAATAGCTCGTTTAGAGTACCTTTTCCTGATATGCTAATTTTTTGAGATAGGGATTGTGGGTTTTCATGAGCTGTATGCCAAAATCATCAGTATTAAAACAATAAAGACCTGAAATATTTCAGTTGGTGTGCAATGAATCTAAAATATATGAAAGTTTAATTTTTATCAGTACATTACAGAAAATAATTAACTTTATCACAATATGCTAATTTTTTGAGAAGGACTAGTATATGTGTGTGTGTGTGTGTGTGTGTGTGTGTGTGTGTGTGTGTGTGTGTGTGTGTGTGTGTGTGGGTGTGTGTCAATCGAATGAACACGTGCCACTTACAAAGCAGAAGAAGAAATGATAAATAATATACAAGGCAGCGTACCAGAGCAGTTTAACGTGCTTGCAAAAAAAGTTCACCTGCGTCTCATTGAAATCTTTCACGCCGACACAATACACAATGGCACCCAATGCTCTGGCTTTGGCGGCCTGGTACAAGAAATACAATAGCAACAATAACAAAAACATGGTTAACCTTCACAACCTTTACAGCAGCAATGCAGAAAGCTTAAAGGAAAGTTTTTTGGGGGGTTTTCTGGGGTCTGTTTTCCCAGTTAAAACACTGTAACAGGAAAACCAGTACATTGTTACTCTATGGGGAAAACAGCCATGTTAAAAATGAACCACTTTATTTTTTACCTTTGACATACTTGCTTTTCTTACCTAACTTTTTTTTATTATTGTCATCATCACTATTATCTGTTGTTATTACTGTATACCCCATTAATGCAGCCATGAGGCGGGGGGGGGGGCACTAACCAGTGTCTCTCCCCCTTATGCTGGTCCCAAGCCCGGATAAATGCAGAGGGTTGCGACAGGAAGGGCATCCAGCGTAAAACTTCTGCCACATTTAAAAATGCAAATGATCAAAACAAAATTCATACCGGATCGGTCGAGGTCCGGGTTAACAACGACCGCCATCAGTGCTGTCAACCAACAGGGTGCTGATGGAAATTGGACTACTGTTGGTCGAAGACGTCGAAGAAGGAGAGGCGGGAGGCGTGTCCGTAGGCAGAGAGAGAAGAGGAAATGCGTGAGCCTAGGACTGAGAGTAGGGACTTTGAATGCTGGAACTATGCAAGGAAAAGATAGGGAGCTGGCTGACATGATGCAGAGGAGGAAGGTGGACATACTGTGTGTTCAGGAGACCAGGTGGAAAGGTAGCAAGGTTAGAAGCTTAGGAGCAGGGTTTAAGCTGTTTTATAATGGTGTGGATGGGAAGAGAAATGGAGTAGGAGTCATCTTGAAGGAGGGGTTGGTCAGGAATGTTCTAAAAGTGAAAAGAGTGTCAGACAGAGTGATGAGTCTCAAGTTAGAAATTGAAGGCATGATGGTCAATGTTGTTAGTGCTTATGCCCCACAGGCAGGATGTAAGCTAGAAGACAAGGAGAGATTCTGGAGTGAGTTAGATGAAGTGATGCAGAGTACCCCCAGAGGTGAAAGAGTGGTCATTGGAGCAGACTTCAATGGACATGTTGGTGCAGGCAACAGAGGGGACAAGGAAATGATGGGCAGGTTTGGTATCCAGGACAGGAACACAGAAGGACAGATGTTGATCAATTTTG
Organism: Plotosus lineatus; assembly: GCA_024760905.1. NCBI lineage: Eukaryota > Metazoa > Chordata > Actinopteri > Siluriformes > Plotosidae > Plotosus > Plotosus lineatus. The sequence continues at coordinate 29,894,827 of CM045730.1, forward strand.
CAAAAAGGATGGAAATGGCTGTGGTGAATACTTTCTTCAAGAAGAAACAGGAGCATAGGGTGACTTATGAAAGCGGAGGTAGGAGCACACAGGTAGACTACATCTTGTGTAGGCAATGTAATTTGAAGGACGTCAGTGACTGCAAAGTAGTAGTGGGTGAGAGTGTTGCCAAACAGCATAGGATGGTGGTGTGCAGGATGACACTGATGGTGAGAAAGGTGAAAAAGGCAAAGGCAGAGCAGAAGACAAAGTGGTGGAAGCTGAAAAAGGAAGAGTGTTGTGTTTTCTTCAAGGAGGAGTTGAAACAGGCTTTGGGTGGTCAGGAAGTGCTTCCAGATGACTGGACAACCACAGCCAATGTGATCAGGGAGACCGGTAGGAGAGTACTTGGTGTGTCCTCTGGAAGGAAAGTAGATAAGGAAACTTGGTGGTGGAATGAGGAAGTGCAGGAGTATGTACAAAAGAAGAGGTTAGCCAAGAAGAAGTGGGACATTGAGAGGACCGAAGAGAGTAAACAGGAGTACAGGGAGACACAGCGTAAGGCGAAGGTAGCGGTGTCAAAGGCCAAACAGAGGGCGTATGATGACTTGTATGATAGGTTGAACAGTAAGGAGGGAGAAAATGATTTATACAGGTTAGCACAGCAGAGAAATAGAGATGGGAAAGACGTGCAGCAAGTTAGAGTGATAAAGGACAGAGAGGGAAATGTATTGACTGATGAAAGAAGTGTGCTGGGAAGATGGAAAGAGTACTTTGACGAGCTGATGAATGAGGAAAATGAGAGGAAAAAGAGTAGAAGAGGTGACTGTTGATGACCAGGAAGTAGCAAGGATTAGTAAGGGAGAAGTGAGGAGGGCATTGAAGAGGATGAAGAGTGGAAAGGCAGTTGGCCCTGATGACATACCAGTTGAGGTATGGAAGTGTCTAGGGGAGGTAGCAGTAGATTTTCTGACAAGAATATTCAACAAGGTCTTAGAAAGTGAGCAGATGCCAGAGGAATGGAGGAGAAGTGTGCTTGTGCCAATTTTTAAGAACAAGGGAGATGTACAGCGTTGTGGCAACGACAGAGGGATAAACTTGATGAGCCATACAATGAAGCTATGGGAAAGAATAGTGGAAGCTAGACTAAGGGCAGAGGTCAGCATTTGTGAACAACAGTTTGGTTTCATGCCAAGAAAGAGCACCACAGATGCAGTGTTTGCTTTGAGGATGTTCATAGAGAAGTACAGAGAAGGTCAGAAGGAGCTGCATTGTGCCTTTGTGGATCTGGAGAAAACATATGACAGGGTGCCGAGAGAAGAACTGTGGTATTGTATGAGGAAGTCTGGAGTGACAGAGAAGTATGTTAGAGTGGTGCAGGACATGTATGAGAGATGTAAGACAGTGGTGAGGTGTGCTGTCGGTGTGACAGAAGAGTTCAAGGTGGAGGTGGGACTGCATCAAGGGTCAGCTCTCAGCCCCTTCTTGTTTGCTATGGTGATGGACAGGCTAACAGACGAGGTTAGACAAGAATCTCCATGGACTATGATGTTTGCAGATGACATCGTGATCTGTAGTGAGAGCAGAGAACAAGTGGAGGAAAATCTAGAGAGGTAGAGGTATGCCCCGGAAAGGAGGGGATTGAAGGTTAGTCTCAGTAAGATGGAATACATGTGTGTGAACGACAAGGATCCAAGAGGAACTTTGAGGTTACAGGGGGCAGAGATAAAGAAGGTGGAGGATTTTAAGTACTTAGGCTCAACAATCCAGAGCAATGGAGAGTGTGGAAAAGAGGTGAAGAAGTGCGTGCAGGCAGGTTGGAATGGATGGAGAAAAGTGTCCGGTGTGATGTGTGATAGGAGAGTATCGGCAAGAATGAAGGGAAAAGTGTACAAGACGGTGATGAGGCCAGCAATGTTGTATGGTTTAGAGACAGTGGCCCTGGGGAAAAGACAGGAGTCAGAGTTGGCGGTAGCAGAGATGAAAATGTTGAGGTTCTCTTTGGGAGTAACGAGGATGGATAGGATCAGAAATGAGTACATCAGAGGGACAGCACATGTTAGATGTTTTGGAGACAAAGTCAGAGAGGCAAGATTGAGATGGTTTGGACATGTACAGAGGAGGGATAGTGAATATATTGGTAGTAGGATGCTGAGGTTGGAACTACCAGGCAAAAAGCCCAGAGGAAGACCAAAGAGAAGATTTGTGGATGTGGTGAAGGCGGACATGAAGGTCGTTGGAGTAAGAGTAGAAGATGCAGAGGATAGGGAGAGATGGAGGCAGATCATTTGCTGTGGCAACCCCTGAAGGGAACAGCCGAAAGGAAAAGAAGAAGATTACTGTATATCCCATTACTTTTTGCACTGTGGACCTTAGGGAGCACTGCAATTTCAAATCATTTGTATGTCTACATATGGATTTGACAATAAATGTAATTTGAATTTATTAAATGCACAACATTACAATTTTTTCCTGAAATCCTGCACAATCAGTCATCCATTTTCTGAATTGCTTAATCCTAATTAGGGCTTCAGGGAGGCTGGTGCCCATATCAGCTGACTGAGTTCACCCTGGACAGCTTGCCAGGGCAGAAACATGCTGACGGCTATGCAGCCTACTCTTAACAAAAGTCAGCAATGGTTCTTTTATATACGTCTCAAAAGACAGTGATTGACATGGCTGGCCTTTGACAACCCACTTAGCTGCACTGGGGGTACAGCAGTGACAACCCAGTGATAGTGGAGCTTGAACCCCAGACCTTTGTATTCGTAGGCCAGTGCCCTTACTTCCTTGCCGCCACTGCCGCTGCACAATCAAATTCAATTTCAAAATCAATTAAGCAGCTTGATAGGTTGTTTGCTCCATTGTGTGACAATGTACAAGATGTATGTATTGTATGACTGAATACTAGACCGATTTAAAACTCATAGCATCCCAAGTCATTTGAAATGAAATGAAGGGAAAATAAGTCCCAGTTTAAAAAATAATGACAAGTTCTTTTAAAAATCATATGTAAAAACGTTACATCCATCCTGGCCAGAGTTTATACCTCCTCTTTTGCTTCTCTAAGTGGGTCTTCATTGAGTTCCCCATCCGTTAATGCGATAATTACACTTGCTTTGCCTAAAAGAAAAAGTGATATGATGGCATTAGTGTTAGCTAATACAACTCCAGCTAGGATTCATTGAGGTACTTAACGTGGCTTACCAAAATTCTCCTTGCGGATTTGCTGATTTGCCTATGAGAGATGACACCAAATTAACACATACATACAGTGACCTGAAATTAACCTCAAGTCACTAACCAAAAGATAAATATTTTCTCTGGCATTATACCCCACATGCATTAATTCTTCAGATACCACTGACAATTGTTTTCTTATTATTTAAATAACAGGATTTATCTGTTTATTGCATTTCATATAACCGGGGATTTAGCTCAGTTGGTAGAGCGTCCGCTTTATCCTCCAGAAGATCGGAATTTGAATCCGGCTGCGTCATACCATAAGACGTTATAATTTGGGAGTTGTTGCTTCCTGCTTGGCGCTTAGGATCAAACGGATAGAACAATGCAATGTTCTTGTGCATTGAGCATACACGTGTATGAAAAATGCGCTATATAAGCATCCATAATTTCAACAAGCATGTTGCTGTTATTACTTATGTTATAGCAGCTGCACTATAAACTTTATGCACTTCATGCGAATCTTTTTAAATTTTATTTATTTCAGTGTTTTCTTGTTTTGTTTATTACTTTTGTCATCCTCTCACTGCGACTATTGTGTAACAATGTCATGTACGTCTGTGCATGCGTACTTGCCGGTTGGCAATGTTGTTGCACCCAGCCACTGTTTAGAATCTAGCACTCTACATAATGAGTGTTTGAACAAATGTCTGGCATGTGAGACGATCATAAGTGATACTATTGACATGTAGCTCTCTGAAGCTGGTGGTGATATAATCTGTGTTGCTGGACGACTTTGACTTTGGCGGCTCTGTTCTAACTCTGTCTGTCTACAATGCTGCAGGTTCCGGCGGAGGGGCATGGCTGACATACGCGGGCAGATTGCAGCGCGCACACCTCATCGCACTTGCTCATCTACCATGCTATAAAGACAAACAGCGCGTTCACCTCCGTGCCAGAAGATTGTCTCGCTTCACGTCTCTGTTTCCCTGTGTTCTCTCTGGCTTCTGGTTCTAGATCCGTGCTCTACCAGTTACCCACACCTTAGTTCCCAGTGCTTAATGTTTATTGTGTTTTCCTTCGTCTCCAAGAGTTACTGTGTTTGCATCCTGCTTGAGAGCTTCCCCTTTAAGTAACAAATCGGCTCTGTGTTATCTCACACTCTCCTGCACTTCTGGGTCTGGCTGAAAGTTCATTACATCACAGAATCTTCTGGCCACATGGACCAAGCAGAGACTGAGCAGCTCAAGCAGGCATTGTCCAGCCAGGGACTAATGGTGGGCCAGCACAACTCCATTCTGCACCGGGTTTTGGACAGCCTCCAACAATTGACCACCAGCGTTGTTCAGCTCGGTGGAAGGATGGACACCATCACTTTCCAAATCACCGTCCCAACCCCACCCACCGACCCTTCACTCTCCACACTTGCAGCATCACCAGCCCTGCTCACCACGTGCCGAGAGCCGCTCATCCCCACGCCGGCAAGGTATTCAGGCATGATCGGCACATGTGCTCAGTTCCTCCACCAGTGCTCGCTTGTCTTCAGCCAGCAGCTGCTCACGTACACCACGTACCAAGCCGAGACCGTGTTTGTTATGAGCCTGCTTATGAATCAAGCCTCATCTTGGGCACTAGCAGTTGCCACCCATACCCCGGATTTATGCTCACACTGCGATCGATTTGTGCTGGAAATAAAAGCGTTTTTGATCACCCGGAAAAAGAGGGGGAGGTGAGCAGCAGCCAGCTGTTACGAATCAAACAAGGCTCTCAGTCAGTATCAGAATACACAATAGCCTTCCGGATTCTCGCCATTGAGAGCGGCTGGAATGACCCTGCACTCTGCAGAGGATTCGTCAAAGGTCTAACCGTCAAGCTCAAGGACGAGCTAGCTTCGCGGGATAAGCCAGCTACACTCAAGGACCTGATTGAGTTGGCTATCCGCTTGGACAATAGACTGCGAGAGAGGGAGAGAAAGATCCCGAGAAGAGCCACTTCCCCACCTCGTTCCCAACTCCCTCGGACGCCTTCTCACCGGCCTGAGGGGACCACCATGAGCCCATGTAGCTTGGCTTTACCAAGCTGATGCTGGAAGAAAGACAACGCCGACTGAACAACGGCCTCTGAATTTACTGTGCCGAGAGGAGGCATTACCTCGCCTACTGTCCAGCAGTGGTGGGGTCATCAGCAGGCAGAAGGGCGGAGGTGAGCCTCCTCACCTCCCTGGAAGCTCATTCAGATCAAGGGTAACCTACACTTTACACGATGGACACACCCAGTTAGCATATTCATTGACTCAGGGGCCAATGACAACTTTATTGACACAGATCTGGTTAGGCTCCTTCGGCTCCCGGTGCACATTCTTGAAAACCCTAAAAAGGTGGTAGCCAAAGACGATCGACTCATTGATTGTGTTACGCAGAAGACGGAACCTGTCAAGCTCACCGTATCAGGTAATCACCATGAGTACGCAGAACTGTTCGTCATTTCGGCCGCGCTCACTCCCATGGTGTTGGGGTGGCCCTGGTTACGAGCCCATAATCCCCATATCGACTGGGCCACGCTCACCATCCGCAACTGGAGTGATTACTGCCACCAACACAGCCTGCTGGCTGCTGTTCCTTCCCAAGTTTTCCAAACCCCTGTCCCGTTTGAAAAAAATCAACTTGACTAGTGTTCCCAGTGAATATCATGATTCAAAAGAAGTTTTCAGTAAGGACTGAGCCCTTTCGCTGGCACCGCACTGCCCATGCGACTGCTTCCTGGAGCCGCACTCCCACAAAAAGATTATATAACTCATCAAAACCCGAAAAGGGGGCTATGGCTATGCTATACATCACGGACTCACTGGTGACAGGCCTTAACCGTCTCTCATCATCTGAGGTAGGCGCAGGGTTCTTTATGAAAAAAAGGACAAGACTTTAAGACCCCAAATCGACTATACAGGACTTAACAGCATCACCGTTAAGAACAAATATCCCCTTCCTCTCATCAACTCGGCCTTCACTCCTCTGCATGACGTCACTATATTCACTAAATTGAACTTGAAGAATGCTTAGCACTTCGTCCAAATTCGGTAGGGGGACGAATGGTAGACTGCCTTTAACACACACCTGGGGCATATTGAATACCTGGTGATGCCTTTCGGGTTGATTAATGCCACTACGGTCTTTCAAGCACTCGTCAACGACGTTCCCAGGGACATGTTAAACCACTTCGTTTTTGTGTACCATGACGACATCCTGATCTTCTCAAAGACTCTTGACGAGCAGGTCCGTCACGTAAGAATGGTTCTTCACTGGCTACTAGAGAACAAGTTGTACATCAAGGCTGAGAAGTGTGAGTTTCTTGTCTCCACAGTGTCTTTCCTGGGGTATATCGTGGAGAAAGAGCAGATAAAACCGGCTCTGGAGAAGGTGAAAGCGGTGGCAGAGTGGCCAGTTTCGGCAACATGCAAAGAACCACAAAAGTTTCTGGGGTATGCAAACTTCTACAGACGGTTCATCAGAGACTATAGCTGCCTAGCAGCCCCCCTCACACAGCTAACGTCCATTAAGATACCCTTCCAATGGTCCCCTAGTGCACCAACATCGTTCGACAGGTTGAAAACAGGTTCACCAATGCACCTGTTCTGATCCACCGAGACCCCACACTACAGTTCGTGGTGGACGCCTCAGATTCAGGAGTGGGGGCTGTCCCCAGAAATTACAGACCAGAAATTACACTCGTGCGCGTTCTTCTCCCATCACCTGTCCCCAGCAGAACAAAACTACGACATGGGGAACGTGAGCTGCTGGCTGTGGTCATGGCACTCCAAGAGTGTTGGCAATGGCTGGAAGAGGTAGCCCTCCCCTTCATCGTCTGGACGTTCCTCAAGAATCTGTCATACCTCCATTCAGCCAAGAGATTGAACTCCCAGCAAGCATGATAGTCCCGCTACCTGGGGAGGTTCAACTTTACCCTCATCTACCGTCCTGGTTCACGAAATACTAAACCAGACACCCTCTCTCGGCAGTACTCCCAGGGGGAAGACACCACCACGGAAGCCATCCTGCTTGCCCCCTGTGTGCTTGGAGCTGCCCAGGGGAGGTGGAGCACCTGGTCCTGGATGCCCAGCAAGGGAAACCGGAGCCCGAAGGGTGTCCCCTGGGGCGGTGATATGTTCCTCCGCTGGCCAGAACTCCAGTGGGGACATGAGTCCAAATTGGCCTGCCACCCCAGAGTCCACCGGACCCTTTTCCTCCTCCAACAACGTTTCTGGTGGCCAAGCCTAACAGCTGACACCAGGGAGTTCGTCGGAGCTTGTGCCATCTGTGCCCAAAACAATTCCTCTCACCGGGCACCAGAGGGTCTCCTCCAACCCTTACTGTAGTTAAAGCTGTAGTTTCAAAAGAATACACATAGTATAAAAAGTACTACATGTACGCCATCAGTTCAGGACAGACTACTATATTAAGATTATTAAGTGTTTAAGTCAAAGGATTAATTCAGGCTACTTTAGGAATACAAGAAAGAGCAAAATAATTATATTTAACTTACCCTTTCTTGTATTCTTTTTCTGTTGTGTTTTAAAGAAAAAAATAAAATAAATATTTTCAAAATGATTTTTTTAATGATTTTTTTTATTCTGACTCCTGTCTTTGGTAAACATAATTGAAATACTAAAAAAAAAAAGGAATTAAAAAGAATGGCCTTTTTTGTGGCAAAAACTGACTGACTTTTACAAAGTCTGGGTACTGGATATACCATATCAGTGATTATGTGAAGTGTCTGCAATACAAGTCTTTGTTAATGGGTAGCCCTGGAGAATTAGTGTTACTGGTTATTCAAAACGATCACGTATGACATCAGCGTTTCCTTCTGGCAACATCATGTGCATGTATTACGACTCTAGGCATGCACAGAGACATGTTGCCTTTCTGATTGGCCTTTCCAGTCTGGTAATGATACATTGGTTTTGCTGGGTTACGTCACTGACCCTGTGGAGCAGAATACATTATCAGCCAGTGCTGAGCTGCACAAACGTTAAGCGCAGAAATCGTGGAAAATATTTATTTTGGTTCCTAAACCAACTGATGACAGGAAAACCGAGTTGGAAAAACATTAGCTGCCTAAGCCATTTTGGATTTACCATCATGCACATCTCTGGCAGCATTCTCATGCTCAGAGACACTAGAATGTAAGTTCCACTGTCTCCACAAGAGACATAACCCTGCCCAACATGATGGTATCACGTACAAAAAAAAAAAAAAAAAAAGACTGCTAATCTATTAATTCCCATAGTTTAACATGCTGCTAGTAATCCCTGGACTAAAATCACACTGTTCTGTGCTTTTTATGGTCATTTATGTTAAAATAAGTGTGTGTGTCCATAAAACATATTACAAACACACAAATTATGCTTTAAGGATAATACCCATACTCTTTAATAAACTCAGTAAAAAATTTAAATATTTGCACAAGTACATTAAAATAATTCTCTCATCTGATGTCAAAAAATTGAATGAGCAAAATATCACCAATTTGAATTGACCATTCAACACTGTAATTATCTTAGTATATACTGCAGATGAAAAACACAATCTGATTTGTTTTCTATTTGGAAGATAATAGACATTATCCCAAGTAGACAATGCTTGCATTGAAGCATCTGACAAATACACATGAGTTGTCACTGTCACTGACTCCAATTGCCTAGCGATTCAACAAACCTAAGAAAATATGATCATTAGTTTGAATATCATTTTGATGCTTTAGAAATTGAAAAATAAACCAGAAAAGTCTCATGTTAGTTTACTTTGATTATGTTTTGTGTGTAGTTCATACTAAAATGGTGAATAAGTTGAAAAGACCCTGTTACAGTGTGTGCTTATGCTTTGGATGGGGTGTGCACAGTCAAAATTACAACATATAAAAAATAAACGATAAATAGCTTGTTTTAGCCTGCTTTTTATATTCCTGTGGAGTATACATTTTATTTTTGTTGTTTCTGTCCAACAACAGTTTCTGCCATAAAGCTCTATTGATGTAAGAAATAATTCCCTAAAACACGTATTCACCCCGTACTCTGTGTATGTCCTCAATGTCCTCCAATTATTATCGTATTACAGAGAATTAATACAATATTAAGTTAACCTGTTCCAAGCCAAGATGCATGAATGTGTCTCCTCCTGGGATTTCTCTTCTTAAGGAATTCAAGCCTTTGGTTATTAGGTCCCTTGGAGAAAAAAATTGAATCATAAACAATAGAGCATTTTATCTTACTGCTGCACCATTCAATATAATCCAAACATTTGCAATTACTGTACTTACACTTCATAAACAATAGGGCTTAGATTTTATAGCTATCATGTAAATCTAGTTAAATCATTAGAATTAAATAACAGAAATCACACACACACACACACACACACACACACACACACACACACACACACACACACTGTGCACTGATGGACACATAATACACAGTAATACATCACATACATTATAGTACAATATGTAATTACTTGAAGACTAGGTTCCTTAGCTTTAAATATACATGAAATGTGTTTACCACTACCATAAGCATTTATGTTCTGCTCTGCCATGCCTTGCATGTTTATTATTATTATTATTATTATTATTATTATTATTATTATTATTATTATTACTACTACTACTACTACTACTACTACTACTACTACTACTACTAATAATAATAATAATAACATATTGGACTACTCTAACTTGCATGATTTGTAATTTTCAATCCAGTAAATAGAATTTGAATCTGTCCTGAGTAACAGGACTTCAGCTTCCTCTGTGTTTTTACCTAAAACTACACACCAACTGATTACTGATGGAAATGTAGTCTCACAGTCACTTAAGTTCAAAAACAGATGCTGATCCCCATGGGACAGAGTGTATTTTCTTAAAAGCTCCAGATGCATTAGTGTATTATTGCATGAACACTAGAAAATGTGTTTAACTAGTACATTGTTACTGAATCCCCATATCCAGTCCACCATACCTGTTTTCTGTCAGTGCCATTATTGTGGTTCCTCTGGACGAAAACACAATGAAGGACATTCGAAGCAATGGGCTAAGACAAAACAGAGGAATTATGAAATTTATAGCTATCACCTCTAATTTTTCTTTCTTTGTACAAGGGTGGGCTGAAACCTTCAGAGACTTACAAAGGACTAATAAAACTATATAACTTCTATGCCAAGAGGATCCAAGTACTGCAACACTGATGGATGAAGTGTATAGACTGTGTGTGTCTGTGTGTGAGTTGGGGGGACTGTGTTGAAAATAAGAAAATAAACAGCATTTGATCTAATTTTAACCATTGCATCATGGTCAACTTAGTAACTTTTCAGCCCACTCACATGCACTTCAATGGTTGTTACAAATCCTAACATACAATGCACCAATATTGACATAAACATCTAAAGAATTTGCACATGCTGTACCTGATAAATTTCTCAGCCAAACTCTCAACAAAAGAGTAGATCTCATGCCAATGGTGTTTGACACTTCCTGACCTGAGGAGGCAAAAGAAGTCAAAAACAGTCATCACTCTGTGTAAGGGCAGGAGTACTGTTCACACGCTCCCAGTCTCATTCATTCTTTCAATTATCAGTAGTGCAGTTTTAAAGGGGCCTATTCACTTCCTAGGTATATTAAACAACCATGTTATAACGGTGTTATCTTTTGGAATATGGAATCTGTCTTTCTGAAACAATTTGCAAGTGTCAATGACCCTACACTGTATAAATGTAAACAGAGTAAATTTGCTGCACTCATGCCATGTGTGCTATGTTAATAATCATTTATCAAGATGGCGACCAACAGTACAGACATGGATTAAAGGACACAAGAGTGTGTGTGTGTGTGTGTGTGTGTGTGTGTGTGTGTGTGTGTGTGTGTGTGTGAAATAGGGAAAGGAGAGAAAGAGAGATAGGCTGGGAGAAGAGGGAAAGAGTGAGGGATATATGTGTGTGTGTGTGTGTGTGTGTGTGTGTGTATATATATATATATATATACACAGGGAGAGAGAATGGAGGGTATATTACACTACCCTAGTTTTATCTCTCTTGGAATAGTATGCCTTCTTCTGTTTCTTAAAAGTTTGATTTTGCAGAATCAGTGTTGCAAACCATCACACATTTGCCAGAACGTTCCTCCAGTCTGGCAGTCTTGTTAGTGTTATTGTAAACAGACACAGAACAAAAACAAGATGCGCAACAGCTGAATAAGAGCAAAATAAGCGTGTGAGCTGGAGTTGTTTTGCCAAGAAACTTTTGTATTCAGCCAAAATGAACTGACACTGGAAGATAAAACACATTAGATGAATAGGTACCATTAAACACTACAGGATGTGAAGCTTTTCTAGACAGGGCCCCTCTGGTTTTGACCCTCTCTGTGCTCTGCCTGGAGGCAAGGCAATTAAATACTTCTGACGACTGAACATTTCCTGTCCCTACAAACTGAGGCATGGGTGATTCATTATTGACACATAGGAAGTGATCTAACTGACTCTTGAAACTGGTGCCAATATCCTGAGTCAGTTGACTTTAAGGGATGTTTGCTTCTAAAAACAGTCAAAAATGTTTTTTAATTTTAGCTGATGTAATAAAGTCTAGTCTGAACACCAGACATCATTCACAGCTGCTAAAGTTAAGGGAGTACTCCTAATAATAACCTTAAATATAACCTAATGGGTTGCGAAGTCAGAGGTCTGGAGTAGTCTAGTTTTAGCAAAGTTTAAAGTTTGTATTATGTACCCCAAACAAAGCTTGTTAATCAATTAGTTTTAACTCAAGCGAACGTCATCAAAGGTACAGCCTGACTCATCGAATGAGACCTGGGAGTGTGGATTTTCCAACAGAGTCGACAAAAAGACAAGCCAATACAGAACATAACAAGCAAAACAAAGTAAAAGCCAAAGAAGGGCAAGTGTAACTAAGGACGTGAGGGTCAGATGAAGAGCTTGCCACCATTTTCAACTTTAACTTTGCTAACCCAACAATGGAGAATGTTTATATTGGAAGGGCATGCTTTTCTGAGGTACCAGCAATCCTACAATTGGTGCCTAGCTAGCATTTTTCTCACCTGTCCAAACAGTGATTGGGGAGGAAGTGGCCATTTTCATGTGATGAAATATTTTGTGGCACTCCTGCTTTGATCTATTTTTAATAGACCGTATGGGCTGTTTAAGAGTCAAGCTTAGATTTCAAGTAGTACATCATTTTTTGAAGAGGACTGTGAGAAACAGCGGTATAATGTTTTATATCAGTGAATATCTGTAGAACAATATCAGTAGCCACCTGATTGATGTTTACAGTAAATGTGCAAATCACGACACGAGCGAGTATTGTACACAAGGAAATCAAGGGGAATGGATTGGATTATAATGAATTAGCCTGAGAATAATCAAGTTTAATGAGGTTCTGACATTAATTCATTAATTTGCTGAACCGCTTAACCTTAGCCGCTCTCAGCTAATGCTGCACAAAGGAGGGGTAAAACCTGAACAGCTTACCAGTCCATTGTGGGGCCAACCTACACACAACCATTTACACTCACACCTTTGGACCAGACAATTAGCCTAATGCCTCACTTTGAACAGGTAAAGGAAATAGGAGTACCCAACCCAAAAAACTGCATGAGCACAGGAGAACCATGAAAATTCCACACCGACACGCAAGTCTGAGACTCGGACCCAGGACCTCCTTGCTGTAAGACAGATGCCACCGTCCGCTTGTTGCAATATTCACCATCAATTAATAGCAGTTTATGATTTAACTCAAAGCGAAAGTGTTTCTTGGGACAGCTGTTGCACAACAATATGTAGCCAGCTCTATAAGCATTGTGTCAGTTTCACAATTTTTTTTACATTTCGTCTCTGTACATCGCCACAATAAAATAGAAATAAAGAATGTGGCTGGAGGTGATTAACGTCAGACTTTTATCTTTTATTAAAGGGGATTCACAAACTATTGAATTAACTTTCATTCACAGTCTCAAAAGTGGGCAGTGGTGGCCTGGTGGTAAAAGATGCTGGATCGCTGATCCTAAGGTTGGGGGTTCGAGTCCCACTCTCCACAAGGTTGTCACTGTCTCCCCAGTGCAGGTAACTGGATTATCAAAGGCCGGCCATGTCTCTCACTGTCTACGGTGAGAGGCATGTAAGAGAACCATTGCTAACTTTCGTAAAGAGTAGCTGCAAAGCCGTCAACGTGTGTCTGCCCCTTGCTAAAGGGTTGTGTCAGGAAGGGCATCCGACGGAAAAAACCTATCCCAAATCAACCATGCGAATCATAGATTCACTGTGGTGACCCCTGAGAAAAAGGGAACACCCGAAAGGAAAAGAAGTCACAGTCTCAAAAGTAATGCAACAAACGATTGAATTATCAAACAGCATCATTTTTTATATTTGGATGCAAAGTCAGTAACTACCTGAAGTCTTGAACTGTACCCATGCGCATCAGCAGATGCTTCTCCCTTCGGATACTTTGCCAGACCTTTTCTGTACCCACCTTCAATTGCTGTTTATTTGTGGCTTTGCACACCTTTCATCTTCAGTAACTGAAGAGTATGCTCAGCTGAACTGACCAACCTGGGCATTAAAGAACATGCCATTTCTTTGGCTTTTGACGCTATTGGTTTGCCTTTATTGTATGTTTTGAGTCATTATCCAACAATACTGTGAAGTTCCTTCCGCTCATCTTTGCAACAACTAACTGGAATCTGAGCAGAAAGTATAGCTCCATACACTTCAGAATTTATTCTGCTTCCTCTATCAGTAGCCACTTCATCAATAAACTCCACTGATTCTATTCAACTGGCAAGTGTATGCTTGCTGGTCCCTCATGCTTGACAGATAATGTAGTATGCTTCGATCATGAGCATTTCCTTTCCTGTTTCATCCTATTCTTTTCACATAATTCTGGTAAAAGTTAAACTTGGTTTCTTCTATCCAAAGAATCATGTTCCAGAGCTGGACAAGCTTTCAAATCTAAACTGGCTTTTCTTGAGAGTTATCAGTAGGTTGCATCTTGATGTAAACCCACTGTGTTCACACTCCTGAAGGTCTGTCGACCATCATTAGCCTACTCCCTTAAGAGTGTTCTTGCCTCGAAGGTTGTTAACGAGTGTTTCATTATAAAGGAAAGGATTCTTCGATCATCTAGTGTAGTTGCCATTATGGTTTTCCAGGTCTTTCGGTGTTTCTGGTTCTGCCAGTGTATTTATTAATTTTAAGAAACTACCAAACTGTTGATTTGGGTACTCCTCAAGTTTCTACTCTTTGATAGGCCTAGTTTTTTTTTCATTCTTAAGACGGTCTCCTTAACTTGAATTGTCATGTGATCTTTGGAAATCATACTGTGGGGATGGAACTGGACTCTCTGACGGTCTCTGACACAGTTTTCTTCGGGATAAAGTATTGTGATTCTTAATGAGATTTCCCATGAAATTGTTTATCAGTCAACTGTTCGATTACTTCTGAGCCTCTGAGAAAAGGTTGTACTCCATATCAAAATGGCTGTCATTCACAAATGGAGCAGCCATACCCTCATGCTTCGAGAAGCATATTTGGAATGGAAAGGCCGCTGATTCATTTCGCAAACCAGCAGTTAAAATGTGTAACGATGGAGGGTGCACTGCTCCTTTCATTCCTCCACCTTCATGTCTAAAGTGCAAAGCACCTAACCCTTGAGTAGAGCACCTAACCCCCCAACTGCTCTCCAAGTGCCACCAATGTGTGTTTCAACTCACTTCTCCGAGTATGTATGTGCTCATCTAAAGTGAGCACACGCACTCGGAGAAGTGGGTTCATACACACATTGGTGGCTTACAGCTTCCCACCTACACTGTACATACAAGTGTACCGTATTTGGCAGTTAGCTAACACATAGCTTTTTTTTTTTCCTTTTCCATGTTGACTTAATTCAAATGGACAGTTTCTATGCTCTATAACCACCCTGAGATATCAGCATGCATTTGGAAAGAACAAATATTTTCTTTAAAATATTATATTAAATTATACTATATTCAACCAATTCCTTATTTGTGACGAGAGGTCTCTCTATGGATACCTTGCTTTCCTTTTCGGGCCAAGCTTCAAGAATACAAACAGAGGAGGCGAGAATGAGAGGAATGGAGAATGATTTGTAGTTTGGTTTATGCAGAATCAGCAGTACTCTAATCCAAATCATCCCTTCTTCAGGCCCCATGATGTCTACAGAAGTTCTTATGAAAACTTGGTTCTGATACTGTCGCATAAATAGAACCACATCCTCATTCAAGCCAAGATTATATTAAAAACTCCTGAAGTGAGTTTATTAACCACTTGAATTATAAGTCTCATGAGGATGTGCCTAATAGGAGCTCTGAAAAGAAAGTACTGGCAAAAAACACCATAGAATGCCAACACAACACATCTCTTACAACAACAACAACAAAAAAGCCAAACAAATTTTCCAATATGGAAACGTGGAATTAGGAAAAGTTGTATATCTGACTCTTCAGGATACGTGGCAATAAGATCTCCTTATACACTAAGGTACGGTGCATTTTAAACTCTGCACTTAAAAAGTCATAGTATGTATGTAACAACTTTACTATGTCATACATCCGTCAAGTGTACGCAATGAAAATGAAAGCTATGTTATGCAGTAATGCAGGAGGAACTTTGCTTGAACACCTGTTATGCCATGCGGATGCTTTTTTAGTTGAGTCTAAACCTTACAGCTTATAAAAATCTTATGGTCTTGGAATATTCAAAGAAATAGTTTTTTTTATTTAATACTTTGGAAATATTCATACTTTCATTTAATTAATAAGTTATATCTAGGCTGTTTTATATAATATTGGGGATACTGGGAATTAATAAAACAAATACCCTTATTTTTGTGTTCTGGATATGCAAATATTTCTTGAAAACTAATTCCTCACAATCCCCCAGTACAGCTAACTGGATTATCAAGGGCCGGCCATGTCTCTCACTGTCTATGGTGAGAGGCACTTAATAGAAATATTGCTGAATTTCTTCAAGAGTAGGCTGCATAGCCATCAGCGTGTTTCTGCCATGTGATGGCCTGGCGAGATGTCCAGGGTGTACTCTGCCCTCACCCAGAGTCGGCTGAGAGGGGCGGCAGTCTCTGCGACCTTAAGTAGGATTAAGTGGTTCAGAAAATGAATGAGTGAATGAGGCTTGGGCTGAAAATGTGAAGAACTGAAAAACTCAAAAGTTATATGACTGAAGCCTATTGCAGAGCTCTTTTCCAATTTGTATAAAGATAAAAAGCCAACACTAATACTAACACCAATACTTCTTAAAAGTAAAATATTTTCCACAACTAAACTTTTCAGCCAATTTTACTCCTGTAAAATCCCTCACATTTTTATTAATAATGTGTTATTAATAAATAATTAACATCCATTCATTCATTTTCTAAGCTGCTTCATCTTATTTAGGGTCACAGGGAGTTTGGTGTCCATCTCAGCCAATTCTGGGCAAGGGTGAGGTACACCATGGACAGCCCACCAAACCATCGCAGTGCCAACACATGATTCACACACACACCTAGTGGAGATTTAGAATAACCAATTAGCCCACCGTGCATGCTTTTGGATTTTGGGAGAAAACCGAAATGCCCAATAGAAATCCACAAACATTCAAACCTGAGACTTAAACCCGGGACCTTTTTACTGAGAGGCAGAAGTGCTAATTTCTACACCTTGCTATCCAATCTGTCATTATTGTATTTCATTAACTTGCCATTGCTTAGTCCTTTAAAATTTCTATGCTAGACAGGGGGCACTGCTTCATTCCATGAGGCAACATACATCTCAGACTTTCCGCAAATACGGAGTGAACATGCAAAATCCACACAGAAATGACCAAGCCCAGGACGTGTTTCAAAAGTCTATTAAATGTTGATTGCTAAGCACTTGAAATACAAATCTATTGAGTCTATAAGAGTTTGGTATCCTCATGGTATCTGTGGGTAAATTATAACAAATTAATGACATACATAAAATCTCACTACATTATGAGCACTAGTAGGGACTAGCGAATAACATCGAACATAAGAGTGTCCATCACTGCAATTACGCAGCAGCGTCACAGGTAAGAACGAAATAGCACGCCCACAAAATGTCACTCATGCACCATAGTACGCCATAATGCCACAGGTCCCCTGAACCCCATACAAACCCCAAGTATGCCACAGAAACGCCAGAGAAACACCACACATACATCAGGTTTGTCAGTGGATTTTAATTTTGGAGGAAAAGTGCCTAATTTCTTTGATTTTTACCCACATAAAGAATTTTTGAAATAAACTCATGGGTAAAAGAAACTTATCAATTTTACATTGACATTTGCTCTTCTACAGATAACTGAACTAAGTAACACATATTGAGAAAACATTCGCCAAAACACATTCTCCAGCCAAGTAGCAAGTCACAAGCCCGTGATTTAGCGAATTTCGTGCTGGCATGAAAAAAGGTGGAAACAGCCTCAATGCAAATAACAGAAACCTCTCGTGCACAATTGTTGCATAAATACAGCCATCCAACAGTGCAGTCATGCATTATCACAAAGCACACCAAAAAAATGCCAACACTTTCACAGGAGGAACGCAATAGAGCCATTGGTATGGCCGATAT
Source organism: Plotosus lineatus (assembly GCA_024760905.1). Taxonomy (NCBI): domain Eukaryota; kingdom Metazoa; phylum Chordata; class Actinopteri; order Siluriformes; family Plotosidae; genus Plotosus; species Plotosus lineatus. Next base: position 29,912,650 of record CM045730.1, read on the forward strand.
GGGGGCTTCACAATGTCAGATCCACGTTTTGCCCTGGCCAGCACGATCTCCAGATATGAATCCAATGGAGCACCTCTGGGATCACCTCAACAGACAGCTGAGACAAAGACAGCATCCACCTGCAAATCGACAACAGTTGGAACAGGTTCTCTTGGAACTGTGGCAGAGAATTCCTCCTGACATCATCAGGCGATTGACGTCATCAATGAGGAGACGTGTACTAACGTGTATTGAGTCAAGGGGTAGTCACACAAGGTATTGAGTGCTTGGACAGTACCATATTCCATTTTGAACACATCCTGTGAATGGACTCTCAATGTGTTGATTTTCATTTCCACCCACATGTGTCTTCTGACTGATTTCCTGAACACATGAATATTGATGTCTGGACATTGGCAAATACACTTAATGCTGTGTGAATGATTTAATTTTCTAAAATATACATTTCTAACGTGTTTTTGTTGATGTCGTTTTTATGAGCATTAATGTCGGTTGATAAGTTCTTTTGCCCATGAATTTATGCTGCTTTTGAGGTGTAAGGTGTTTGGAATGTACTATATTACCTCCTACCATTTTCTTTTTCCATAATATTTATGCTCCATTCGATACGCGGACTGTTCCATGGCCCAAAGCTCAATTCAAACCACTGTGCTAACTTCATCTGCTGCTATTTACTTTACGAGTACATACTGCAGTTTGCTAATGTTTACCTGGGCAATAGCGTCTCCATTACACCATAACTATTTCTCTCCATGTTGAATCCAGGGTCATCATCTGGATCTCAAGGTGTTTAAGAAAAACAGTATGTCAGGAGAGGATTTATGTTTTACAGCTGTTATGAAGCACTGTTATGAACTGCATGATGTCACGCACTGGCAAGCTGAAAGTAAAGAATGTTTGATGAAAAACAGAAGAAGCTCAGTATTTTTTAAAGAATGCTGTAGGGATACACATGAAAAGGATGTTTTCTGGATGTAGCGACACTGTTACAGAATAAGACCGTAAAAAATCCCTTCTGTTTGGTTTCTCCAATTTTAACATAATGAATGCTTCTAATAGTACTGAAAGCTTGAATCACTCAATTCAGCAGAGTGACATTACTAACATGAAACAACCTGCCTGTCAGTAGCCATAAGTAATATAGATAGGAATCACTGGGAAACCCTTGATACATTACGAGCACAACACGTCAGTTTTCAATTTGACTCAGGAGCAACTGATGCAAGATTTTATGTGGCCTGTGGCAAGTTTTAAACAATATGATTAACATACATTTTTGCATCAACCATTACCATAAAACAAAATCCATCATCCTTCCAATAGGTGGCAACAACCTGTTTAAAATAAAAATCTAGACATTCGTGACTCAAGAAAGACAGCAAGCTAGCTATTCACTTTCAAGTTAAAAAAGGAAAGTGAAAAAAGGAAGAGAACAAATACCTAAAATCATTTTGCCATGCATCTTTCATTTAATTACTTTTTTGAAACTGATTTGTAATTTAGCTTATGATAAAGCCTAATGAGAGAGAGATTTCCATTCGGCTTTTCCCTTTATCAGGGGTCGCCACAGCGAAAGATTCGCACGTCTGATTTGGCATGGGTTTTTACATCAGATGCCTTTCCTGACACAACCCTTTTAGCAAGGGACAGAAACACGCTGATAAATGCCTAATATAGTGAATAATTTGTGGAAATGTATCACAGACGTTCCCCGACTTACGTTCATTTGTTTTACGTTTTTTCAATTTTACGTTTTTTTTTTTTCAAAAAAAAGGTCAAATTTTGAGTTTAGACGTACCTACGTAGTATGCTGACGTAATGACACAATGACGCTGCATCCATTATTTACAAACGACAAACTGAACGTGCCCCTCCTTCTTCCCAGTTCAGTTTTATATATCGTTTTATGTATATAAGTTATATAGCGTGTTACCCTTTTGTTAAAGACGTCGTCTCTGTGATCTTTGTGTTTACACTGTTTTGCGGACTTTTGTAACCCTAAGCAAATATGGTTGGTCAGAAGCGTAAGCCTACTAGCATGGGTGCAAGTCTCATACACAGAGATGAATTAACTATCTGCTCGGATCGGTGCAATCTACCATGCATACTCAGTTCAGCAAAGAGAGTTGTAAAATGAATGAAAACCCGAATCCAAAAAAGAAAGAGAACTCTCCGCTCTGCTGGTGATTCATATCAGTGCAGGCTGAGTACTAAACGAGTATTCAACGGCGCCCTTGCTCATTTGAAAGATCGGAAGTCCGTAAAACCCGCGCTTTGTCTCAAGCACAAGCAAGTAAACTACTTTCAGTGCTGAGCGCATCACATATTGTAAGCGTTGATTGGCTGTTTTAAGCTTCATGTAAAGTGACTCGGCTCAGCTTCATGTAAAGTGACCATCCGTCGACCATCGGGACCATTTACAAGCAGAAAGATCATATCATAGAGAATGTTAAAGGTTATATTTGATACTGTATTTGATATTTGATGAGTAACTTTGATTAAAATTTATCTATTTGAAATGATTTTAGATGAATTTAATTTATTTGAAATTAATGTTGATATTATTTTACAATGTTATGTTTATAATAATTTATTTAGGAGTGTTTTATGAGATACAGTAATTGTATATATGGATGTATTGTACAGTATGAACGTCATACGTCACTGGAACATACAGTAACAACTTCAGTTCATTTTCAACTTACGTTCGGCCATCCAGAACCAAACAAAAACGTAAGTCGGGGAGCGTCTGTATTAAACAGGGCAGCACGGTCTCTTATTGGTTAGCAGATCAAGCTCTCAGCAAGAAGGTCCTGGGTTTGAGTTCTGTGGCTTAGCAAGGATGTTTCGGTGTGCAGTTTGCCTTTTCTCCCCTGTTTGCGTGGATTTCCTCTGGGTACTCAGGATTCATCCCACAGTCCAAAGACATACACATTAGGCTAACTCATTATTCCAAATTGCTCCTAGGTATGAGTGTAAATGGTTAGTGCGTGCTGGCCCTGCGATGGACTGGTGAGCTCTTCAGGGTGTACAAAACATTCACGCATATTCATCCGAGACAGGCTCCACCCTTTTAGCATCCATGATATCAATGAATGAAAGAATGCAATAGAAAGTTGCATGTCTGTCTTCCTTTTGGCTTTTTCCCCTTTTACTCGGGAGTCGCCACAGTGAATCATCTGATTCGCACGTTTGATTGGCAGAGGTTTTTACGTCGGATGCCCTTCCTGTCACAATCCTTTTAGCAAGGGACAAAAACACGCTGACGACTTTGCAGCCTACTCTTTACGAATGTCAGCAATGGTTCTTTTACATGCCTCTCACCATAGACAGTGAGAGACATGGCCTGCCTTTGATAACCCAGTTGGCCGCACTGGGGGGGGGTGACAACCTTGTGGAGAGTGGGACTTGAACCCCCAACCTTTTGGATCAGCGATCCAGCACCCTATACCATTAGACAACCACTGCCCCAATAGATATTTATTCAAAAAAAAATTTCAACTCAGCATTAATGCTCATACCTATATTCTGTTTCTCTATCTTAATCCTTCTTTTTGTTGCGTTCTCAGAACAATTATGACCTTATTTCTAATGAGGTTATTTGTCATTTTTATTTTGGAATCCTTAATTTTTTCATTAATCTTCATTGATTACTTTATCTGGGTCACAAAGCCTAGAAGGAATATGATTTCATCCCAGGACAACTTCCCCTTCCACACACACACACACACAGACAGACAGACAGACAGACACACACACACACACACACACACACACACACACACACACACACACACACACACACACACACACACACACGATAGAATGCATTTTTATGAGACTGCAGTAGTGCGCATGAAACCCACTGCGTTTATGAAGAATCACTTTTTCCAAAACCTTGTAAAAAAATTTAAATTAAATAAAGCTTTGGGATTCTTTGGCTGCTTCTTCTGCACTCAGGATGACGGCTGTGCAGGACAACAGCTTGACTGACTTAAAAAACGGCACTGTCTGAAACAACATACAGTGCAATGAAAAAATAAAATTGAAGTGTGTGTGTGTGTGTGTGTGTGTGTGTGTGTGTTAATGGAAGTTTACACTGTATTAAACAGGATTTTTCATGACAATGAAAGAAAGTTTCATTTTATTATATTATCTGATGAATGAAGGTCAAGCGGCAGTTCCAGGACACTATATTATGAACTTCCCCCCATTTTGTTGTAAATTTGGATATAAATCACTTTGTAAGCATTCATTTAACATCAGTTGACAAAAAGAAATTAATGGGGGGGGGGGGTATTGGGTTTCGCCCTAATGGGCGAAGCAGCTTTGGTACCGAAAGGTCACTGACTTGATTCCCAAACCAGTAGGAAAAATATGTGGTGGTAGGGGAGTGAGCTGCACCTTCTTTTCGTCCACATTGACGGCTGAAGTGCCCCTGAGTAAGACACCTAACCCTGAACGCTCTCTGGGTGCCCCAATGTGTATAGCAGCAGACTGCTCTGAGTGTGTGCTCATTGTTTACGTGTATGTATGATCTGGATGGGTTAACCTTGGATTGATCAAATGTAGAATTGAAAAATTTACCAGTATGAAATAAATAACTACTGCAATAGCCTGGTGAGCTATCCAGGGTGTACTCTGCCCTCGCCCGGAGTCGGCTGGGATGGGTGCCAGCATCCCTGTGACCTTAATTAGGATTATGCGGTTCAGAAAATGAATGAATTAATAAATAATTATTATGCATAGAGCCTACTAGAATTAATTATGCTTCTCACTATAAAAAGTCCTGAACAGGCAAACAATGCTTAACCCCCCCCCCCCCACACACACACACACAAAATACCCTCATCTGAACTGTTTTACAGAAGAAGAAATTCCAGTCATGCGGTATTTTTTTGCCCTAAGGATGAATGCTGAGTTTGGACACCACAGACATTTCCCATGTGGCGTTGGAGTCGGTGCCAAAAAAGTAGGCCACGGATACTGAAAGGCCCTGGTTAACTCAAACACCCTGTAAAAAACAAGATCCTAACATTCATAGGAGCAAAGTATCCTTTCCTGTTTCACTCTATAGCTTCAATAATGGTGTATTCTGGATTTCGGGAGTGGTGGGGTGGGGGATGAGAGGGTCGGGACCCTCTCAAGGAGATTAGGGATCGTCTGAAGTGCTTATTCAGCACAAATTATTAAACACATCCCAGCCTTCTTTGTGTGCTTACACGAAAAACACAGGGATCAACCAGTCGGAGGGCTTTGATCAGATGGTTTTTATTTTCCATAGATTAAGTGAAGGATATTTAAAAGAAAGAAAGAATGAAAGGTTGAACCATTTGTGTTAAATATTGGAAAAGTAGATGAAATAGATCCAATGAAATGTTTATGAACGATGAAGAGCAGAGACATTATATAATACTGTACATAGCTGAAGAGTTCTGATGATATCAAGAGGCATGAAGCAAAAGACAGAAACAAACAAAAGGAAGGAAGGAAGGAATAGAAGAAGAAAGGTTGATGTGTTTGTGTTAAACATATGACGCTGAATAACTGAACAGATTGAAGATCTGAGACAAGCAAGAACATATTTTAAAATAGATTTGATGGTATAATTGAGCATGAAGTAAAAACTAAAGAAAGAATTTAAAGGAGGTTGATTCATTAGTGCTAAACATATATGAGTAAATAATGTTGAAGTAAACATACTGAAGATCTGAGACGTGATAAAATATATCGTAAAATAATTATGGTTTTACTTGATAGATAGAAAGAAAGGTTGGTGCGTTTGTGTAGCACACATGGCTGAATAAATTAGCAGACTGAAGAACTGAGACGTTATAGAACATATTTTAATTTGTTTTGATATTCGTATTATTAGACATGAAAAAAGAAAGATTGAAGCATTTGTATTAAATAATGAAAAATACATTGAGGAAATTAAATTACCGAAGACAGTGTACAACATATACTGTATAAGTGGGCAATTGGTGGCCTGGTGGTAAAGATGCTGGATCACTGATCCTAAGGTTGGGGGTTGTTTTTGTGCCACGGGTTGTCACTGTCCCCCCAGTGCAGCTAACTGGGTTATCAAAGGCCTGCCATGTCTCTCACTGTCTATGGTGTAAGGTTCATGTAAAAGAACCATTGCTGACTTTCGACAAGAGTAGGCTGCATAGCCGTCAGCGCGTTTCTGTCCTGCGATGGCCTGGTGATGGGGACCAGCCTACCCACGACCCTAATTAGGATTAAACGGTTACAGAAAATGAATGAATGAGTACAACATTGATTTCATACAGTGCTTCTCAAATAGTGCCCCCACCTTGGAGGGCATGGTGTGATGGGACCCTTGGGAACATGCTTTTTTGCCATACTCTACTAGAATTAATTGTAATTGTGCATCCTCTACAGTAGGTGGCAGTGGCGCTCTGACTGTGTTCCCTATGGTGTAGGGAAAAGCACCCAGCAAACGATATGAAGTGCAGTAAACACTATTAATAGTCGTGCGGCATGAAATGTTTTTTTCTTCCTATAGGGGGCATCACAGAAAATAATTGAGAAGCACTGGTTTAATAGTATTGATATTACATGGTATGAAGTACAAAGAAAGAAAAAGAAAATGAGTGAAAGAAAAGTTAATGTGTTTGTGTTAAATATATTAGTACACTGCAGAATAAATGAACAGACTGAAGATCTGAGACCAAATAAAACATATTTTTAGTGTCTGTTGATATTATTAGACATGAATAAAGGAGAGGAAGAAGTGATAGCAGTGCTTTCTGAAGGAAACAGAGACCCAATGAGACATGAAGCCCTACAGATATGCTCCAGTAACAATCACTTACTTGTCCAGAACAAAATACAAGTCGAAGGCACCTTGACAAGACCTTTCCTGGTCCTCCTCTGGTCCATGTGCCACAGCACTGAGAGCGATCAGCAAAATCCCACAAACAACCAGCACCAGAACCCCATGATTCTTCAGACCTGGGCTCGCCATCCTTTATTAAAGTCACACAGACACTCGGTCCTCAGGGCAACAGACGGCTTTACGCTCTCTGCTGGACTTCAGCTGGTAAACACTGGGTGCTTTTCAGAAAAATAAAATGAGATAAAATAAAAATAAAAATAAAAAAGAAGAAGAGGGAAACCCGGAGAAGTCTGCGGGATGTCGAGTCCTTTCCTCTGCTGAACGGACGGGAATGAGAGTCTGGGATGGGACGCTCCTGCTTTCGGATAAAAACGTCGACCGCTGTGTAGAGAGGACTTTAGTGTTACTTACAGTTATAAAGTTCCCGAAAACTCACAGGAAAATTTTTTATTTTTTTTTTAAACCCAGGATTACAGCCTTGTTTCATTCACTTCAACTAAGCTTTTCTCACGCGACTTTGATGCTAATGATGCTAACGCCAACAGTGGACGTGTAACGGAACGAACACACAGAGAGCGCGCGCGCGAGAGAGAGAGAGAGAGAGAGAGAGAGCGCTGGTGTCGTATTTCAGCTCTTGCTTTTGAGGACTTTTCATATTTTCTTTCACCATTAATGCCCCAAAAAGTAATACAAACACGAGTTAGGAGTGTAGATTTTAAAGTATGCCACCGACAGGGATCCGAACGTAATCTAATTTGTACGAATCCATTTTCCCTCACAGACTGTTTAAAAAGGGCTTCTGAGTCCCGTGATGTTGTTTACCCTATTACCGGTGTTTCCCTGTTTCCGGTGCAATAAATCCACATCCTTTTTTTTTTTTTTTTTTAATTTTAACGGAAATGGTAGTGTGTTTAAGGATAGCTGGTACTTCTGACCCTGTTTCATTTTTTTTTAAAACTGCTTAATGGTAATTAGAGTAGGGTGGTGTAGTGGTCAGGGTGCTGCGCTCATGATCGGGAGGTTGTGTGTTCCAATCCCAGTTAGACCCACACTGTGCTAAGACCCCTGAGCAAGGTCTTAACCACAAGTGTGCCTCTGTTCAGCCAGCAGTATTGGATACCGGTAAAAATATATTGGGAAGGTAACCTGCGATGGACTCGCGTCCCATCCAGGAGGAGCTGAACTCCTGGTAGCTTCACGCTACAGAAACCGGGAATAATGAGGCCTGATGAGCCACTAGGCTCGGGTGTAAAGCCCAAAACACTTTACCATACCTAAATCTAAATAGGGTCGTGGAGAGGCTGGTGCCCATCTCAGCTGACTCAGGGCGAGGGCAGGGTACACCCTGGACAGATTGGGAGACTATTGCAGGGCCAACACACACACACACACACTCATTCATATTCACACCTACAGGTGATTTACAACAGACAATTAAGCTACAGTGCATGTTTTTGGACTGTGGGAGGAAACTGGTCGCCAGAGGAAACCCACCCAAGCATGCAAACTCCACACAGAAATGCTCAGAGTGGGAATCGAACCCAGGACCTTCTTGCTGTGAGGCGGACGTGCTAAACACTACACCACCGTGCTGCCTATTAAATATGCTAACCTTGATTATAGATACATTTTTATTAATGCTGGGTGGCAGGTATAGTAGCGTAACACGTCTACCTCAAAGCAAAATGGTTCTGAGTTCAAGTTCATTATTTTATTTTATTCATTTTTTTGATATACTGGACTGCACTAATCCAACAAGGGAAATTATTGCCTCTGCATTCTCTGCACACACACACACACATAAACAGTGAGCGCACACAGACTCGGAGGAGTCGGCTGCCACACACATTGGGGTGCCTGGAGGGCAGTTGGGGGTTAGGTGCCCTGCTCAAGGGCATTTCAACAATGAAGTTGGAGGAAGGGAAGGTGCAGCTCACGAACTTACTGCCACACATTTTTTTCTGCTGATTCGGGAATCAACCCAGTGACCTTTCAGTCTCAAACCCACTTTTGTAACCATTTGGCCACGGCTGCTCCCTCATGATTTGAGTACTCTGCTTTCCTCTGGAAACTCCGATTTCCTCCCACAGTCCAAAGACATGCACATTAGGCAAATGCGCTATTCTAAATTTCCTCTAGGTGTGAGTCTAAATGGTTGTGTGTGTGTTTGACCTGAGGTGGTCTGACAAGCTGTTCAAGGTGGACCATGCCTTCGCTCAGTGTTGGCTGAGATAGACTCCAGCCTCTTTGCAACCCTAATATGAAAAAAATGATTCAGCAAATGAATGATTGAATGGAAAATAAACATTATTACAAATGTACCGTCTTTTAAATTTTCATTCAAATTAAATCCTTATTGAAATTATGGTTATCATGAATGCTTTAAGAATTCTCAATCCTAAGTGAAAGAACTGCAATTAATTAAAAATATATATATTTTAAGGAAATTAAAATAATTAAAACATGGATCAGAATTATAAATTTTCTTAAATCCTGTTATTTGTAGTGGGGCCGGTGGCGTAATGGTTAGGGTGCTACGCTCATCAGGTTGTGAGTTCAAATCCCACTGAGACCCTCACTGTGCTAAGACCCCTGGGCAATGTCTCAACCACAAGTGTGCCTCTGTTCACCCAGCAGTATAAATGGGTACCAGTAAAAATATATATACTGGGAAGGTAACCTGCGATGAACTAGAGTCCCATCCAGGGGGAGTTGAACTCCTGGTTGCTTCACGCTATGGAAACTGGGGATAAGCACCGGCTTGATGAGCCACGAGGCTCGGGTGTAAAAACCCAACAGACTTACCTTACCTCTACCTTAAATCCCGTTATTTGTAGGGAATGAAAGAAATGTTATCTCATTCTATAAACATTTGACGAACAAAATATTGAGCATTTGTGTGTATAATGATACTCCAAACAGAATTTTACCTTTGAACTGGATGTAGCATTAGAAGCACACACCAGCAGTTGCTTCTGATTTTCAATCGCTGATGAAACCAGTAAATTTGTAACTTGTAAAACTTGTAAAAATTGTATATTTGTACAGCAAATGTGTAAGATTATGCAGCATTGAAAAGTACATATTTTATTTATTTTATTAAATCTGATGAACATTTGAACACGAAGAGAGAGTTTGACCAGCAAAATCATGGTTGGTCTCTATAAACTATATGAAACCTACTGTACCGCACACATGTGTTTTGTGCACATTTCACCTTAGCAGCTCAGAAGTAATATGATAACACTGTTTGAATGGTTAGTCTTTTTAAAGAGCGTCTTGTTATGAGATCCTTAGAATGCCAACAATAGTAAGCACAGACTAATTGGCTCTTGAGTGGTCTGGAATTTTACCACATATGGACTGGGCAAAACCGTTTTTTTTTCCTTGGCCGGCAGCAAATAAACTTAAAGCAAACGCTCCCCATGCAAGAACTATGTATACTAACAGATCTGAGTAAATGTCATGTACATACTATTTATGTGAACTTGTGCATTCACCAGTCTTTAAATATTTAGGATTTTTACACAGTTACGGTACTAACCAAATACAGAGGCGGATAACAAACACTAAGACAGATTAATTCTCAATCATACGAAAGTCAACTTATATGGTATGGTAGGCCTCCGTCAGTCCCGAAGGACTATGGCTGCGCTCTGGCTGGTATCCCGGCTGGTGATACTCCCCAGTGCACAGAGCCCGCGTAAGGAGTAATGAGGGACAGGCTGTTACCCAGGCAGCAAGTCCCCCGTCTCAGCACCACCGGAAGGATCCAATGGAAAGGCAAGTGTCGATATGACTGGGTTCCGGTGCTGTTGCTACAGTCAATTTAGAACGGCCAATTAACCTACAGTGCACATCTTTGGATTGCGGGAGGAAACCGGAGCACCCGGAGAAAACCCGCACACGCACAGGGAGAACATGCAAACTCCACACATAAACGCCCAGGCCGGGAATCGAACCCGGGCCTTCTTGCTGTGAGGCGGACGTGCTAACCACTACACCACCGTGCCGCCTGTCAACTTATATAATTGTATAATTATTCATTCATTCACATAATTTATGTGCGCATAACGAAACAACCCTGTTACTCTGTGTGCCTGCAATAATCATTCGAATTATCTGATACCAACAGTACAATAATTCAGTTATCTCATGGCAGTGATGCAAACAGAAAGGAAAAAAATCTCTTGAATGAATGAATATATATATATATATATATATATGTGTGTGTGTGTGTGTGTGTGTGTGTGTGTGTGAGTGTATGTAGGTAGGTAAAGGTAAAAGGTAAAGTCCATTGGGTTGGTGTATATATATATATATATATATATATATATATATATATATATATATATATATATCTTCTGACGATTTGCATTCTGTATTCTGGCAAAAGTTTTACGCCGGATACCCTTCCTGTCGCAACCCTCTGCATTTATCCGGGCTTGGGACCGGCATGAGGATGGACACTGGTTTGTGCAAAACCCGCCCCCCCATTATATGTATATATATATATATATATATATAATGCAGCCATGAGGTGGGGGGGCACTAACCAGTGTCTCTCCCCCTCATGCCGGTCCCAAGCCCGGAGAAATGCAGAGGGTTGTGTCAGGAAGGGCATCCGACGTAAAACCAATGCCAATTACTTAAAATGCAAATCAAAAGTATTACCTCCATACCGGATCGGTCGAGGCCCGGGTTAACAACGACCGCCATCAGTGCTGTCAATCAACAGGGTGCTGATGGAAATTGGACTACTGTTGGTCGAAGACGTCAAGAAGGAGAGAGGTGGGAGGCGTGTCCAGAGGGCAGAGAGAGAAGAGGAAAGGCATGAGTCTAGGACTGAGAGTGGGGACTTTGAATGTTGGAACTATGCACAGAAAAGGTAGAGAGCTGGTTGACATGATGCAGAGGAGGAAGGTGGACATACTGTGTGTTCAGGAGACCAGGTGGAAAGGTAGCAAAGCTAAAAGCTTAGGAGCAGGGTTTAAGCTATTTTATCACGGTGTGGATGGGAAGAGAAATGGAGTCGGAGTCATCTTGAAGGAGGAGTTTGTCAGGAATGTTCTAAAAGTGAAAAGAGTGTCAGACAGAGTGATGAATCTCAAGTTAGAAATTGAAGGTGTAATGCTCAATGTTGTTAGTGCTTAGCCCCACAGGCAGGATGTGAGCTAGAAGAGAAGGAGAGATTCTGGAGTGACTTAGATGAAGTGATGCAGAGTACCCCAGAGGTGAAAGAGTGGTCATAGGTGCAGACTTCAATGGACATGTTGGGGCAGGCAACAGAGGACGAGGAAGTGATGGGCAGGTTTGGTATCCAGGACAGGAACGCAGAAGGACAGATGTTGATAGATTTTGCAAAAAGGATGGAAATGGTTGTGGTGAATACTTTGAGAAGAAACAGGAGCATAGGGTGACTTATGAAAGCGGAGGTAGGCGCACACAGGCAGACTACATCTTGTGTAGGCGATGTAATTTGAAGGAAGTCAGTGACTGCAAAGTCATCGTGGGTGAGAGCGTTGCCAAACAGCATAGGATGGTGGTGTGCAGGATGACTCTGATGGTGAGAAACGTGAAAAGGCAAAGGCAGAGCAGAAGACAAAGTGGTGGAAGTTGAAAAGGAAGAGTGTCGTGTTGTCTTCAAGGAGGAGTTGAAACAGGCTTTGGGTGGCCAGGAAGTGCTTCCAAATGACTGGACAACCACAGCAAATGTGATCAGGGACACAGGTAGGAGAGTACTTGGTGTAAGTCCTCTGGAAGGAAAGTAGATAAGGAGACTTGGTGGTGGAATGAGGAAGTGCAGGAGTGTGTACAAAGGAAAAGGTTAGCCAAGAAGAAGTGGGACATTGAGAGGACCTAAGGGAGTAAACAGGAGTACAGGGAGACACAGCCAAGGCTTAAAGTAGCAGTGGCTAAGGCCAAACAGAGGGCATATGATGACTTGTATGATAGGTTGATAGTAAAGAGGGAGAAAATGATCTATACAGGTTGGCACAGCAGAGAAATAGAGATGGAAAGGACGGGCAGCAAGTTAGATTGATAAAGGACAGAGAGGGAACTCTATTGACTGATGACAGAAGTGTGCTGGTAAGATGGAAAGAGTACTTTGAAGAGCTGATGAATGAGGAAAATGAGAGAGAGAAAAAAGTAGAAGAGGTGACCATTGAGGAGCAGGATGTAGCAAAGATCAGTAAGGGTGAAGTGAGAAGGGCATTGAAGAGGATGAAGAATGGAAAGGCAGTTGGTCCTGATGATATACCTGTGGAGGTATGGAAGTGTCTAGGAGAGGTAGCAGTAGATTTTTCTGACAAGAACATTCAACAAGGTCCTAGAGAGTGAGCAGATGCCGGAGGAGTGGAGAAGTGTGCTGTTGCCCATTTTTAAGAACAAGGGAAACGTGCAGAGTTGCAGCAACTCCAGAGGGATAAAGTTGATGAGCCATACGATGAAGTTATGGGAAAGAATAGTGGAGGCTAGACTAAGGGCAGAGGTCAGCATTTGTGAACAACAGTTTGGTTTCATGCCAAGAAAGAGCACCACAGATGCAATGTTTGCCTTGAGGATGTTAATAGAGAAGTACAGAGAAGGTCAGAGGGAGCTACATTGTGCCTTTGTGGATCTGGAAAAAGCATATGACAGGGTGCCAAGAGAAGAACTGTGGTATTGCATGAGGAAGTCTGGAGTGGCAGAGAAGTATGTTAGAGTGGTGCAGGACATGTATGAGAGATGTAAGACAGTGGTGAGGTGTGCTGTCGGTGTGACCGACAATTCAAGGTGGAGGTGGGACTGCATCAAGGGTCAGCTCTGAGCCCCTTCTTGTTTGCTATGGTGATGGACAGGCTGACAGACGAGGTGAGACAAGAATCTCCATGGACTATGATGTTTGCAGATGACATCGTGATCTGTAGTGAGAGCAGAGAACAAGTGCAGGAAAATCTCTGAGAGGTGGAGGTATGCCCTGGAAAGGAGAGGAATGAAGGTTAGCCTCAGAAAATCAGAATACATGTGTGTGAATGAGAAGGACCCAGGAGGAACGGTGATGTTACAGGGAGCAGAGATAATCTAAGGTGGAGGATTTTAAGTACTTAGGCTCAACAATCCAGAGCAATGGAGAGTGTGGAAAAGAGGTGAAGAAGCGTGTGCAGGCAGGCTGAATGGTTGGAGAAAAGTATCAGGTGTGATGTGCGATAGGAGAGTGTCAGCAAGAATGAAGGGAAAAGTGTACAAGATGGTGGTGAGGCCAGGCGATGTTGTATGGCTTAGAAACAGTGGCGCTGAGGAAAAGGCAGGAGGCAGAGCTGGAGGTAGTGGAGATGAAAATGTTGAGGTTCTCCCTGGGAGTAACGAGGATGGATAGGATCAGAAATGAGTATATCAGAGGGACAGCCCACGTGTAAGATGTTTTGGAGACAAAGTCAGAGAGGCTAGATTGAGATGGTTTGGACATGTACAGAGGAGGGATAGTGAGTATATTGGCAGTAGGATGCTGAGGTTGGAACTACTAGGCAGAAGGCCTGAGGAAGACCAAGAAGAGATTTATGGATGTGGGTGAAGGAAGACATGAAGGTTGTTGGAGTCAGAAAAGAAGATGCGGAGGACAGGGTGAGGTGGAGGCGGATGATTTGCTGTGGCGAATTCTGAAGGAGCAGCCTGAAAGTAAAAGAAGAAGAAGAAGAAGATATATATATATATATATATATATATATATATATATATATATATATATATATATATATATATATATATATATATAAGTAAAAATAAAAGGACAGGACAAAGACTTTCTATTGAAACTTCATTTTTCACTACAGATCTGTTTCATTTTTTGCTATAGAAGATTCTTCTGTAATCACCTGAAGAGAGAGGATGGTTTCACCACCCCTCGAAACAGATCTGTAGTGAAAAATGAAGTTTCAATAGAAACTCTTTATCCTGTCCTTTTATTTTTACCTATTCTCTCTCTCTCTCTCTCTCTCTCTCTCTCTCTCTCTATATATATATATATATATATATATATATATATATATATATATATATATATATATATATATATATATATATATATATATATATATATATATACACACACATACATATATCCTATGTACACCTATATATCTATCCACATATCCACACATTTACAGATCTATACTGTACATAAATTCACCTATTCACACATATACCGAAGGGTGAGTGATATGTGCATGCTGTACAGTAGGTAAGAGGTAGAGCTTTTAATTGCAAGTTGTAAAGTATTAAAATGGCCTTGTGATGGCCTGGCAAGCTGTCCAGGGTGTACCTTGCCCTCGCCCCGAGTTGGCTGAGATGGGCGCCAGCCTCCCCGTGACCCTAATTAGGATTAAGCAATTCAGAAAATGAATGAATGACTGAATGAATGAAAGTGCTAAAATACTATGATATTCGAGACCTGCTCTATAAGTATTTCACTGTCCAGGAAAATGGTCTGAGTGATGTTTATTCAGTCAGTGTGTGTGGTGATGGTGGTGTTACACACTTAACAGCTTGTGGGTAAAAGCTGTTCTTGAGTCTGTTAGTTTTTGTTTTTAGTGTCCCATACCTTTTTGCGGAGGTGAGAGGGATGAAAGGGGTGTCCAGGATCTGTGGGGGCCCCTGATAATTCCACTGGCTGTTCTCTGAAGTCTGTCAGTACAAATGCCACTGAGGGGGGTAGTATAGTTCCAATTACCTGCTTTGCTGTCCTCACCACCCGCTGAAAGAACTTCCTGTCCTCTGCAGTACAGCTGCTAAACCACAATGTACAGCAGATGATCAGGACTCTCTCTATGGTGGAGCGGTAAAAGTTTGTCGGTAGAGGTAGAGGTAGACCGGCTTCTCGGAGCTTTCTGAGGAAGTACATCCTTTGTCGTACTTTCTCCACCTGGTGGGAGATGTTTGTGGTCCAGGTGAAGTCACCAGAGATGTGGACTCCAAGAAACTTGAAGCACTCCACCCTCTCTATCTCCTCTCCCACAATGTAGAGGGCAGAATGCTCAGTTTGTTTTAAGCTCCTGAAGTCCATTACATAAACGTAAATATTACTTAAGAATCAGTGAGAGGCTCGTTAACAAGAAAAGCATCTTTTGCTAACATTTGGACCCAATTCACATGGTGAACAAGAGGCTCTGGCTTACAACTAAAAGAATGGAAGCTCCGCTTTCTTATCTAATGATATTTTCTTCTAATGACTTAGAAGATTCCTTTATAAATGTCTGTTTGGGCCATATAGTGCTCTTTCAACATAGTTGACAAGTTGAACAATCAGAATATAAAGGCTTCATTCTTCCCTCCCTTCTACATAACACATAAAAAAATAAAAAAAAGTAGATTTCCAAATGAACTGATAGCAGTCATGTGACAGTCTCATTGTAATGTAGATCAGTGGGTGAACGCTTTCCTTTCTGGAATATTAATGTTAACCACTTTTGTTGTTCGTGTTCATTCTTCCCAATCTAGGCATATAGATCAATGGACAGCACCAAGTTGCCGCCATCTTGGATTTGTGAAAAATGCAAAGATCCACATTCTGAAGCATAAAGTTAAGGGTGAATGTACTCTACCATTGCCAGAGTAGGTTGAGATGGGTGTTTGCCCCTCTCTCTCTCTCTGCAACCCTAATTAGGGTTGAGAAATTCAGAAAATGAGTGAATGAATGAACATCTCCATTTCTAATAAGACAAGCTAATAGCAGATTTACATGGCATCCATTAATTTCATCCATTTGCTGAACCTCTTTGGCCTAATGGGATATTACAGAGCCTATTTCAGCTGACTCGGAGTACACCATGAACACTTCACCAGCACAGGACCAACAAACATTCACACCTATGGGCAATTTAGAACAGCCAGTTAGTTTAATGTGCATGAACTGTGAAAGGAAACCAGAGTGCCCAGAGTGATCCCAGGACCTTCTTTCTGTGGGGTGAATGTGCTAACCATTACGCCACTGTTCCACCCTCTTTTATGAATACGTGAGTTATAATTGTACATTCCTATGTAAGCAGTATTTTGGGTAGCAGTCACACACTGCTGAAATTAATTTGTAGTCAACTGCCTACTAATGACCTTATTTTGGTGCCACGAGGGACTTATTTCAATTAAAGTTTGGGTTTTTCTTTCAAAAGTGCAGTAAGTTATGAAGCTGTTTCCTCCAAAGGTGTTTAGTCATTCATTTTCTGAACCGCTTAATCCTAATTAGGATCCCGTGGAGGCTAGCGCCCATCTCAGCCGATTTTGGGCGAGGGTGGGAGACACTGTGGACAACTTGGCAGCCCATCACAGCGCCAACATTCACACAACTATTCATACTCACTCCTAGGGGCGAGTTGGAACAGGCAATTAACCTACTGTGCATTTTTTTGGACTGTGGGAGGAAACCGGAGTACCTGGAGGAAACCCACGCAAGCACAGGGAGAGCATACAGACTCCACACAGAAACTTCCAAGCTGAGAATTGAACTCAGGAGCTTCTTGCTGTGAAGCAGACCTGATAAGCATTACGCTACTGTGCTGCCATCAAAATGTGTTCTTCTTATTATTCATTCATTCATTCATTTTTTTGAGCTACTTAATCCTAATTAGGTAAAAAATAATATGTATTATTATTATATTGCTATTATATATATATATATATATATATATATATATCTTCTTTTCCTTTCGGCTGTTCCCTTCAGGGGTCGCCACAGCAAATGATCTGCCTCCATCTCTCCCTATCCTCTGCATCTTCTACTCTTACTCCAACGACCTTCATGTCCGCCTTCACTGCATCCATAAATCTTCTCTTTGGTCTTCCTCTGGGCCTTTTGCCTGGTAGTTCCAACCTCAGCATCCTACGACCAATATACTCACTATCCCTCCTCTGTACATGTCCAAACCATCTCAATCTAGCCTCTCTGACTTTGTCTCCAAAACATCTAACATGTGCTGTCCCTCTGATGTACTCATTTCTGATCCTATCCATCCTCGTTACTCCCAAAGAGAACCTCAACATTTTCATCTCTGCTACCTCCAGGTCTGCCTCCTGTCTTTTCCCCAGGGCCACTGTCTCTAAACCATACAACATCGCTGGCCTCATCACCGTCTTGTACACTTTTCCCTTCATTCTTGCCGATACTCTCCTATCACACATCACACCGGACACTTTTCTCCATCCATTCCAACCTGCCTGCACGCGCTTCTTCACCTCTTTTCCACACTCTCCATTGCTCTGGATTGTTGAGCCTAAGTACTTAAAATCCTCCACCTTCTTTATCTCTGCCCCTGTAACCTCAAAGTTCCTCTTGGGTCCTTGTCGTTCACACACATGTATTCTGTCTTACTAAGACTAACCTTCAATCCCCTCCTTTCCAGGGCATACCTCCACCTCTCTAGATTTTCCTCCACTTGGTCTCTGCTCTCACTACAGATCACAATGTCATCTGCAAACATCATAGTCCATGGAGATTCTTGTCTAACCTCATCTGTTAGCCTGTCCATCACCATAGCAAACAAGAAGGGGCTGAGAGCTGACCCTTGATGTAGTCCCACCTCCACCTTGAACTCTTCTGTCACACCGACAGCACACCTCACCACTGTCTTACATCTATCATACATGTCCTGCACCACTCTAACATACTTCTCTGTCACTCCAGACTTCCTCATACAATACCACAGTTCTTCTCTCGGCACCCTGTCATATGCTTTCTCCAGATCCACAAAGGCACAATGCAGCTCCTTCTGACCTTCTCTGTACTTCTCTATTAACATCCTCAAAGCAAACACTGCATCTGTGGTGCTCTTTCTTGGCATGAAACCAAACTGTTGTTCACAAATGCTGACCTCTGCCCTTAGTCTTGCTTCCACTATTCTTTCCCATAGCTTCATTGTATGGCTCATCAACTTTATCCCTCTGTAGTTGCCACAACTCTGTACATCGCCCTTGTTCTTAAAAATGGGCACAAGCACACTTCTCCTCCATTCCTCTGGCATCTGCTCACTTTCTAAGACCTTGTTGAATATTCTTGTCAGAAAATCTACTGCTACCTCCCTAGACACTTCCATACCTCAACTGGTATGTCATCAGGGCCAACTGCCTTTCCACTCTTCATCCTCTTCAATGCCCTCCTCACTTCTCCCTTACTAATCTTTGCTACTTCCTGCTCCTCAACGGTCACCCCTTCTACTCTTTTTTCTCTCTCATTTTCCTCATTCATCAGCTCTTCAAAGTACTCTTTCCATCTTCCCAGCACACTTCTGTCATCAGTCAATACATTTCCCTCTCTGTCCTTTATCACTCTAACTTGCTGCACGTCTTTCCCATCTCTATTTCTCTGCTGTGCTAACCTGTATAGATCATTTTCTCCCTCCTTACTGTTCAACCTATCATACAAGTCATCATACGCCCTCTGTTTGGCCTTTGACACTGCTACCTTCGCCTTACGCTGTGTCTCCCTGTACTCTTGTTTACTCTCTTCGGTCCTCTCAATGTCCCACTTCTTCTTGGCTAACCTCTTCTTTTGTACACACTCCTGCACTTCCTCATTCCACCACCAAGTTTCCTTATCTACTTTCCTTCCAGAGGACACACCAAATACTCTCCTACCGGTCTCCTGATCACATTGGCTGTGGTTGTCCAGTCCTCTGGAAGCACTTCCTGACTACCCAAAGCCTGTTTCAACTCCTCCTTGAAGACAACACGACACTCTTCCTTTTTCAGCTTCCACCACTTTGTCTTCTGCTCTACCTTTGGCTTTTCACCTTTCTCACCATCAGTGTCATCCTGCACACCACCATCCTATGCTGTTTGGCAACACTCTCACCCACTACTACTTTGCAGTCACTGACTTCCTTCAAATTACCTCGCCTACACAAGATGTAGTCTACCTGTGTGCTCTTACCTCCGCTTTCATAAGTCACCCTATGCTTCTGTTTCTTCTGGAAGAAAGTATTCACCACAGCCATTTCCATCCTTTTTGCAAAATCGATCAACATCTGTCCTTCTGTGTTCCTGTCCTGGATACCAAACCTGCCCATCACTTCCTCGTCCCCTCTGTTGCCTGCACCAACATGTCCATTGAAGTCTGCTCCAATGACCACTCTTTCACCTCTGGGGGTACTCTGCATCACTTCATCTAACTCACTCCAGAATCTCTCCTTCTCTTCTAGCTTACATCCTGCCTGTGGGGCATAAGCACTAACAACATTGACTATCACGCCTTCAATTTCTAACTTGAGACTTATCACTCTGTCTGACACTCTTTTCACTTCTAGAACATTCCTGACAAACCCCTCCTTCAAGATGACTCCTACTCCATTTCTCTTCCCATCCACACCATTATAAAACAGTTTAAACCCTGCTCCTAAGCTTTTAGCCTTTCTACCTTTCCACCTTGTCTCCTGAACACACAGTATGTCCACCTTCCTCCTCTGCATCATGTCAGCCAGCTCCCTATCTTTTCCTTGCATAGTTCCAACATTCAAAGTCCCTACTCTCAGTCCGAGGCTCACGCATTTCCTCTTCTCTCTCTGCTCACGGACACGCCTCCCGCCTCTCCTTCTTCGACGTCTTCGACCAACAGTAGTCCAATTTCCATCAGCACCCTGTTGGTTGACAGCACTGATGGCGGTCGTTGTTAACCCGGCCTCGACCGATCCGGTATGAATTTTGTTTTGATCATTTGCATTTTTAAATGTGGCAGAAGTTTTACGCCGGATGCCCTTCCTGTCGCAACCCTCTGCATTTATCCGGGCTTGGGACCGGCATAAGGGGGAGAGACACTGGTTAGTGCCCCCCCCCCCTCATGGCTGCATTATATATATATATATATATATATATATATATATATATATATATATATATATATATATATATATATATATATATATATTTTTTTTTTACCAGAAATATTAATGTACTTTAATTTTTTCTTTCAAACTTTGCTTTTTTGCTAACTTTGGCTGACTACTTCTCTTTTGCATAGTTTGGAATGTTTTGGGTTATTGTTCTGTTGTAAGAGGAAAGTGACCCCAATCATATGCTGTCCACAGGATATGGAATGTTGTGCTCAAATGGAACGTTAACCTTCTATGTACAAGATCCCCTGTTACCCTGTACATTTCTCTTTTACTACCTCCAAAGCACCCCCAGACCATCACATTTCCCCCACCATGATATACACATATCTTCAAACACTCCCCCAGCATCGTTTCCTTTATTCTGGATCTTATGAATGCTCTTCTTTGGGGCTCCAACATCCTACATTTATATCAATCTATCTGTAACACATCTTTCTAATCTTCTGCTGTCCAGTGTCTGAGTGTTGTCGCCCATCTTAATCTTCTTTTTTACAGGTCAGTCTTAAATATGGCTTTGTCTTTGAAAATCCAGGAATGTTTTCTTCATTGTTGAAGTTGAGTCTAGTGTTTTGCAGAAACCAAAGCTGTAGGTTTTGAAGCTGCTTACTGGGTACCTGTTCAACCCTACTAGGCTTGATCGAGTGGTCTAACTTTATATACACATCATGGGTATGACCTGCTGATCTTTTCCGGTTTTTGATAATTCCATCATTTCTGTCTGGAAGACATGGATGACCTCCAAAAAAGAAGAACAATGGAAGTGAAAACATGAATTATTTAAGAGATAACGGTATACTCTGGCCTGATTAAATACAGGTCAATCAAACAACTGATCAAAATCAAACACATCAAATCTGTATTGTCATAGTCAATGAATTATTTAAACATTACTTTAAAACATTACAATCTGTTTGATGTTTTAGTAGTTAGGTCCTTCGGTCCAAGCCGTGGACTTGCTGAGGGCTTTACTACATGTAGATTACATGTACTCAGCATGGGCGCATGAGTTCTTCCAGGTACTCTGGTTTCCTCCCACAGTCAAATGACTTGCAAATGAGGTTAATTGAATATTTTGAGTTGGCTCTTGGTGTAGGTATGAGTGGTTGTGTGTATATTGTGCCTTTAATGGATTCGTGAGATGTTCATTGTGTACCCTGCTTTCGCCCAGAGTCTAAACTCCCCTAGTGGTATTATGTAATTCAGAAGAATGAGTGAATGTTTTATTCTTTTACTGTATTTAAAACAAATAGGCCATCTTTTTAAATAAACTAACAAAATATGACAACACCCTACACTTAAAACCCACCCTAAATTACACCCACAGGGTTAGCAGTCAGAACCTCAGTTTTTTCAAACCTTTTATGTAAGCTTGAATTATTAAATTAGTAACAAGTGGTGACATCAAAACCAAACTTGTAGTAAATCTTGAACATTAAAACACATGTGGTTAATGTAAGAATGGAATGACGCGAGTAACAGAGCAGCAGAACAGCATTTCAGACTGATAGTAGCAGCAACACAACAGCAGCTAACTAGCCTGGGCTTTGGAGGCAAATGCATGGTTCCTGGCATGCAGAACATGCTACTCCACTGTGTACCTGCGCCACCTCCTGTTCAGGGAAAGGAGGTATCATAACTTTTTCCTGCACTTAACTTTCATGCAAAGGGACAGTCGACAGAGATCTCATTTTATACATCAAATAATTGAAATTTGTTGCAACTTGTCGTTTAGTTGCAGCTTATCCTTTGCTGATTCATCTCAGGACAAGGTGTTCAGATCAGCCCTCATGAGATCTCTTGGAAGAAAAAGAAAAAAAGACAGAAACCAAACACCAGACAAAGCATCCAACACCACAAGCACCACGCACTTAGGATCCCAAAACAACTGCAAAAACACCACCTTGCAATTACCACTACACACCAGTACAGTGTCCTCCCACTGTGGTCGCACTGAGGAAAGCAACAGCAGGTCTGTAGGGATCTGGCCTTGTACAAAACACTGCCTATGCACCATATATAACAAAATCAAATTTATTAATCAGTAAATAAAAATTAATTGCCTCTAATTAAAAAGATATCATCAAATAGCATAAAAAAGGAAAATATAATATGATCAGTTGTTTATTTATTTCACACTATTAATGATGATGTTCCATCATGTGACCTGAGTATTATACGCTTCTTATTCTCTATATTACTCTCACACAGAATTTTTTTTTTTTACATCTTACATTTTTTTTTTTGAGATCTAAACTTTTCAAAGAATAACACAGGTTTACATATGTCAGTCACGGGCCGTGTATCTGGTACCTGGGACTTCAGTGGGATTTAATGGACATAATCCATCTCTTAAATCCGCCACTATCACGTCATAATAAGTCAAACCATCAATAACACAGAAACACACAACAAAGGATGGCATTGCAGAGAGAAAGAGGAATCCTGAGCATTTCTACTAGTAACTCTGGGCATTTTACAACATTAGTGCTTAGCCAAATATAACAAGCATAAACCGTACCTCCTCGACCTCTCCTTCGAATGTCTAGCTTTTCTGAATAAGTCGGCCTTGAAAATGAATTTTTGGGAATTTCCGACACGATTAATTTCTGCTTCTCCGTCAGCCATTGTGGATATAAATAGTTCTAAATTAAAATGTATTGTGTGCAGAAACAGCCCCGCTGCTAATTCTGTATAGTTTAAGTGACATCACTAATCAGCACTACTGATTCTGTAGGCCTTTGGCAGATTAGATTGACATGGTAGCACATAAAAGCTGAACTCTGATTGGACAAAAAAACACATCCACATACTGGAAGCAGAGCGGCCAAGCGACATGCTATGAAATGAAGAGAATCGACTGTTGGGAATAAATTAATACAATTTAATAGAGCAAATGCTAGAATTTAGGTTGTAAATGTAGATCAGTGCTTCTGATTGTGTTTAGGCAAACAGAGAAGGCTTTGCTGGCCTTGGCGGCCCACCACTGCTATGTGTACATGTGCACTGGAAGAACAGGGGACAGAGGGACACGTGGATATAAGCTGTAGGTTTTTTGATGTTCTGAAGCAACTCGGTTAACCGTTTCCTTATCAATGGAGCTCAGCTTGCGCAGTGATTTGTGCTATTCCGCATTCAGGAGGCAGCCATCACTGATTTTACTCCAGCCAAGTAACATAGCCTGGGATAAACACAACACTGACAACCAACTGTACAGTTAATTCCTCTGAGTTAAACAGTGGTCGAGTATAATTATGTAACTTTACACACGTACTGTTCTTAAGTACAAATTCCAGGTAGTTGTACTTTATTTGAACATTTCTTCTTTTTTCAACATTGCACTTCCACTTCACGTCATCTCAGAGGCAATGATTAATTTTTACTTCACTACTTTTGTCTTTATGTTGTAATTACAGTTTTTTTTAATATAATGTACTTCCTGTCCTGTGAAAACTGTGCATCTCTCACTGACTCATTTCCTGAAGTGCTTAATCCTACAAGGGATACGGAGAAGCTGGGACCCATCTCTGTCAACACTGGACAAATACAGAGTATATCCTGAACAGCTAACCAGACTACCACAGGGCCAACCCAAACACAATCATTTACACTCACACAGAACTGAGGCAATTTGGAATGGACAATTAGCCTAATGTTCATGTCTTTGGACTCTGGGAGGAAAAGAGAGTACCCTGGGGAAACCCACACAAGCGGTGGGGGGTGGGGGTTGGAGGTTATGTATACATTTATATACAATATATACAATTGCCACTGTTTAAACATTGTTTTGTCTTAATCACACAACCATCATAAACCAGGGAGGGGTGTAGGCAAGCACATACCCCTTCTGTGAGATGTGATGCCTCCACCCGCCCCTTTTTGAACTGCCACCCATGTGTGTTTGGGGATGACCTTACACCATCAAAGGGAATGCACTATCCACTACTCATATGAATGAGCTCACAGATTAGCTCCCGTGGACTTCCGGTCACGGTGGCGTCAATCGATTTAAACTTGCTTACAGGTTGTTAGTCACTCACCTTGTCGATGCATCACTCGGAAGTTTGGAAGATTTGGTGTATTTATCGAATGTCAATGATAGTATTTGTGGTGGTATCTGATTGACTTTTAAGCAGTCTAATATTATCCTTCGAGGCCAAATGCTGGATTCGAATGATTCTCCATATCATATAAAAGCCAAAATCTATTACTCTTTTATTATTTTTTCAAAATACTTTCTAATCTGATGCCTGAGCCACCTGAATAAAATGCCTCCTGAATACTTTCCTGGTGTTGTGTTTCGGGAATGTCCAACCGGGAAGAGTCTCAGAACATGCTGTGATGCATGCAGAGCATGTTCTAGAGGGACTATGTCTCTAGGCCGTTCTGGGAGCTCCTCTGTTTTCCCCTGGAAGAGCTGTAGGAAGCAAGTGGGTTGAGGGACATCTGAACCTTAGTGTTTAGGCCGCTGTCCCCGAGACCCGATCCCCGGATAAAGCAGAAGATAATACTGATGATGCTGATGATGCTGATGATGATGATGATGATGATGATGATGATGATGATGATGATTAATATTATCAAAGTAGACTATCACTTCTGCGATAAGGTGATAGAATACTGCCCTTCTGACTTCACCAGTCAAAAACACTGAAATGGGATATTCACCATGTGAACAGTTAAATTGTACATACAGTGGGTATAGTAAAGAATCACCCCCTTCAAAAACTCACTTTTTATTTTCAACCCCACTTTATATTTCTTTCTAAACCAAACCAGATGATTAATGTATTAAAGATTTACGTAACTGTTCAGGCACCAAAAAGTCCTGTAAGGACAGCCCTTAAGGTCAATACAGTAGCAGAACTACCATGTCTACGAAACATTTAGTTGATTTTTGACTTTCCTGGCTCCAACCCCTAACCCCCAGCAACTGCTGGCTTCAAAATGACTGTGTTTCTTCTCGTAGTTAATTTCAAACAGGAGGTGTTCCTTTGAGCATCTCCATGCAGCCAGTGAAGCATGAGAATCCATTACAGAGGCCCATCTCAAAATTTCTCTTAAAACTTCAATTCCTATGTAGAAATATCATCGAAGTGAAACACAGAAGTATTTAACATAATGTGTTGCTTGGTATGCATCCACCATAAAACTTCTAGTGTGCTTGAACTATGACCCTGATCTTTGACCTATATCCTTGCAACATGTTCAAGTTCATGAACATTTAGTCATGAGTAGCTGCTGAAAGTTTAGTCTAAGGTTCAGCTTGCAGTGTGCGCACCTCATGTAACTCTGACCTGAGTAACTGGTGAAAGTTCATTCGTTGTTCATTTTCTGTAACCGCTAAATCCTAATTAGGGTTGCAGGGAGGCTGGCACCCATCCCAGCCAACGCTACGTGAGGACAGAGTACACCCTGGACAGCTCGCCAGATCATCGCAGGGCAGAATCATGCCAACAGCTTTGCAGCCTACTCTTGTCGATAGTCAGCAATGGTTCAGACAGTGAGAGACATGGCCGGCCATTGATAACCCAGTTAGTTGCACTAGGAGGACAGTGACAACCCATTGACAGTGATGGTTGAACCCGCAACCTTGGGATCAGTGATCCAGCACCTTAGTTTGGTCAAACCATGTTGATAAAAGTCAGAAGAATAGGGTGCTCACTTGGAACCTCAGACAGACGGACATATGCACAAACCAAAGTGAGATTATTTTCACCGTTAAACACGTTCAATATCCCACTCTTAATGTACAAATGAGAGTGTCGCCATCTTTAGGACCGATTCATATTTGAGGTTATGAGATTTTAGGCTTTAGAAAAATGTTTGCAATGAAACCCTCCACTAAACAGAGTTTTGGTTGTCAGAAGTCCATCTGTTTTTTTGTAACTTTGTTTATAAACAAAGTCCTTACCACACCTATACAATGAATTTCATTAAATATGGTGAGAACACTACCTGAGTATCAGAGATGATTTAATTTTGAAATGTTAAGGTCACAGCCAGGTCACGAGGTTGTTGAGCTACAGGGCTTATAACTTTTAGTACTGATAGACATGCTGTTATTATGGAACACGATCAGAAAACTTTATACGAGTATTTCAATGAGATGATTACCTTTGAATTTGAATACCATTTAAAAGTCAA
Organism: Plotosus lineatus; assembly: GCA_024760905.1. Taxonomy (NCBI): domain Eukaryota; kingdom Metazoa; phylum Chordata; class Actinopteri; order Siluriformes; family Plotosidae; genus Plotosus; species Plotosus lineatus. The sequence goes on from CM045730.1 coordinate 29,939,512, forward strand.
ACAGTAGTTTTCAAATAAGACTATTTCATTAACTTGGTCCACTTACGTAGTATAGAACAAATCATAAGATGACCACACAAGTAAATAAAACCTGTACCCATATAAGGAGTACAAGGATTCCTCACTTTCAACAGTTAATTGGGACCGAGACCAATGATGGGGGTAGGGGGGTTGGTTTGGCTTTGAGAGTTTTCTTTGCATAATTGGCCTTGTTTTGTGGCATGTTCCTGAACTTTCCCCCCTATTCTTCCTTAAGTTCCTTATTTTTAAATTCGATTAATATTAAAAAAAAAAAAAAGAAAACGCGATGCACTGAAGCCGCATGAATTGAAACACGAAGTAGCGAGGGATCCCTGTATTTGCTAAATTTTACATACAATCCTGTGAACTCTATAAATGCCCCACTAGTTAGCACTGCTGTGATGGCCTGGTGAGCTGTCTGGGGTGTACCCTGCCCTCGCCTGGAGTCGGTTGAGATGGGCGCCAGCTTCCCTACGACCCTAATTAGGATTAAGCGGTTCAGAAAATGATCTATGTTCTTCAAAATACATAATTTTCTTCTTGATTGTGGTCATTTCAATAAAGGCTGGGCTTTTTACCCCCGAGCCTAGTGCCATCAGGCCGGTACTTATCCACGGTTTCCGTAGTGTGAAGCAACTAGGAGTTCAACTCCTCCTGTACGGGACACTAGTCCATCGCAGGTTATCTTCCCAGTATATTTTTACTGGTACCCATTTACACTGCTGGGTGAACAGAGGCACACTTGTGGTTAAGACCTTGCCCAGGGGATTTGAACACACAACCTCCTGATCATGAGTGCAGGACCCTAACCACTACGCCACCAGTTCAATAAAATTCATCATTAAAATAAGACACAGTAAGAAAGTGAAGAAATAGAAAAAGATTCAGACTATAAATTTCCATTTATTACATATTTTATGAGTCATCAGATAAGCCTGTCAGTTACAATGTAAAACAACAGCTCCATTTCCTTAGAGACAAAACAGGAATCATTCGTAAATGTAAACAGTTATAAACTAAAAAATGTATTGTATCAAATCATTTTCAAAATGTATTGTGTATATATTTTATACAAATTATGTATCATTGTATTGCACAGTATTGTAATTACAGTCAAATTGTATACAATAAAGGTCTGAGATTAGAGAAGATTATTTAACGGAGTAAATGAGTCGTTGTTCCAGTATTCTTAAAAAATCTAGCTCCAGTACAATGGCCTCATTCTTCTCCTCGACTACTTAACTGTCCCACATGCCCATTTCCAGGCCTAATATTTCTGGCCCAAAAAGTGCTTGTTAAGTATACCCTTGGCCACATCCAGGGCTTTACTGGCAGACACTGGAACATGAGGGGCAATTCCGACTCCCTCCCAGCCCGGACCTTCAGTAGTGTCTGAGTGGGTGACAGGAATTGCCAAAAAAACATCACTGTTGCTTACTTGGAAGGTCTTTGGTGGCTGGCAGGAGCCATGAGTCTGCTCACCTACAATCATGGCACGGCCAGACTTCTTCATGATATAAACAAATTCCTCTGCTGCACCAGCTGTCACGCCACTAGTCAGGATCAGAAGGCCTTTCTTGGAGCCATATCTTCTACCTATGATAAGGGAAGATTTACTCATCAGTAAATTTCATATCACTTGCTGAAGTATTTCATGGAAAATCTGATTAAATTTGTCCCTACCTGTTAATTCTGGAAGGGTGACCAGTATTTCGGTGGTGCCAGAGGATCTGTTATATAGTTTGTCCAACACAATCTGGTGGTCATTATCAAAGAAGTAAGAGCAAAGTCCTGCAATTGGTATTGTGGATCCTCCAACATTGTTCCTGCAAAACAGTTTAACTCACGATAAATAAATCTGCTGAATGAAGATATGTAAGATTAACGCATGTATACTGTATCTATTCAGCGTATTACGTGTCCAAAGTGATGATTTAAAATTGAGATCCTTATTCAGACCTCAAAAGTAATTAGGCATTATTCTGATAGATGTGTCAGATTAGTAATTTGCATTTGTGGCCTATTTCACCATGCACTTTCAAACCTTTTTGAAATAATACTAAAAAAAAAGCATGATACTGACTGATGGGAGAATGTCTCTGTTTGACAGTTTGACACAACCACAATATATTGCTCTAAAATGTATTTTTTGGCCTATATGCACAGTATCAAAATATAGACTGGCATTCAAAGCATGCCAAATGCACATAGAAATCTGTAATTTAATTTAGAAATTTCACCTTCTGTGATACATATTAAATGATTGAAGGAATCTGGAGGAATTTTGGTGTGTATAGGAAAACAGGCACAAGCTTTCTCCGAACCCTCAGATAGCAGTGTATCATGAACCAAGTAGAAACTGCAGTAACTTTAAAATTAAAGCAGACAATCCAAACTGTTTCACAATTTAACACCTGCATTACTTCAGCTCTTGTTGCCTTCTTTAAAGTGCAGCGAGAAGGAATAGAAACAAAACAAAATGGTAAAGACTTTATTGTCCTAACTTTAAAAAAATGCAATGCAAGAATCATTCATTCGTTTTCTGAACCTCTTTATCCTACTAGCATTGCATGAAGGCTGGAGCCTTGCACCCTGAAGAGCTGTCCAGACATACAGTACAACCATTGGCACTCATGCTGACACCTAGGGGCAATTTGGAACAGTCAATTAGCCTCATGTGTCTGCAAGCACTGGAGAACAAGCAAACACTACAAAAAATACCCTCACTGAAGCCCAACACTCAAACTCAGAACCTTCTTGCTGTGAGACTATAATGGTCAGTATTTGGCATCAGAATCTTTAAGGTGCCTTTTGACAAAGTGTTTTCACACGGCAAGTTGTGGACAGGCACAAGCCATGACATGGATATGACGAGAACAATTCTTTATCAGTCCCTAAGTGTTCAATAAAGTCTATAATCAAGCATGGCTTTCTAAATACCTGTCAACAACAGGTACCAGACATGTGTACAGTTTATGGACTCTAGAGAACAGGCCAAAACAAAATTGGAAGAACTGAAATCATGCTACACCAGGATTACCACGGATGTTAATCTCAGGGGACAGTGCCAGGCAGTATTCCATTTTCACAAGAAAATACTCTTTAACAGCACAAGTGATGTTTCATGTGGGGTGGAGGAAATGAAGCACGCAAAAGTGAGAAGAGATTGCCAATGGAAAAAAAGGAGGAAAGATTGGAAAGATGAGAAAGCCCATCCAGGTTGTGCTTTGCGTTTTTTCAGTAACTTGAATATTAGGCTGAAAAGTACTTGGCAATTATAGACCAGTAGAGAACTCTAATATTATAATTAAAGAATATTATAATAAGGGGCAGTCTAGTGGTATAGGGTACTGGATCGCTGATCCTGAGGTTGGGGGTTTGAGTCCCACTCTCCACAAGGTTGTCACTGTCCCCCCAGTGCAGCTAACTGGGTTATCAAACGCCAGCCATGTCTCTCGCTGACAATGGTGTGAGGCATGTAAAAGAACCATTGCTAACTTTCGACAACAGTAGGCTGCAAAGCCGTTGGCGTGTTTCCGCCCTGCGATGGCCTGGCAAGCTGTCTAGGGTGTACTCTGCCCTCGCCCCGAGTTGGCTGGGATGGGTGCCAACCTCCCCACAACCCTAATTAGGATTAAGCAATTACAGAAAATGAACTGAATATTATAATATTCTTTTTACATGTAACAGATGTGGAACTGACAGAAACGGAGACAAGAGTAGCAAATGGCAGGCCACACAATACTTTTATTCCAGCTTCAATCAGTTAGTAATACACACACACACACACACACACACACACACACACACACACACACACACACACACACACATACATATATATATATATATATATATATATATATATATATATATATATATATATATATATATATATATATATATATATATATATATATATATAAGATTTCCTTTCGGCTTTTCCCCTTTTTCAGGGGTCACCACAGCAAATGATTAGCTGGTATGATTTGGCATAGTATTTATTTTTTTTCTTATGTCAGGTGCCCTTCACCCTTGAGCAAGGGATAGAAACACGCTGGCGGTTTTGCAGCCTACTCTATAAGAAAGTCAGCAATGGTGCTTTTACATGCCTCACTCCAAAGACCGTGAGAGATATGGCCAGCCTTTGAAAATCCAGTTAGCTGCACTGGGGGGACAGTAACAACCTTATGGAGAGTAGGACTCGAACCCCCAACCTTAGGATCAGCAATCCAGTGCCCTACACCACTGCTCCTGTATGTATGTGTATATATATATATATATATTCACAAAACCGCGAATAGTCAAGGGTCCACTGTGTGTATGTATGTATGTATGTATGTATGTATATATATATATATATATATATATATATATATATATATATATATATATATATATATATATATATATATATATATACACACAGTGGACCCTTGACTATTCGTGGTTTTGCACTCACGGTTTGAGTATTCGTGGACTGCCAAGCAAATGACACGTCACTCAATTTCAGCCAATGGCTGTCCTCCTTCCTGCTGATTGGTTGAAATGATGTAACGTTCCTTTTTCCTCATTAGTGCACAAGTTGTTAATGAGTTTCTTTTTTTAGTGTGTTTTAAGTACCAGTTAAGTTCTGTGATATCACTCAAACGCTCTGCGTCTTCTCTGGCTAAGCGATAGAAAACGCTGGATGTCTCTTCTGAAGAAATAAGACTTTCTCCTGAAGAAACAACTGTTTCCTCTGAACTGTTATATTAAAGTCTTTTTCAATTATTAGGCCAGTACAGTATCTAAGTTAATGTTTAGAATGTTTGTGTGTGAGATTTTATGTTCTGTAGCATGTTTAACAAATTACACCAAAAGGAAAAACTTTATTACGCATCATGTCCTTTGTCCCCAAGATGGCACTGCCTAGAGAGGGATGTCGCGGAGTTCTCAGAGTCAAATTGTTTATTTGTTCGTTTTAATTTGTTTAATTTGTTGTTTTGTTTGTTCATGTTTTGAATAAAGCCGTGAGGGAGGGGCACAAGCCAGTGTCTCTCCCTCACGCCGGTCCCAAGCCCGGATAAATGCAGAGGGTTGCGTCAGGAAGGGCATCCAGCGTAAAACAAATGCCAAATAAAACATGCGAGTCATATCAAAAACATTCATACTGGATCAGTTGAGGCCCGGGTTAACAACAACCGCCATCAATGCTGTTAAACAACAGGGTGCTGGTGGAAATTGGACTACTGTTGGTCGAAGACGTTGAAGAAGGAGAGGCAGGAGGCGTGTCCGTAGGCGGAGAGAGAAGAGGAAAGGCAGGAGTCTAAGACTGAAAGTAGGGACTTTGAATGTTGGAACTATGACAGGAAAAGGTAGAGAGCTGGCTGACATGATGCAGAGGAGGAAGGTGGACATACTATGTGTTCAGGAGACCAGGTGGAAAGGGAGCATGGCTAAAAGCTTAGAAGCGGGGTTTAAGCTGTTTTTTCATGGTTTGGATGGGAAGAGAAATGGAGTACGAGCCATCTTGAAGGAGGAGTTTGTCAGGAATGTTCTAGAAGTGAAAAGAGTGTCAGAAAGAGTGATGAGTCTCAAGTTAGAAATTGAAGGCATGATGTTCAATGTTGTTAGTGCTTATGCCCCACAGGCAGGATGTGAGCTAGAAGAGAAGGAGAGATTTTGGAGTGAGTTAGATGAAGTGATGCAGAATACCCCCAAAGATGAAAGAGTAGTCATTGGGGCAGACTTCAATGGACATGTTGGTGCAGGAAACAGAGGGGACGAGGAAGTGATGAGCAGGTTTGGTATCCAGGACAGGAACGCAGAAGGACAGATGTTGGTAGATTTTGCAAAAAGGATGGAAATGGCTGTGGTAAATACTTTCTTCCAGAAGAGAGAGTAGCATAGAGTGACCTATAAAAGCAGAGGTAGGAGCACACAGGTAGACATCTTGTGTGGGCGATGTAGTTTGAAGGAAGTCAGTGACTGCAAAGTAGTGAGAGTGTTGCCAAACAGCATAGGATGGTGGTGTGTAGCATGACTCTGATGGTGAGGAAGGTGAAGAAGGCAAAGGCAGAGCAGAAAGTGGTGCAGAAAGTGGTGGAAGCTGAAAAAGGAAGAGTGTCGTCTTGTCTTCAAGGGGGAGTTGAAACAGGCTTTGGGTGGTCAGGAAGTGCTTCCAGATGACTGGAAAAATACAACTAATGTAATCAAGGAGACAGGGAAGAGAGTACTTGGTGTGTCATCTGAAAGGAAAGTAGACAAGGAAACTTGGTGGTGGAATGAGGAAGTGCAGGAGTGTGTACAAAGGAAGAGGTTAGCTAAGAAGAAGTGGAACATTGAGAGGCCTGAAGAGAGTAAACAGAAGTACAGGGAGACAGCGTAAGGCGAAGGTAGCGGTGTCAAAGGCCAAACAGAGGGCGTATAATGACTTGTATGCTTGGTTGGAAAGTAAAGAGGGAGAAAATGATTTATACAGGTTGGCACAGCAGAGAAGTAGAAATGGGAAGGACGTGCAGCAAGTTAGAGTGATTAAGGACAGAGAGGGAAATGTATTGATTGATGAAAGAAGTGTGCTGGGAAGATGGAAAGAGTACTTTGACGAGCTGATGAATGAGGAAAATGAGAGAGGAAAAAGAGTAGAAGAGGTGACTGTTGATGACCAGGAAGTAGCAAAGATTAGTAAGGGTGAAATGAGGAGGGCATTGAAGAGGATGAAGAATGGAAAGGCAGTCGGTCCTGATGACATACCGGTGGAGGTATGGAAGTGTCTAGGAGAGGTAGCAGTATATTTCCTGACAAGAACATTCAACAGGGTCTTAGAGAGTGAGAGGATGCCAGAGGAATGGAGAAGTGTGATGGTGCCCATTTTTAAGAACAAGGGAAACGTGCAGAGTTGTGGCAACTACAGAGGGATAAAGTTGATGAGCCATGTGATGAAGTTATGGGAAAAAATTGTGGAAGTTAGACTAAGGGCAGAGGTCAGCATTTGTGAACAACAGTTTGGTTTCATGCCAAGAAAGAGCACCACAGATGCAGTGTTTGCCTTGAGGATGTTAATAGAGAAGTACAGAGAAGGTCAGAAGGAGCTGCATTGTGCCTTTGTGGATCTGGAGACAGCATATGACAGGGTGCCAAGAGAGGAACTGTGGTATTGCATGAGAAAGTCTGGAGTGGCAGAGAAGTATGTTAGAGTGGTGCAGGACATGTATAAGAGATGTAAGACAGTGGTGAGGTGTGCTGTCGGTGTGACAGAAGAGTTCAAGGTGGAGGTGGGACTGCATCAAGGGTCAGCTCTGAGCCCCTTCTTGTTTGCTATGGTGATGGACAGGCTGACAGACGAGGTTGGACAAGAATCTCCATGGACTATGATGTTTGCAGATGACAGTGAGAGCAGAGAACAAGTGCAGGAAAATCTAGAGAGGTGGAAGTATGCCCTGGAAAGGAGGGGAATGAAGGTTAGCCTCAGTAAGACAGAATACATGTGTATGAATGCCAAGGACCCAACAGGAACGGTGCAGTTACAGGGAGCAGAGACAAGAAAGGAGGATTTTAAGTACTTAGGCTCAACAATCCAGAGCAATGGAGAGTGTGGAAAAGAGGTGAAGAAGCGTGTGCAGGCTGGTTGGAATGGTTGGAGAAAAGTGTCCGGTGTGATGTGTGATAGGAAGGTATCGGCAAAAATGAAAGGAAAAGTGTACAAGACGGTGTTGAAGCCAGCGATGTTGTATGGTTTAGAAACAGTGGCCCTGGGGAAAAGACAGGAGGCAGAGCTGGAGGTAGCAGAGATGAAAATGTGGCATAAAATGAAGTAAATAATAATCACTTGGTACTTGCCAAAAGGGGAATGCATTAGGCATAGACTGAACTGTCAATCTTTGAAATTGATGTATCGGAAGCAGAAAAAAATGAACAAGCATTAGGATTTTCAGAACGAATTTGACATGGAATTACATTATGATGGCTAAACAACAAAATGATATTTTGCTTTTGTGCTACATTGTCGTAAAGAGTAATTGTATTGGTCATCCTTACACCATAGTTTTCTACATATGTAATACCTTTAAGCTGTACAGAATCTATTTTAACATAAATGACCATAAAAAGCACGATATTGGACAAATCCATCCTGTGGATTATTAGCGGGGGCTGAACCAATGGTTAGAAGTTAAAATAAACTTGTTTGTCTGTTTTTCTGGCACAAGTAAACAAGCAGATCTTTTCAGCAAGTGACATTCCAGATGATAAATATTCAAATATGTTCAAGTAACTATGCCTAGCAATTAGGTGAAAATTGGTGTAAATGGTTGCCTGTTAGAAACAGAGAGGGGGAGACTTGTGAACACAGTGTGATGTCACATTCTACTGATGGTATAGATGAGAATGCTGCGAGAGGTGTGCATGATGCAAGGTTCAAAATGGCTGATAACGAGTTATGATTCGCAAGGTCAGTGATGCAGCCCAGCCAAGACAACAAGGTCATGCCCAATGTCATAGCATTCCACATACTTCGATATGGGGCAAGGACTGAAGGTGCTGGAAGGATTTCACTGATGCCAATCGTGATCATTTTAAATAGCAAATAGCACTACTGTAATTGAATACAGGTACATTTTAATTTCACATTAAAGTGGGAAAATGTGATTTTTTCAGTCCAAATTTGCAGTTAGTTAGGTTTGGGTTTACTGAGGTGATCAGTAGATTAAAGAATTATTATATTTCTGTGCAAAAATATTAATTTGACAGTTGGAATTAAGTAAAAAAAAAATCTATTTTAATTTAGTATAGTTTACACTACTACAGTACAGTACATATCTTGGATGTAATCTAAGTCTGTAGAACGAAAAATGAAGCTTTACCTGAGGTCGATGATCATAGCATTGGTATCCACAACTTTGTTCCATACATAATCCACTATGATCTGAGCAACTGCTGCAACTGGAAAGTCTCCGAATATGTCAAAGCGCAAGTAACCAATGTTGTTCTCAAACAGCTCGGTGTGAAATAAATCTTTAATAAGTGCCACAAGTGTTTCTGCTGAAGGACTCTGTAAAACAAAATAATTTTGGTACAGATATGCAACTTTAAAAACGGATATAGTCATATTCTGTGGGAAATACCGTAGATATACTAGCATTTGATTAATTAAAAACAGAAATTGCTTCTTACCACTGGAGGCATCACAGTTGCGTTGTCTATAATTTTCAGGCACTTGTCTCCTGACAGATTTAAAAGATCAACTGAGAGCTTTGCTTTCAGTTCATTCTTTGAGGAAATCATGCTGTATTCCCCACTAGCCATTAGAGCCTCTAAATTTTCTGCAACATTCGCGCCAATACTGTCAAAGGCATACTTTTCTGTAACTAAAGAAGCTGCAGACTTGATGATGGCAGGAATTTCACTATGAAGTTTAATGATTGCAACTGCATCATCAATGGCATCTTCTGCATTAACTTCAACATCTGGTGCCACTCCTCTCATTTCCCAGCTTTTGCCAGTGATTGGACTGGTAGATTTGGCCACAGGTACAGAAACATAGAAATCCATTTTACCCAGTTTAATCTTGTCAATTTTTACAGATCCTCCAGCTGTATTTTCTCCAACAATGATAGCTCGATTGAGGTTTTTCAGGCAGTAAGCAACATCCTCTGCAATGCCAACAGTGTTCTTGCTTGTTAGAATGATTAGGGGCTTGGAGGTTCCATACCTTTTCCCCAATAAGATGGGCATGGACCAGAGCTCAGTGGTGCTGTTTGAAGGACGATCATACACAGAGTCGATATGGATAAGAGGTTCAGCATCAGTGTAATAGGAGACAATGTAGGGAATGCCAGACAGTTCCCCACTAATAGTGTAGCGTAGGTCCAGGATCATGGCTGACGTGGGGAGAATTTTGTCCCAAACATGCTGCAGCAGAAGTGGCCCAATCTTCTGAGCAGTCTCTTCCCCAATGATGTGTTGAATCTTCAGGTATGCAATGTCATTTTCAAGCACCTCAACATTTACTGTGCCTTTGACCACAGCAGCTAGTTGCTCTGTTGGGATGTCCTGAATTCCTGGAGGTGCTGCTGGAACATAATTTGGGTCATAAGTGACCTTTACTCGAGGATCACCAATTATACTTCTAACCCCATCTGTCAACATACTGGCAAGTATGCTAGGATCTTGGATGCTGAGGATCTCCGTGCTGTTGTTGGCAATAACTGTTATGTCTTCAATACTTGAAAGGTTTTCTTGGCAGCAGTAGTTGTCCGTCAGCACTTTAGCCAAATCCGTAATAAGCGTGGGTGGAAAATTACAGTGGACAACATTGGAAATGACTAGTAGTGATGCTAACAGTACTAAAACATGAGCCATGTTCTCTGTCTGGGTTCAAAAGCTGTCAGGTCTGATGATCTGTCTCCTGCGGAGAGGTTTGGCAAATGAGATTATTTTCATGGTCAGGTTTTTGTTAGCACCCACATAAGAAGCTTTAGCAGCTAACCTTTAATCTTATTATCCCAGTTGCAACAGTATGGCAATACTAAACTAATAACGTATGCTTATTATGTAGCCCCTGAACCAAAACATCGACAGAAAAGTATATTTTCTGAAAAGCTGTAAGTGGCAATTTAATGAAAATATAAAGACAGCTAAAACAAACACAAAATATATTTTAGTAAATGTTTTCCTTTCATGTATTTTTTAAGTTAATACATTTCAGTAAGGAAACAAAAGGCTACAAATAACTTTAGAAATAGATAATGGATTTGATTGGGATTTGGATACATTGCTTTAAAATAATAATGAAAAATGTATAACTATTTTTATCCCAACAAAATACAAACCAATTGCTACCTTTTAAAAGCATTAAGGCATTATTGAAAATAAAATCCAATTTTCCCTTAAAAAAACAACAACAAACGAACAAACAAACAAACAAACAACAAAAAAAATATATATAGATATATATTATATATAGACATACAGTATCAAGTGCAGCAAACTCATTTGATCAAACCTAATATAATAGTATATTACCACATTAATTATTTTGTTAGTTATTATTTAATTTTTTGATTGAACAATAGAACCACTTTCTCTTTTAAAATCTTCAGGATAATAGAATTTCCATTTTGAATTTTTAAAAAACTACAAGCAGTGAATGTATTGGAACAGTATTGTGTGAATGAGAAATGGGAAATGAAAGAAACAATGAAAGAAAAACTCAAACAAATAGTATGTAATGTAATTTAAATTTTACTTATAATCAGCTATTTAAAAGCAAATATGAAATAATAAAATTGAGTAAAACACTTTTGTTGCTTTTGTAAAATTGTAAGACTGATTTTTACTTAAACCAACATCATTTTGCTCAAAATTATCGAATGTCTGCACTATTTACCGTCACCTAAAATCTCTAGTAAGAGAGGTTCACTTCTGGAATCAATGCTGGTCTAAAGTGAAGTTTAAGTATTTTAGGATTGAACCTAGGGAGACACATTACTTTATGGGAGTTTTTGCTTACTCCAGCATATTACAACATTTGAAGTAAGCGTTCAGGTAACACACAGCACTGTGCAACATTATTCAGTCATGACATGAAGATCATAATTTAGTTGATTGCAAAAAACAAATATAGTTACACTGTTAAACCCTATTCTCAATTGAAAACATGGGCTTTACTTTTATGCAATGTTGTTTTGAGGTTGCAAAAATGTTGCACTCATCCAGGCCCCTCATACAGAGCCATCTGCTGAGGAACAAAGTCTGTGCACATCCAGTGAATCACTCTGGTTCTGAAAAGGAAACCACAGTACACATGCACACAGTCCCTGTAAATTAATGTTACTGTATCTTTTGACGTTTTTGACAAGTTATTTATTAAGAGATCATTGAAAATTATTTACATTTTACCAATGTTTTTGGGAACCTACAAATAATGTTGCTGCAGCTTTTGCACATAGTTGGAGCAATATTGTTAATAGTTAGCTGGGGTAATAGCAGAGGAAAGGTATGAATCTAGGACTGAGAGTAGGGACTTTGAATGTAGGAACTATGAAAGGAAAAGATAGAGAGCAGGCTGACATGATGCAGAGGAGGAAGGTGGACATATTGTGTGTTCAGGAGACCAGGTGGAAAGGTAGCAAGGCTAGAAGTTTAGGAGCAGGGTTTAGGCTGTTTTATAATGGTGTGGATGGGAAGAGAAATGAAGTAGGAGTCATCTTGAAGGAGGGGTTTGTCAGGAATGTTCTAGAAGTGAAAAGAGTGTCAGATAGATTGATGAGTCTGAAGTTAGAAATTGAAGGCGTGATGTTCAATGTTGTTAGTGTTTATGCCCCACAGGCAGGACATGTGCTAGAATAGAAGGAGAGATTCCGGAGTGAGTTAGATAAAGTGATGCAGAGTATCCCCAGAGGTGAAAGAGTGGTCATTGGTGAAGACTTCAATGGACATGTTGGTGCAGGAAACAGAGGAGACGAGGAAGTGATGAGCAGGTTTGGAATCCAAGACAGGAACACAGGAGGACAGATGTTGATAGATTTTGAAAAAAAGTATTGAAATGCCCATGGTATATATTTTCTTCCAGAAGAGAGAGTAGCATAGAGTGACTTATAAAAGCAGAGGTAGGAGCACACAGGTAGACATCTTGTGTGGGCGATGTAGTTTGAAGGAAGTCAGTGACTGCAAAGTAGTAGTGGGTGAGAGTGTTGCCAAACAGCATAGGATGGTGGTGTGCAGGATGACGGTGATGGTGAGGAAGGTGAAGAAGGCAAAGGCAGAGCAGAAGACAAAGTGGTGAAAGCTGAAAAAGGAAGAGTGTCATCTTGTCTTCAAGGAGGAGTTGAAACAGGCTTTGGGTGGTCAGGAAGTGCTTCCAGATGACTGGAAAAATACAGCTAATGTAATCAGGGAGGCAGGGAGGAGAGTACTTGGTGTGTCATCTGGAAGGAAAGTAGACAAGGAAACTTGGTGGTGGAATAAGGAAGTGCAGGAGTGTGTACAAAGGAAGAGGTTGGCTAAGAAGAAGTGGGACATTGAGAGGACCGAAGAGAGTAAACAGGAGTACAGGGAGACACAGCGTAAGGTGAAGGTAACGGTGTCAAAGGCCAAACAGAGGGTATGGGCATATGATGACTTTCATGCTAGGTTGAACAGTAAAGAGGGAGAAAATGACTTATACAGGTTGGCACAGCAGAGAAATAGAGATGGTAAGGACATGCAGCAAGTTAGAGTGATAAAGGACAGAAAGGGAAATGTATTGACTGATGACAGAAGTGTGCTGGGAAGATGGAAAGAGTACTTTGAAGAGCTGATGAATGAGGAAAATGAGAGAGAAAAAAGAGTAGAAGAGGTGACCGTTGAGGACCAGGAAGTAGCAAAGATTCGTAAGGATTAAGTGAGTAGGGCATTGAAGAGGATCTTCTTCTTTTCCTTTCGGCTTTTCCCTTCAGGGGTCGCCACAGCGAATCATCTGCCTCCATCTCACCCTATCCTTTGCATCTTCTTCTCTTACACCAACGACCTTCATGTCCTCCTTTACCACATCCATGAATCGTCTCTTTGGTCTTCCTCTAGGCCTTTTGCCTGGTAGTTCCAGCCTCAGATAAAGAATGGAAAGGCAGTTGGTCCTGATGATATACCGGTGGAGGTATGGAACTGTCTAGTACAGGTAGCAGGTAGCAGTAGATTTTCTGACAAGAACATTCAACAAGGTTTTAGAGAGTGAGAGGATGCCGGAGGAATGGAGAAGTGTGATGGTGCCCATTTTTAAGAACAAGGGAGATGTGCAGAGTTGTGGCAAACACAGAGGGATACAGTTGATGAGCCATACGATGAAGCTATTGAAAAAAAATAGTGGAAGCTAGATGAAGGGCAGAGGTCAGCATTTGTGAACAACAGTTTGGTTTCATGCCAAGAAAGAGCACCACACATGCAGTGTTTGCTTTGAGGATGTTAATAGAGAAGTACAGAGAAGGTCAGCGGGAGCTGCATTTGTGGATCTGGAGAAAGCATATGACAGGGTTTCGAGAGAGGACTGTGGTATTGCATGAGGAAGTCTGGAGTGGCAGAGAAGTATGTTAGAGTGGTGCAGGACATGTATGAGTGATGTAAGACAGTGGTGAGGTGTGCTGTCGGTGTGACAGAAGAGTTCAAGGTGGAGGTAGGACTGCATCAAGGGTTGGCTCTGAGCCCCTTCTTGTTTGCTATGGTGATGGACAGGCTGACAGACGAGGTTGGACAAGATTCCCCATGGACTATGATGTTTGCAGATGACATTGTGATCTGTAGTGAGAGCAGAGAACAAGTGCAGGAAAATCTAGAGAGGTAGAGGTATGCCCTGGAAAGGAGAGAAATGAAGGTTAGCCTCAGTAAGACAGAATACATGTGTGTGAACGACAAGGACCCAAGAGGAATGGTGAGGTTACAGGGACCACAGATAAAGAAAGTGGAGGATTTTAAGTACTTAGGCTCAACAATCCAGAGCAATGGAGAGTGTGGAAAAGAGGTGAAGAAGCTTTTGCAGGCAGATTGAAATGGTTGGAGAAAAGTGTCTGGTGTGATGTGTAATAGGAAGGTATCGGCAAGAATGAAAGGAAACAAGATGGTGGTGAGGCCAGCGATGTTGTATGGTTTAGAAACAGTTGCCCTGGGAAAAAGACAGGAGGCAGAGCAGGAGGTAGCAGAGATGGAAAGTTGAGATTTTCTTTGGGAGTAACGAGGATGGCTAGGATCAGGAATGAGTACATCAGAGGGAAAGCACATGTAAGAAGTTTTGGAGACAAAGTCAGAGAGGCTAAATTGAGATGTACCGAGGAGGAATAGTGAGTATATTGGTAGTAGGATGCTGAGGTTGGAACTACCAGCCAGAAGGCCTAGAGGAAGACCAAAGAGAAGATTCAGGGATGTGGTGAAGGAGGACATGAAGGAAGTTGGTGGAAGAGAAGAAGATGCAGAGGATAGGGTGAGATGGAGGCAGATGATTCGCTGTGGTGACCCCTGAAGGGAAAAGCCGAAAGGAAAAGAAGACGAAGAAGAAGAAGAAGAAGAAGAAGAAGAAGAAGAAGAAGTCTATATCCTGTTCTCATGATTTCACACTCTCATGAGCGACGAACTAAATTGCACCCTTTTCAGATGGATTTTAGCAAAACTTATATAAGTAAAATGTACCTGTTGATAAAAATATACATACAGTATTTTCATTCTAACAGGAGCATTTGGAAGACTTTCCTTTCATTTCACTTTAAATGGAACATTGTATTTACATTCTCGTTTAACACCTCTGATATACCACAAGCCTGTAGTATGTTTTTTGTTTGATTGCTGGCTTTGTGTTAGTTTATTTTAACTAAACTACATTTATGTCAAAATAAATAAATACATAAAATAAAGTGGTGCAGCACTGCAG
The DNA here is from genome assembly GCA_024760905.1 of Plotosus lineatus. Lineage (NCBI taxonomy): Eukaryota > Metazoa > Chordata > Actinopteri > Siluriformes > Plotosidae > Plotosus > Plotosus lineatus. The sequence continues at coordinate 29,954,906 of CM045730.1, forward strand.
AGATTTATCAATGCTAGCTCTCCATTATACTGTAGAAGCTTTATTTAGGAACTGAGAACCCTTTGTCATTTTAACAATACAAAATAATGTTACACCATTTTGCAGAAGGGTGATTGCTGAAATTAATCTGGTCTAATCTTTTAATACCCTGTAGCTTGTGCTCTGCTGTCTGCTGACCCTTAAGACTTAAGAGTTTTGACCTATATACAGATTCATGGGAACTGGGGGATGGAAAAATCTTGATATTTAAAAAAAATGATATTTACAGTGGCAGCATGGTGAACTAGTGATTATCACTTCTGCCTCACAGTAAGAAAGTTTGGATGTTTTTGGATGTTTCCATGTGAATTTTTCATGTTTTGTCTGTGCTTCAGTGGACTTCCTTTGTACTTTGGTGTCCTCCGAAAATTTCATATTATTTCGGGTTTAAGTGAGTATAGCTGTGTGTGTTGCCCTACGCTGCTCTGGGGTGAGCTGCTTGGTCTGTATCCCAATTCATCCAACCTCCCTTCGACTTTAATGGTCGGACTAGGCAGTTGAGAAAACGAGCGAGTGTGAGTGAGCATAAATTTACAATATTTTCTGTTTACAAAGATCATTTATTGGACCTTTCATTATAATATATGGCTGAACATCATCAGGCAGCATATCAAGTCACTATACATGATATAAGTAGCATGAAAATGAATTATGTTCAAATGAATGGCTCTCTATATGCTCAAGGTAGTGTAGTGGTTAGCATGTCCACTTCACAGCAAAAAGGTCTTGGGTTTGAGTCCTGGGCTCAGCAAGGGTCTTTCTTTGCGCTTGTAAATTCTTTGTGTGCTTGTGTGGGTTTTTCTGGTTTCCCCCCCAACAATCCAAATTAAGCTAATTCGCTGTTTGAGATTACTTTGAATAGTGTTTGAGTCTGAAGTGTTGTACATGCCCTGCAATGAATTGGTGAGCAGTTCATGGTATACCTTGCCATTGCACAGTGCTTGCTGAGGTGGAGACCAGCCTCCCCATGACTCTAGAAGGATTAACTGGTTTAAGCAGATGAATGAATGGATGAATGTATGTTGAAGTTTCTGAAAATAAAAACAACCTGGAAAGAACTTATGGAATATGGTTGATTAATTTTTTTTTTATTATTATTAAGACATATTTGCCATCACATCAAGAGCATATATGAGAAATATATCCATATCAGAGGCAGAATTAGCTTAGCACATGGCACATTATTTTGTGAGTAAAAAAAAATGTTCAGTAGAGGTCACTATCTGCATAGTTACAATGTTATGAGCACAAACCTAAATACATTACAGTACTTTCACATTGATAATCCAATGAGCTAGCATTCCAATATTACAAATCGAATGTTACATATCAACCTTTGCTGTTATTTATTACTTTGCTATAACTTTGCTTGTGTAGCAATAGCAGCATTGAAACATTTCTGGAACCGGTTGATCAGGCACATCAGCCTGGAGGAATTTCAGCCAATTCCTCCATAAACAACAACTTTAACTCAGGAACATTGCTGGATTCACTTGGTTGAACCGCAATATTTCCATTGGAATAATGTTGGGACTTTGACTTAGCCATTTCAAAACATAACACTTCTGCTTCCTTAACTGCATGACCCGCTTTTTATATAAAATTCAGTTAACAAACAGATGTCCTGGCACTTCCTTTACAATTTACTAATATAAATAAGATTTAATTGCTTTAACAATAGCAAGTGGTTGTGGTTTAGAGACATTGAAACAGGCTCAAACCCCAATACTGCCACCTGCATTGTTTCACAGATGGGATGCCGAAGTACAGTTCTCATTCAACAGTAGCCTTCTGGCTTCTCCACATGATCTTGAGCAAACTGTAGATGGCAGCATCTTTATTGTCCTTGCAATCTCGCCTACACACACCATTGTCTTTCTTTGTTCTTCTGATGGTGGAACGTCTGAACAGAAACTTTAATATCAGCCAATCTGAGTTAGGACTTAAGTTGCTTACAAGTTCCTTTTATCCAGGATTCCTTTAAGTCCTCATGGTCTACTGCGTGCCTTGCTCTTTGAGTGATCTTTGTTGGTTGGACACTTCTGGAGATGGTAAACATGATCTTCAATTTCCTTCATCTCTAAAACTGTGGATTGGTGAATCTTGTTTATATCATCATGACACACTTTGATAAACATGCTTAATTTAATAAAACAGGACACCCATTCATAACCTGTCATCATTTTGATTGACTCTAAATAACTGATTTTAATGGGAAAAAGCCGAAATGAAAAAGAAGAAGATTCACTCCTTCAAAATAAATGCTCATTCCAGAAGTTGCCTCTAATAGATACAGTGGGTTGCAAAAGTTTTCACACTGAACAGACAAAACTGTTATCGTTGATACGGTTTAATAAAGTTGTTCTGTTTTGTACACTGTGTACATCCTAAACTGAATGATGTTGCATCAATCCAGAACATATCTAATCACATTCCCATTTCAGAAAGTTTCCAAAATAACGGGAATCATCTTGCATAAGTACTCACACCCTATTGAATGAGATCTCTAGGAAGCTCACAGATAACAAGTTCATTGCTTTACATTGTTGTGCAGATCATTCTTTTCATGTTGTACTTAGCTAGGACAATCTACAATACGGTTAATATAAACAGTAAAGACACATTAAGCATCCTGCAATGTCACGCCTTTTATAACAGATTAGTTAACATTTTCACACTTTCTTTGTTAAAATTATAATTAGTTAGAGTGACTAACAAAGCTGTGAACTTTATTATTAAGTTAGTTGTTTGTTTTTAGTTAAACCTACAAACACAAATTGCACAAGTTAATGTTAATAACTCAGATTAGTAAAACTGTTAACTAATTTGAGTTAATTCAAAAAAGTAATTTATAGTTTGGCTCTATATTAGCATATACGATTAGTTAAATTTAATTATTGTATTATTCAAGTTCTAAAATTTTTAATTATTTAAAATAATCTGCTTCATGAGTGCAATGGGTACAGTGACAAACATAGTAGAACATATCCAATGTGTTGTTAGAAAGATTTATAGATGGAGGTCACAGAGATGCACAACGCAGTAGAATGTTACAACTCAACAAATTAGCCAAGTTTTTATAATAATAATAATAATAATAATAATAATAATAATAATAATTATTATTATTATTATTAAGACTGCTGAATACTTCTGCTACCCACTGTATGTAATATTGGATAAGTTTTCTTAATAAATTAATTACAGAGTATCTATAATATTTTTGTCTGATTGTTTAACTGGGCTTTCTATCAATTTAGTTAGGTAGCTATTTATATATATCTTAGCTACTTTTAGCTTCTAATTCTAATTCTAGTCTCGGAATTCTCAACTGTTCCCAATCTTTCAAGCACCCCTATAAATATGACATTATTCATTAATAAAAAAAAATTAGCTTTAGCTTCATTTTCCTGTTTAGATTTAAGTGTATTAAATTTATTTATCCAGAATTAAGGAGCACCTAAACATGAATGAATGGCAAATTATATTTAATTTAAACCCCCCCCCATTAAATATAAGTTTAGAAACATGTTTATATGCGTACAGGTAGTTTGAAGGTATGAAGCCTAATACATGAGCAATATGATTACGCATGCAGCCTTTTCCTCACTACCTACAGCCACATTTTGCCACTTTCATCTCCTCATAAAGATGCCTCACAGTGATGATGCCATTCTCTTGGTACATGACTGTTAATGGGTCTAGCTTTGTAGGAACACAACATGCTTTGCTGGCTTTTTTGGGATTTCCCAGGTTCACCAAAGTTTGAATGATGGCATGCTTGGAAGGGGTCACATCATCGGTAAGAGGAAAATTGCACAGACCTTTACATTCATAGGCTTCATACTCAGGAGGAGCAACAATCCACTTGTCCCATCCAATATCCTTGAATTTGACTTTAAGTGAGGTCCTGCGACAGTAGTTCTTCCGTGCATTTCTCTTTCTTCTACGATGTTGATTCATGCGTACCTCACTATCACTGTTCATATTTTTTAAGGCATCTAAATCTAATAAAAACTTCTCTTCTTCATGAGACATCACCTCTTGGACCTCGGTTTTGGTTTTTCTTTTCCTGTTCTCAAGGTCATTTGAAAAAACAATTAAAACAGGTAAGGTGTTCTCATCTAGGCTGATCTTGTAGTCACCTCCTTGGAATGAACCACAATGCCAACTTTGCACCTCAACCTCCAATTCACCTGCTCCATGCTTTAACTTTGGCCAACTCTGGAAAGCACCCGTGACATCAAAAGCCTCCCATGTGCTTTCTGTGTCACTGATGTCCTTCCTGTCCACAAGGTGTAATATTTTGTGGGCTTTCGTGTGCACTACATTGTAAATGTTAATGGAAGTAAAACTGTCCTCACAGGCTGATTGACCTCGACGCCACAGCATGAAGAGTCGGAGCTGAACCACTGTAACTTCTTCAAAACTAGGGATTGAAACATTAAATAGTAGCCTGTATGAGGATTTATTCTCGCTGTGAACTGACTGGGTCACATCTGTAAAAGAAATAAAATTATTAAGTTTTGTATGTCATAGTGAGTTCACTATATAAGTTATAGTTTACTATATAAGTTGCTTATACTTATATACAGTCACTATCCAAGTTACGACCTAGATCAGTTCCGACCAACCAGTCGTAAGTCAGATTGGTCGTAAGTTGGATATTTAACATAACGAAACCGAAACCACCCAGCACTCGCTCTGAATTCATGTGAAGCGTATTCTTCACCTGCTCATTCTTTCAACATGCGAAATAAACTTGTAGCCTTATTTTGCACTGCTCACAACATCACTTTCACATTTCTTTGCCTATTATCTTCCAAGCACGTGTATAGCAACTTTTCCATCTTTGCAATCGGTCCTTCATGCTGTTTCGTGATGATAGTTGATCTAATTGGGGCTGCTGCTTTTACTGCGTCCTTAATGTGGTCCTTGTCCTTCAAAATTGTAGACATCGTGGAGTGGGAGAGATGAAAATCTCGAGCGATGTAATTTACTTTTTTCTCCTTCATACTACTTTATCACTTTCATCTTCGTCTCTAACAACAGTGCCTTTTTTGCTTTCTTGGTAGAATTGTCTGATGTCTGATGAATCGGACTTCCTCTTGGGGGCCATGGTAATGGTGTACAGTAAATGAATGTAAAATGGTACTGTAAAAGAGATGTTACTGCGACGGTATCTAGTCACTGAGTGTAGTGGTAGAATACTGTGAGTGTGAGATGCTGGGATGCTGTGCTGCCACAACTATCTTATGCGCTGCGCTACTGGAAATATACAGTAAACTCATAATAGGCATCTGCTAGACGTGGTCATAAGTATGGGTGGTCCTAACTCGCGTACGTCATAACTCGGATAGTGAGAGTGTATATATATATATATATATATATATATATATATATATATATATATATATATATATATATATATATATATATATATATATACACACACATATATATATATATATGTATATATATATATATGTGTGTGTGTGTGTGTGTGTGTGTGTGTGTGTGTGTGTGTGTAAAGCTACTTAAAAAGTAGTTTTTCTCATAATTAAATAAATGACAATGCATATATCATGATTTTTTTTTTTTATCTATCTACTCAATTCTATGTTACGTTTATAATGTGGTATCGATAAATAAAATATTATTACATGTAAAATACTTGTTTTACCATTTTATTTATTTATTTATTTACTTTACTGCAATTTGCTTCTGCCCTGCAATGGCCTGGTAAGCTCTCCAGGGTGTACACTGCCCTCACCCAGGGTCAGCTGACATGGGTGCCAGCCTCCCCTTGACCGTATTTAGGATGAAGCGGTTCAAAAAATGAATGAATGTAATTTGCTATACTGTTAATCCTGCAATGGTAATTATTGCCTCTGCATTTAACCCATCTAAAGTGAGTACAGACAAACATATGTAACCAGTAAGCACATACACACACATACACTCAGTGCAGTGGGCTGCCATACACATTGGGTCACTCAGAGAGCAGTTGGCGGTTAGGTGCCTTACTCAAGGGCACTTCAGCCTTAAATGTACAGGGAGGGACAAGGGACAATATAACTTGCTGACCCACCACCACATAGTTTCCCTGCTGATTTGGGAATAGAACCAGTGACCTTTTGGTCTCAAAGTCGCCTCTCTAACCATTAGGCCATGACTTCCCCATTTCTTATGTAGTTTATTGCTATAGGATATACTATACTGTATCATTTTGTTAAAGTTTCAGTTTTTGAGAATCTCTGATTTTAATATCCTAATTTTTCCATTTAAATTTCTGATACAATTTTTAAGTTCATATTGGGGGGCAAAATGATCCAGTGCATGGACACTTTTCTGAAATTAAAGACTGTAGTTTAAAAGTCCTGCATTAAGAATACCATTTCCACCTGTTGCCAGATAGATGAAAAAACATAATGATGACATTACTGAAATATATTTTTGTATTAATTTCTATTCTCTATGTTATTAAAAAAAAAAAAAATATATATATATATATATATATATATATATATACAACCCCTGTTCTCTCAAGAAATTCTTAACAGTGAAATATAAATGTACTACATATAACACTATTCTGTCGGAAAACATGAGATCTGACAACTAGTTACTGCATAAAAGAAAGCTATGTTCTTCCGACCAATTTAAGCAACAGTCCTCTTTCTCATGTTGAAATACCTCGGAAAGAAAGAACACAATCAAGTTTAAAATGTAACCCCTGAGTTACTAGAATGGATCACTTTAACACATTAAACTTCACATATAATAGGCATAATTTATTGGCAAGTACATGTAATTAACTCAACAATTAAGATCTAAAATGAGTTATGATTTTATGCAGAATAGTAATTATATGATTTTAAATAATACTTATGTAATTGCATTGAATTTGTATTTTCTCAGCTCATATTATTTAACTTATAATCAATTCATAAGAGAAAAATATCAAATTGCATGACCAAGACTCACAAGATTGGGATTAGGGGCACCTGCTGTATGAGGTTAACTGTAAAACTGGACTAATCAATTAACACGCCAAAGCACAGAGATTAACCTCAGAGATTTAGCACAAGGTACCTCACTTTAGCTCACAAATACATTTACAGCTAACTTTTTTATAGACTCAACCTTACCCTGCATGACAAAGCTACGGATAACATCCGAACGTGAGCCTGAGGACATATCCGAAGCATATTTGTTGTAAAGCTCCATCATAAATGGAAGAGGCTGAATCTTCCTGTGTTCCACTGGAACCACGGACATGTTCAGCATCTTTAGAAAGTCTTCTTTCATCGGCTCAAAAAAGCTTTCCGTGGTGTTTTGCTGGTGTAGGTCATCCTCCAGACTCAGAGCATACTTCTCGTCTTCTTGCTGAGTGACTTGAACTATTGATTTTCCCTCACAAAGCCAAACCACACTGAAGCAAAGATGAAGCAATAAATATTGAAATCCCTGCATTGTTCTCTCGCTCTATCTTTTACATCTGGCTTTCTTTTGAGGAAAAAATGTTGGAATTAGGATTCCTAGTGCAAAAGCCTTCAGTTGCGAGTTCACTCTCATACTCATGCATTAAACAGTGCATGCTTTAGATGACCGAAGTAGCAGAACGGCTCTTCTTATCTAGACAACTGATGTCGTGTTTTAAGGTTTATCATTTGGGGGCTTGTGGTTAATGAAGTTTTTGTAAACATTTGACCGATATTAGAGGCCTAATGACTGAGATTCTTGAGATGCAAGGATGCACAAGAATGTTGATCCCCCTCCAAGGTCAGTTGAAAGATTTGAGTTGTTTGCTTTCCTGCCTCGATGGCTGCTTTATATTCCACCGTATGATCAATAAAAATTATGAAATCTTTTACATCAAAATACTCTGACATTTACATCCACACAGATATAAATGCCAATGACTGTTCAGCAAGCATTATGATATACAAACCTCCACACACTCATTTCATAGTCTTGGACATTCGTTGGGTTAATGAGAGGAAGGACATTGGCCTTGTACTGTCATACCAATTTATGGTTTGTCTCTCATTCACATAATTAGATCATGAGGATGAGGATGAGGATGAGGATGGGCATGGAGTGTTTAAGGAAAATCCCTAATGAATATATGGAAACATCGCGAATAGGCTACAACCACACGTTGCTCAGAAATTGATAAACATTGCATTCAAATCTGTACTGGAAAACATGAAATTAAATTGAATATACAGGACCTATTGGAATTGTATATATGGAGTTGGAAAAAAAAAACAAAAAAAAAAAATTCCACTGGGGACAAGGCAATATCTTGTGGCCCCTCCCACCTGGCATACCTACATCAGCTGAGAGGTGTGTTTCGGGACTGGGATCCTGCCAAGCCCACAAAAATAAATAAATAAATAAATAAATAACTAAATAAAAAGCTATATGAGGAAAAATTTTACATGTTTGCATGAACTCTGTGAAACATTTATGTGCTCACTCATTCAGGTTCACTTAAAGCTTTATCCTGGTGAGGATTACTGCGGATGCAAGTATTGCCCCTAATCATTCCCACCCAAATGCACCTCCTCACACCTCCACACACCTCCACACACCCCTCGTCATAGTGCTCTTATATCAGTCATTAGAGAACTTATTCATCTATTTTCCCACATGATTTACTAATTTTGTAACAAATACAGTATATAGTTTGTTTACCCTGTCGTACATGTTAAGTCATACCTTCGCATACAGTATCTCACATACAGTATCTCCTAAAAGTGTAGTCATTATTTATGGGATGTCTCTAACGTCCACCATTCTTTTTGCAGTGTAATGGTTTAGCTTTTGGGCAGCATGGCAGTGCAGCAGTTAGCATGTCCACCTCACAGCCAGAAGATCCTGGGTTTGAGTCTCCGGGCCGGGGTGTTTGGGTATCTTCCAACAGTCCAATTAGTTTAATATCCTGCTTGAAATTGCTCCTATGCATGAGGGCCAGATTATGAGTGTGCTGGCCCTGCAATGGAATGGCAAGCTGCTCAAGATGTAACTCAACTTCATTAAGAGTAGGCTTAGATCGGCTTGAGCCTTACCATGACCATAGTAGGATTAAGCGTTCCGGAAAATTAAAGAATTGATTATTAACATATTTGTTGTCTTGTTCAAAACTTCAATATTAAGTTAATGCTAATTTGTTACTGTTAATTTGTGGTGTGCACACATGCGCTCACACACACACACACACACACACACACACACAAACACACACACATAAAAGAGAGACAAAGAGAGAAAGAGCTGTACTGAAGCCAAATTCAGTAAGTAGTAAGTTAATTTATTGGTTATTTGTGTAATGAAATACTAATCCACTTGAAATATTACATATAGCAAAACTTTCTCATGAGAGCAAACATCCAAACACTGATTTAATGTCAAATAATGCAGTGCTCATATTTGTATATTCACGAGACAAAGTAAAGTTAGCACATGATTTAAAGAAATTATTTAAAGAAATGTAACCCAGTGCAGCTAACTGGGTTATTGAAGGCCGGCCATGTCTCAATGTGCGTGGTGAGAGGCTGTAAAAGAACCATTACTGATTTTCGGCGAGGAGCTGCATATCCGCCAGTGTGTTTCTGCTCTGCGATGGCATGGCATGGTGTCCAGGGTGTACTCTGACCTCGTCCAGAGTCGACTGAGATGAGTGCCAGCCTCCCCTCGACCCAATGAATGCTTCTTTTGTACTGACTTATGAATAAATCACCACTAGATGGCAGCAGTATATCATCGCTTCAGCGCCCAGGCGTTCTGTTATCTTAAAGTAAATACTGTACTGTATAGTAAAAAAAAAAAAAAAAAAAAAAAATGATCTCACAGAGATTAAGGTGTGTACAATTATTTTATATGTATACTGGTTACTTAGCTATGTTTTTTGTAAATAGTATGTTAAGTTCTTTTAACATTGTTTTAGTAGTGAATTAAATTCCCTTTGAAAATAATAGGGGTAAAGGGTTATACTCTTGCTTTATTTTTATGCAAAATTATTTATAAATCCAGTCAGTATATGGTTATGAATATGTTAAAACACTGCCTGTTGTTAAATACGGGAAATATTCTTTTGAATGATCGATTTCAGAATATTTATGTTGTGATATTAAAGAATACTTTTCTGTATAATTTGTCACATACTATTACAGTAAATAAATGCATTCATAACCAACAAAAATATAAAGAGTGCTGTTCAAAAAGGTTTGAGGTTTTGAGGTCTTCCGTGAAGACATTTTAAAATCTGCATTTGAATTTGTATTTCTGAGATCATTCCATGCAATTGATATTTTGCCTTCCCAAAGCCTGGCGGAAGTCTTGTGATGTATCATCCATAGTGTCTTTTTTTAATTTTTTTATTTTAAAATAATGCCCATGATGATCATCTTTATCGACAGGCACAGGTCTCCACAGACATGTTAGGGTACAGTTTCAGCACCATGTTCCTGCCGGTGTCGAGAAACAGCACAGGCAGTTCACTCATCTTGTCAGGAACGCAGCAAGGCTCGGGAACTCCAGGAACAATCCCCACGGCCCTCACAATGCTTTGGATGGTGGCATGGTTTGAGGGATGAACCACCTAGAGATGAGAAGAATACCAGAGTAGAGCAGGATCAGAGAATTATTCACTTCTATATAGAAATTTGAGCAAAATAAAGCTATACAGTGCAGAGTCTGGATCACACTGAATCCAACACAATCAATTAATATCACTGAATTAAATTATTCTCTTAGTTTCAGTTGATGTCAAAGTTTATCACAATATCATTCAAAACACTGTTTATGTCAAGCTTCAAGCTTTAATTTTCAATCCGAAAGGAAATGAGAGGATATCATGAGGATATAAATTATGGTTTATTAATATCGACCAATAATGATATATTACAATATATAATTTAATAATGCTGCCATCAATATGACTGGGCAATACAGCCTAAAATTAATAGTGTCCAATTCATAACAAAAAGTAACTCATTCTTCTGCTAAATCCAATTTTGGTCACAGGGAGGGTGGAGCCCATCTCAGCCAACTCTGGATGAAGGAGGATTACGTCCTAAACAGCTCAACAGAATATCGGACAGCGAATAAACACAACCACTTACATTCGCACTCGCAAATGGGGCAATTTGAAACCGCTAACTAGCCGAAGGTGCATTTCTTTGGAATGTAGGAGGAGATCGGAGAACCCAGAGGAAACCCACGCATGCATGTGAAGGACATGCAAACTCTACACAGAAACGCCTGCAACGAGAATGGGACTTGAACCTTGACCTTCATGCTGTGAGGTGAACGTGCTAATGCCTACACTACCGTGCTACACTGGAATGCTAACGTTTCTGCTAAATCACAATATTTAGTTCACTGAAATCTAAAAATATTATTGATTATCAACTGTATAGTTATGCTCTAACCTTAGGCATGGGAAATTCACACGTCCCTGCACAGTAGTAGGCATCAAATGCTTTTGGAGCCAGAATCCACTCGCTCCAGCCAATATCTGCAAAGTCTACTCGAAGGTAACGTCTCGCGCACACCCGTGGTTCACTCCACTGCTTACGCCGAGCTTTTTTCATGGTCCT